>OX453280.1:1985000-2125000 GCA_949710005.1 Ricordea florida
TTACCTGTAAATTATTACAGCTGCTCAAAATTACCCTCATTATCATAACTGAGGACACTTACCAGCTGTAGGACTGCATGCTCTGCCTGAAAAGCATAAGAAACCGATTGAGTTAGCTTGCTGTTACTCAAATTCAGTTTAAAGAAACACATTTGCTTGGTATTATATACAATCAGAAGATGCAAAATAAGAAGACAGTACAGAAAATTACTTACTTCTTTTTCAGCTTGTTGCTGTAGAAAGTTGAAAAAATAGAGAAAATATGTAAGAGACCAGTACATTTACTGACAATAGCAAGAGTGTCATTACCTAAAATTAAGGAAGTTCAGACAAATTTTGAATGTCTGTTTTTGACGCTGAACAACAGATTTGTGGTGTGTGTACCGACTTAGATGATTCTTTTTCAATCTTGATATGTTTTGTACAGCTATAGAGCAAATCATATACATTTTAAGGGGAATATATAACATTTGTAGAGATTTTACTGTTTACATGCTTGATAATGATTGGATAATCTATATGAAAATTCACTTGGGTTGCCTTGAATAATCGCAAGTTGCAAAGGTTTCCCCTCGGTAACAAATTCTTTTATACAATACAAAGGAAATTTAAAGTGGGATGGCCTCATCTTGAACTCAACATACGAACTATCATATTAAAGTATTTTTAAACTCAACCTCTCAGTCTCCTGAGATAACTGTTACAGACTGATGATAAAACAAATCATTACACCTTCAGCACTCCATTCCCCCCAACAAAAAAGACTGTACCGCTACCATCATTTTTTAGAATGCAAAAAATATATATGGTACTGAATTTTGTGGTTTAATGCTACTTTTATACTCACGATATTGAAGAGTACATGATGAAGATCATTTTGATCCTTAGGTTAATTTGTTTCAACCAAAGTCAAGTTGTTTCAACCTAGGTCCAGTTGGGGCAGGTATAAAACACTGGTCACAGGTCATTGTTTGACCAATACCAAAACAACCCTAACCATTTTACAGACTGATACAAACATTGGGCCCAAAAACTTTTGCTTGGGTCTAATTAGTCCTAAGGTTAATGAATGTTTAAAGGATACTTTCTGTATTGGTAAAACAAAGACCTGTGAGTTGTGTTTTGTACCTGGCCCAACTTGACCTAGATTGAAACAACTTGATGAAGGTTGAAACAAGTTGCAATGACCTGCAGCATATATAACACACCTTCAGAGATTCAGCTTCTTCAATCCTTTTTAGCAACTCTTCTTTCTCCTATGAAAACATTTTTCAAAAATATGTGACTATTGCTGCCAGAAATTATTTGTTTTTCCATAAAAATACTGATATAAGGGATGCATAATTGAGCATAATGATAATATATATTTAATATTGAATCCAATAACATGAGTAAAACTTTTCATAGGTTGTTAAATTAAGGTTCCAAATACATTATATTCAAAAGATTTAGTCTTAAAAATAGCAATAATAATTAAAATGACAGAAACAGAGCAAAAAAACAAGGAACATATCCTACCTTCTGATAGGAATTTTTCAATTCCTCATTTTGTTTTTCCAAGGAAGTTGTCTTCATGATATACTGATAATAAAAAAGAAATATCTTTTATGAGTATACTTTTCCAGGTTACTAAACAAAGGATAAATTGTACTGTATTAACATTTGGCCATTCACCTTATTTTTCAGCTCTGCAAGTTCATACTCCAGCTTCGCCTGCCTGCCTTGTGCCTTTAACATAAAAGACACCAAATGAGCTATACACTTTGCACAGGCAAAGACGGATAATGTGCTCAATGTACAGAACTAACACAATAATGATTTACATTGGATTAAGCAAGGGTATTAAAAAAAACATTCTACTAAATATTAATGAATTCATACCTTTGCCTTATGTTCTTCCAACTTTTCAATTAAATTCTCCTTAGGAACTGATTCCTAAAAAAATGAAAAGAAAGGCTAAGTGTAATCTATACAAATAACAATAACTAGTATTTTAACCTTGGGGCCCTGTTATTACACAGCACATAGTAGGTCATGAATAAACTAATTTCCAATGCCTGCATTTTACTCACAATGTACAAATAGTTTTATAACATAGCTTTGGGAAAGCATGCACAATGATTCGCTAATATGCACAATTCATTTGCCCATGGGTTGCATGCTGACATCGGACTGTAAAGTTGTGAAGTCGTATGTTATATAAAAGAAATGGTAAACGCAGTAGCAGTGCAAACATCATATTATGTATGCAGTTGGGAAGTTTGCTAAGCACTCAAGAAGCTAGAGACGCTCTTTGCTTTGCCTCAAGCATCTCTTATGCTTTTTATAGGTGTTTAGCAACCTCCTGAATGTGTCCATAACTTGATGGTTGCATGCACACTGCACATTTACCATTTCTTCCGTAACTAGATTCTATAGAAAGAGTGGTTCTCAATTCACTGCCATCAGAAATTTCACAGTTTCTTTGGTTCTACACTGCTAAAATATGTGACTGGGTAAAGAACAATAAGGTCTCTTTAGTAACTGGCCAATGAAACTGAAGTACAACTAGAACCATCATGACCATCTTGAACACATTTTCCCCAAACTCACTCACTGCTGATAATATGTGGGAATTCTGTTTAGTTTATATCTAATGATCATCCAACGTAATTACTCACTTCCCTTAACTTACTTTCAATTTACAGATCTCGGTGTACTGAAATCCTCCACAAAATTATTCCTGTTTTTAATCAAGTTTTGAGATAGCTCAGCATACAAAATATCAAAATGGCATAATTACCAATTCCTCATCTTCATGTTCCTCTTCTGGGACTGCTTGTAGTACAGATACTTTGGGTGGGACCATGATGAATTGTGTTTCACCATCACTAAACTCGTCTGTGTCACTTTGTACGCTGGCATCAACCATCTGCACAGAACTCCCAACTGCAAAGTTCATTCAATTCAACAAACTTTAGAAATACTAATTCGTAGTATGTCTCGGTCAATAAAAAAGTAAAACGAAATTGGCCAATATTCAGCCATTTTGACCTCACGCTTGATCAATGACACAATTGACATATATAGTTACTGTATGATAATTAATTACACAGATAATTGTAAAATACCACTCAGATTTGTGTTAAAAACTATCTCCTTAAAAACTATCTCCTTAACCCTTTAAGCCCCAATAGTGTCTTTACAGATTTTACTCTGGCTAACGCCAGACGATTTTACTTGTCCCAGGGAGACCCCTCGGGGCTTAAAGGGTTAGAAACTATCTCCTTAACCCTTTAAGCCCCAATAGTGTCTTTACAGATTTTACTCTGGCTAACGCCAGACGATTTTACTCGTCCCAGGGAGACCCCTCAGGGCTAATAAAGGGTTAAAAACTATCTCCTTAATCAAGATTTCAATTTTGTCACTTTTATGACTATGACTGAACACCCTTGTTAGTAATTAGAACCACAGGTAGCACTCTGAAGTTACCATGTGTTTCTGGTTCTCTCCCTTCTTGCACCGCCACTTCCTGCCTGTTATTACCTTTCTCTGAACCAAGTTTTTCTTTGCTCCTTGTCTTCTCAACTGGTTCAACCACTACCTGAGGCTTTTCAGGAGACTTTGATTTCCTGGATTTTTCAGGTGTGGCTCTTGTGGTCTTCTCTTTCAAACTGCTCTTGCTCTTTTCACTCTTGGAGTCTTTACGTGGTAGAGCAGCTTTCTCTGATTTGCTTTCTATTGTAGCTACCTGACTTTCATCGGAGGTGTTTGATGCACCTCCTACAGAACTGGGCTTCATTGGTGGAGAAGATGCGGTATCACTCTGTTCTGAGCTTGCCCCAGCATCACTCTAGTTAATTAAAATTAACCAAAATTTAATGTAAGATCAAAAGTAGAGGACAGCAGGAAGGGACAGTTCCTAGCAAGACTGATTAACGTCCCAATTAAACGAAGCTCATCAGTACTGAACCGTGCACATCAACACACAAGAAAGAATCAAGACTTGAACTCTACTGTAGGCCTGAATAATAATAATTAAGTTGAAAGATAGATTCTCCTCTATGGGTCAAAGCCTTGTTTTGGAATATTTTGTTTAAAAATAGAACAATCCACCTCGAAACAAATTAAATTCTTACCATTTCATATATCCAAAAATTCATTAGTTGTGGGATGTAACATTGAAACAGATTCTTGTCATTTGAAATATTATTGTAAAGTAAACTGCACATCAAGGGAAAAGTTATTGCATAGTCACAGAGCAAAACACATAAATAAATAAATAAATAATAATAATGAAAATTTCTACAGTGCAAATTAGCATGTGAACATGATCAAATGGTCTGAACAAACTTTACAAAGGTTGACCACACCACTAGGGTCAACGCCCCTTATTCTTTTCAAACAGTGTTGTGGGATCTTTTAACATCCCATAAAAACAGTGCTGTAAGACAGGGCCAACGTTTTTTCGTCCTTATCCCAGAAGACTACAGTACCGGACAGAAGTAACCTAACAGGGAACGCATTACTGGATGCTTAAGGAACGCTAATTGGAACGCTAAGGGAATGCTTAGGGAACGCTAAGGGAACGCTAAGGGAACGCTAAAGGAATGCTAAGTAGAACGCTAAGGGAATGCTAAGTAGAACGCTTAAAGATCACGTTCTGCTTAGCGTTCTCTGTTAGGTTACTTCTGTCCGGTACTGTAGAATGTCTAACCATTTGCAGATGTCATAACAAAGGCAGCACATTCTCCCTAGTCATTTTAAGACCTTGAGTGTTGGTTCAGCTGAGAACCAACACATGAACAAACATTCTATCCAAATTTTGTAATGGAATGTGGCAAACAATCAATGTAAAATGAGATAAATCTACCAATCAAACAAGAAGGAGCTGCATAATGAAATGAATAAGCAGTAAGCAGTTACAATGTTGCAATTGATCAACAGAAAGTGACTAAACTGTCACATTCATGACAAATGAAGAATTTTACATTACCAAGAAGGATCTATTTACATCACAAGTTCACCTACTGTACTCGGATTTGACTTCCGAAAGCTAGAACTGTCATGTACCGATAAGTCAAATACTGTAATCTTAAATGAGCATGGAGTTAAATAGAATGATAACAACCCTGCCAAACATCAGATACCAGCATACACATGCATTGTGACAAAATACTGTATTATTATCAAAATTCATATATGATTACTAGTAAAAAAACTTACCAATTTACCCTTCATAAATTTGATGGCCTGAGAGGTTGATTTAAGGGATAACTTTCTGGGACTGGCTTCCCCTTCTGTGTTCTCAGGAGAAAATAAACTGTTTCGCTTGCTTCCAGAATCTCCTGTTAAAGAACTCCTTTTGCTAGAATCTGATAACTCTACCTTTAATTCTTCACTCTTTCTCCTAGCCTGTGGAGAGGAAAATATATTAGACAGTCTCACTTTACTGTTACTTTGCTACTGAATGACCATATTTATGTCTTCAACTAATATTTACTACTGTTGCCCATGCAGATGTGAAGCAATTGTTCTTCATATCAAATTCAAGAATCTCACTGTGTTGACTTTATGAAAGAAAAAGAACTCCTAATCAGTTTCTTTTGTTTCTGCTTTGGATCAAAGAAAAAGGAGCAAAACCATCAAAACAAAATACAGGACAATTAATGCACAAACAATAAGGAATTTTTTCTCACCAATTCAGTCAACAGTTACTAATAATTAATAACCCATAAATAGTTGTTACTATTGATTTTAGGTTAGAGATAGATTAAAACTACATGTATACTTTCCAGTGGAAAGATTCTGTGTTCAGATGTCATGACAGATGATTTTCAGTCTGTAAATTGAATAAAAGAAGAAAGCATTCTTACCACATCAAGTGCTTTTTGCATTCGATTCCTTTCTAATTTATGTTCCTCAAGAACTTGTGTCATTTCTCTTTGATGAGTGGTCACCAAGTCCTTGACTTGATCATCGTAATGTTTTTTCAGCTCTAAATGAATCAACAATAAAAGCAAAAATTGGATACCAGAACCAGTTAATACAACAAAGTCGGCACTGGTATGATAAACCATTAAAGAACAAAAATAATCAATCTTACAATTTAAACACAAACCTGTTCTCAGATCAGAAATGTACTGTTGCTGGTCTTTGATTTTTTCCTCCAGCATGTCCTTAGATTTCTATAGGAAAAGACAATAGAAAATTTGAAAACAAAAATATTTAATCATTGCTAATACATCAAAGTCACCATTTTTGATACCACTTATAGCATCTGACACACAAGAACACAAGCCTAATTTTGTGTTGTTGTCATGTGGACATGTTGGTTGTTCTGTGTAATACACACATGATTATTTGATTTTGCCATTTGTCTATGGTCATCACAAATTTGACACACACTCCTGCAGATTTTTCTCCAGAGGCTGCATATACGTATATACTTGTCTGTTGCATTACAATCCAGGAAACCTACCATTCCTTAAGACCAATCCTTTTACAGTGTTCCTACAGTAACATTAAATGTCAGCTCTTCTTAACTATATTGAATGCAATCCCTAATCTACAACTGAAGGGGTACCTGAAAGACAGCCCCAAGTGATCACTGATCAATTTGTCAATTCTCCTTCCAATTTACCCTGTATTTGCTTGGAAACTGAAAGAAGAATTTGACTCTGGATCAAGAATCACTTAGAGTTTTTTTCCACACACACCTTCAATTAATTACATTTCATAACAGAACTGATCAGGTGAATAACTAGAGGATACAGTAAGTGCTAGTGCAATTACCTGGCTTTCATCTCTGATCTTTTTGTGTCGTTCATAGTCCCTCTCCTGTTTGTCTTCTAGATGAGCCACACTAAGTTCTAAGTCTTGAATTGACTACACCAAGATGGTATTAAAGAAGCCAAATTATTATATTATAAACAACAGTTTTTTGGAGGAATTTTTGTCACCGAGAAAATTGTATCTAAACAAACATAATCACAGCCTGGAGTAAGACTTACCTTGTTTGCTCTTTGGAGTTCAGTGTCTTTATTGGTAAGATCTGTTTTGAGCTCTCTTGCAGTTTCTGCTGCTTTCTACAAAGAAAAAAAAATACATTACAGACTACTCAATAACGTTACATTATTATCAAGATACGCAGCCAAATTGAAAACCACCCTCTTGAAAACACGCGTTTTGCGGGCCGCAAATGACTCCTAGCGGGCCGTTAATGCATTAACGGCCCTGCAGCTGAGTCCATTGCCTGTGAACAGGAAGACTATATAAACTGTCTTTTTGCTAATCATTGTTACCAATCTTTTTAAAACTAGATTATATTTGACATTTTATTGTAAACAAAAAGGAATTTTATTTGCCTTTTGTTTAGCTGATCGTATTGTAGCAACAACTTTCCATACCATAGTTTCATGCTACATCTCTGTTAAACATTTTTTTCTTATTAAATGAATTTGTACGATTTGGCCTTGTATCTTGATAATAATGATAATCACATGACTTTTGGAGGGCATATAGTTTATTTGTGTCCCTCGTAGCATCATTTGTGCCCTTGCGCTTCGCGCTCGGGCGCAAATGATGCTACTCGGGCCACAAAATAAACTATATGCCCTCCAAAAGTCATGTGATTGTCCTATTCTGCACTGTTATATTCCAAGACTTTCACTCAACCAAGGAGTGTCAAGGACTGATTCTTGGTCATGTTAGCTTGACTAACTTTGAATGTATTCCAAGTGGCGTACAATTCAGCAATTGTAGCCCACTTGGAAAACAAAGAGCATGTGATTAAAGAATGGTGGAGGATGGCATGATAGAAGGCAGGAAAAACTTAAGGTTACTGTCAACTTTCAGGGGTAAAATTCGAAAAATTAGTCTGTTGCGCATTGTGTTTAAAGAAAGCCCAGGAAACAATACATCACTGGAAAGCTATTAAAGCGTATAATCTGAACATACCTTCAAAGTCAAAGATATTCTGATTGGTTCCTGAGAAAATTCCTTGTAAAGTTGACCACCAGAAAATTTTATCTTTCATGTAACATGCTTGGGCACCACAGGAAAAATATTTTGAGCTCTGTAAAAGTCTCGCACACTTTTTTAGCCTATTTTCTGCTGAGGGATATATAGTCCAGTTTGTTCAGCTGACGGTGGTAACACAAGGGCTATTATATATATATAATTCGGCCAAGTGATCATGGTTAGTTTCTCGTTTGAAAGCTTGCACTCTCCAACCAAAACAAAAATTTAAACTTTGAAGGTATTTTCAGATTCTACGTTATATTAGCTTTCCAGTGATATAATTATTACAGTTTCCTGGGCTTTCTTTATGAACAATGTGCAACAGACCAATTTTTCAAACAGCACTCCTGAAGGTTGACAGTTACCTTAAACTTGAAGCCTCAAGCTAAAAAGAAATGTGTTCCAAAGTTATTGAACTTTTAAAGTCCAGAGACTGCTTTTCCAAGTGCTTTGTAAATAACTCATTTAGCATTTTTGAGAATTTATTTGTCGCAACTTACAAGAACACAAATTTTAAATTTGTGATAAGTTGCGACACTCCTTTTTGATCTTTATTCGTTGTCTCTGTTGAAGTGAAAGTGTACAAATATAACTTTGCCTCAGGAAACATTGGCACTCTCGGGAAAGCTAACTGTTGGTCTTGGGGATCTGACTTTAATTGTAGTATTCTCAGACTGGGTGTTTCAAGTAGGTTGAGTAATTCATCTGCTACCCTAGCTTCATTGGAAAAATGCCACACTGGCCATCATTTTTCTTGTTTAGAGAACTTCAGGGAAGCTGAAAAGGCAAAAACTTCCTACCTTTCCATTGTCTGCTTGAACTTTGAGCCTTTATATTGCAAAAAAAAAAATTAAACTAAAATTTAGTGTCAATTTAAGTATCCTCTTTAAATGGATAATAATATATTGACCACTGAATTTCATAAATCATGAGGGTTTTCCAATACACCCACATAGAGCCGAGTCGTCTTACGGAGGTAGCCATTCAACTTTCCGCAAGTCTATTTACAAGACTTAGCGTAAAACATAGTATGGTAATGAAAGAGGGCAGTAAAAGTTGGCGACTCGACTCAACTCGATTCGTCAAAACTTGTCTCACTAAAAGTTGACTCAACTTATGGGAAGTCTAGTGGTGAGAGACTTAGCATAAAATACAGTACAGTAATGACGGAGGGCAGTAAAAGATGGCAGTAAAAGACGGCAACATGACTCCACTCGAGTCATCACAACTCATCTCACTAAAAGTTGACTCAACTTATTGGAAGTCTGGTGGCAAGAGACTTGGCATGAAATACAGCATGGAAATGAGGGAGGGCAGTAAAAGTTGGTGACTCCTCGATTCAAGTCGTCACAACCTGTCTCGCTAAAAGTCGACTCCACTTACTGAAAATCTAGTGGCAAGAGACTTACAGCGTAACATTCAGTATGTAATAAGGGTGGTGCCTGGGTTTCCATGAAATTGTCTCTTTACTTCTGGTAAGCATTTCAACTTTGGATTTCCACTTCCGGCAAGATTTGAAAAGTTTTGCGACTTGAGTTCCGAAAGTCAAGTCGTTAATGCTTGCATGTAGACAACTCAAGTCAATGTGAGTGTATTAGACATGCCTGTAAAGTATTGTCAATGCATTAAACTTAACAACCCAGTCAAAAAGGAAAGATTTATTTTCAGTAATGCTGCTAGGAGATACAAAAAATTATTTCTCTTTAAGTGGCGCACACTTTTGTGCTCGCTTGTGAATTATTTTTCAACTCTTTATGAAAATATTTTGGATTCTGTGTGATCATGTAATATCAACATCTGATGATCAGCATTTTCAATACACTGATAAACCACTTATGGAGAGCAATATAGCCCAAAGAGCAATCTTTCATTAATTTTTGTAGTTCATGGCATAGAATACCAGAATTGAATAATATTCTACCTTTCAATTTCCACTTGCTTCATTTCCATTGCCTTGTACATTTGGGACATTTTGCCTTCACTCTCTTCAAGGTCTACCAAACAATATCCCGGTAATAATTATTAACATAACAAATTATATCATACATGCAAATAGAATTAAATTCTTCCAGATCAAATGAACATTAAATTTGCTGTTAGCTAGACAAATTAGAACTCAACATGCAGAGCTGTAACGCTGTAATTAAGTCATACCATTTTGAACTCTGATCAGTTTTTCAGTAAGTGACAAGATATCCTGTTGAGATTGCTGTAAGGTCTTCTCTAACTTCTTTTTACCCCTGCAATAAAACATAAATGCAATTAACGTATAAGATTTCCACACTAACTAACAGAGTAAAATTTAAGTTTTGAGTGAAATTATATTGGAAGTTTCTAAATTCCTACAAAAGCTCTGAAATGATGATATAAAAGTGGTTGTTCAGTAACGTTCAGTATTTTTAGTTCAATTTCAGTTTTTTATGTTGGAGGTTAAGTTTCAGTGAATGTGTAGCTTTCTAATGTATTAAAATAGAAACAGAGTTAGTTTGGAATGGAGATATAATGTTAAAAACCAACCTCACTAAAATCGGCCTTTCAACAGTCATGAACACAAGTTACAATGAAATAAATTAGAACCATGTGTGAGCTTACAACATCCTATAATAAACCCAATATATTTGACTGTTTCAATGCTCAGTTATAAAAAGTACTATTGTGCATAATGCTAATTATAAGCAAAAAAATTAATGATCTGCTAAATTTCAATACTAGAGAAAGGCATTTTTACTAATTAAAGGTGTTAATAACTTTTCTGAATGATAAAATTATATTCATAGTTTTGGGCTCCACGTACATAGGGCTTGCAATATGAAGTCAAATTGATTTATCATGAATCAGGGACAAAACAAAACACAAAACAAAGAAACAAATGGGATTAAGTCTGTAAGTCTGGCACCTTAAATGGCATCTTTGCTTTCAAATGGTTCTGGTGTTGAAGTATACTCTTTTTGAGTAAGATTTCCTACTTTCCCCTTCAACGCTTGAGTTTTCCATTAATTGGCCTGACTTGCCAAATAATTGTTATAATCACAACATTTCTAACTCACATTTGGTGAATACATATAGATTTCATCACTAGACACTTCCTCCAAGAGAAACTTAAGTCATGTGCTTTAGAACCCTTAATCAATTTGATAACAACTACTACACAGTACCACAGTCCTCATCATTGACCATGACTATATAAATAACCATACAGTATGCACATATCCCAATTCTTTTGATCACAAGTGTTACCTACTAGAAGAGCACTTTTGAATTATCGCTTTCCACTACTGATGCATGATCAAATATCTTGAGTAATACTAATTAACAAACAAACAAAACCAGAGCATAAAAAGAATCATAACTTTAAAGTTTAACTGATACCACATGTAAGAAAGAGCAAACCTAGCTAATGCCCAATCCAGAAATGCAAAAGGTTCCACAACAAATCTAAATTCCTAACTCAAGTGAAACTCAATACAAACAGATCTGTCTGTCTGATCAGTTGACCTTTTACTTCAACGAGGTTTTGTTGCAATGAAAATGGATTCCTCTCTAAAACAAGATGCCTAGCAACAGTGTTTATAGTAACACCAATTAGCAGCACTCTTCTGAATCCTTGGGGACTTAATTAAGACAACTGCATTCTTTGCTTTCATCATGATATGCATATACAAACAACAGTTATCACTGTACCAGTAAATATTTAAATGCTGAGTAAATGTTTAGAACTAAATTAAATTGGCAATCAAGATGACTGATAAACTACAGTTATCCTGTTCAGTGAGTTTGCCTAAGGTAAAATTGCAAGTACTTGGAGATTTTTCCATTTTCTCTAAATGGGAACAAGTTCCATTTGGCCTTAGTTGACAAAGTTGTGTACCTATAGATTGACAGGGAACTTACTAAGGAAAGTTTATGTTTGACAATGCCACGCTATCATACATCAGACAATGTGCACATAAATTTAATACCCGTAGTTAGAAATCATGGTATGCACAATTTGTTTTATCTGTTTTACAATAACAATGAAGTGTTCAATGACATTACACAATGGAACAATTGGAACTTTTCAGATATAGAAAACACAGAAGACTCACAGGGTGTACCTATATTTATCAGCTGAATGTTTTTAAAAAGTACACCAGAAAATGTGCTGCAAGTCATGTAAATCTTGCATTTCAAGCATTAATTAACCTCTGGCTGTCAGAGCAAAAGAGGGATTTAGGTACTGAGCATAAGATTACAAGGGAAAATCGCATTTAATATCAGTCTATAAAAGTCAGTTGATAAAACAAATTGTTTTGAACTGAACATGAGCATTATAATTATGATAATGCTAGCACTTTCAGTTGACATGCACGACAACTGACCACTTGCAAAATGACATCTTTCACAAACTGTTGTAGGTAGTCAACTAAAAAGTTTGGTAAATGTACAGTGAGTAATTGGTCAAGAACCTTTTGTTGCTTTTCACAAATTTGGACATACCAGAATGTAATATGTCTCGTAGACTACATGGTTTGTTTTTTGTCTAGCGCGCGCAATTAAAAAAGTTTGTCGAGCGAAAAGCCGAAAAGCCTATTGATATTGTAATTACATGTGATGTGCCAACTTATGGAAATTTAATCAGTTGTTTTCTTGGTTGCGTGCCGTGTGCCGTCTATTTACAAACTTAAAGAAAAAGTCCCTACCTGATGCAGTCGAAAATATTTTGAGTCGAAAGGCACGCACATGTTGCATTTAAAGCGCAATGGACACACTTTGTTTTGGTCTTCCAAAAAAAAAAGGTGGATGATAGACTACAGCCAAAATATGTACTGAGGTCGCATGTTGCTGAAAAGCACAATAGAGGTTTTTAGCGTGATGAGAAACAATGTATTGGTAAGCGGGAACGATATATCGCTGAACGAGTAAGATACATCGCTTAGCGGGAACGATATATCGCTAAACGAGTAAGATATATCGCTTAGCGGGAACGATATATCGCTAAGCAAGAACGATATATCTCTCAGCCAGAACGATATATCGCTCAGCCAGAACGATATATCGCTCAGCCAGAACGATATATCGCTCAGCCAGAACGATATATCGCTAAGCGAGAACGATATATCGCTGAAGGGAAACGATGTATCGCAAAGTGTAAACGATATCTCGCTGATAAATAAAACAATAGCTGTTACGATATATCGTTTGAGATAAATTATCGTTAAATATCGCCGATATATCGCGATTTTCACGATATTCGTCGATTATCGCTTGCATTACTTTTGGACGATACTGTACTTACTTTTTTGTTTCTTTAGGATTAGCTAATTCCAAAGCTTTAATGACCTCTTTTGACACCACGGCCAGTTTTTCCGTTGCCTTCTCTGCCTTATCCAAGGCATCTCTGAAAATAATTGAAAGTGATCTAAATTACAATTGGGGAGTAAAACTACTGTTTTAAAACTAGCAAACATGTTTAATTCAAACAGCCTGTGAATTTCAAATGTTTGACAGTAATAACTGAAAGTTGTTTTATCATGATGAAAAACATGGCAACCCCTGCTATCCAGTTCAATATAGTTGACAAAAAGCAATGCTGATACTAATACAATGATTTTCCAATGGTTTTAAACTACAGTAATGAAGTTACAATTTGACTGCAAAATTGATCATTGGAACTTTTTTTGTATAATTATGATGCTAGAGAATTCACCTGCCTCAACTAGCTTTCAGTAAGAGCATTGAAACATGCAATGTAAATCTGCAAAACAATAATGGCCATGCATGAAAAATCTCAGCACTGCAGCTCATTTTGGCAGTCATTGCCAGTTACTGTCACAATACAAAGGTTGGCCTCACTGGTTTCTGATAGCTCACTTTATTTCATTCCATCAAACAAATGTCACTACTTCTTTGAACACCAATACATTTTAGATTAATTAATTTCAATCCAAAAACTTGAGAGTATTGTGCAGTATAAATGAACATAATTTTTATCTTTGATAACCACAGAGAAGCATAACTCAATGTTCTTTATTAGTTTTAATCATTGATACCTGACTGTCAATCCAACATCTTCAATGTCAAAATCTGGTGGTTCAATTTCAAAATCTTCATCTCGACCATTTTGTTTGAAAAACTATGAAAAACAAGACCAGGTAATTTCATCATTGCATAAATTATGTCACAGGGCTCGAAATAGGAAAAAAAATGACCTGCCACAGCTTTTGTTTTTTGACAGTTGAAACAAATTTTCACCTGCCATTTTATATTTTTGGACTGCCAAATATTAAATAAGGCCTGTCTTTTGGCCATTAGCAGGCTGCTATTTGGAGCCCTGTGTCAGAAGGTAAGGAGCACTGGGGACTCTACTACCACTTTAAAATCAAAACATTAGGAAGAACCTTTGATTATAGCCAACATAATACTAGTAACATTACAATGGCTCTTTTCACAACCACAATAAATTAAAGGTGATGGAAAATGGTAGGGTTGTGGGATGTGGCTTGAAATGACAACGTCAAAATGTAATAAGGGTAAGTTGAAGCCACACATATGCGCACTGAGGCGACAGTGGTAGAAGGGATAAAACCCTGTTGCTACCAAAAAAAGTTTCATTTCAAGCCACATCCCACAACCCTACCATTTTTCATCACTTTGACATTCATAATGTGGGAACCCAGAGCTCATCTGCTAGCTGTGCCATGCTGATGAGGCCTAACAAGGCCGAAACAGCTGTCCATGGCTGCTGGCTTTTGAGCTCAATTTTTCATCTTTTTTTTGGTAGCAACAGGGTTTAATCCCTTCTACCACTGCTGCCTCAGTGTGCATATGTGTGGCTTCAACTTACCCTTATTACACAATTAATCATAACTATTACAAAATTCTCAAATCTGATTGGCTATCAACTGCCCTGATTTCAGCCTTAATAGGACAGTTAAATTGGACAGTACGCGTCATGCCTGAGTAATTGGACAGTACGCGCCATCATGCGTGCGCTTAAATGGCTTTTTTTTCACTGCTGGCATAAAAAAATGTGGAATTTCATGTGCTTTGATTTAAAAAAAAAAAAGTTCATACATCACAAATTTTGTTAAAGTTATGATTAATTGGTAATAAGACTTTGTGTCGTCCAATTCGGTCTGCAATCATACTCGTGATTAAACAAATCAGACTCCCGCTACGCGGTCGTCCGATTTTGTTAATCACTCGTATGATTACAGACCGAATTGGACTCCACTCAGTCCTATTACCATTACAAATTAAAGCCTAACTGCCCTGTTAAAAAGTTTTTGACATTTTTTTTTTTAAATTCCAGTATTTGCTGTAAGGTAATGTTATTTTAAAATTTAGATTTACAGCAGTAAACAATTTTGTAAAAGCACGACGGAAATTTTGTGCGGAAATTTTAATCAGAAGCCCAGGATTCAAAAGTTAGGAGCACATCCCACTGTATAATTATTTATTTATTTATTATATGGCTGCTTCTGCAAGTGGGCAAGATAAGGGGAATCCTGTGTTCGTATTGTCTACCCAAGTGGGCAAAATGGGACTATCTTGCCAGCCCAGGATTTCCCACCTTGTCCAATGAAACAAGAAAAGCAAAATGGCCATATTAATTAAATCCTTTATTGACCATTATTGCAAGCCTGTTTGGTCAAGATGGCTGGATATTGGCAGCATTCTTTTGAGCATTCTTATTGCCTTTGATGGATATGTAGTTCAATTTTGCACTCTCTCTCTCTCCCTCCATTCACATGCATCGGTTGAAGCTGGAAATATAATACTGAGGATAAACTTGTGGCAAACTACCATCTTCTCAAGGTTCATCAAAATCAAAATGAACCTGATATCATTTTAAAATGGTGAATATCACACTTACCTCTTGCAACTGAGCTAAGAGCTGAAAACCAAGAAAAATAAATAAAACCATCACCATCTTTGCAACTCCAAATACACTGTATCACAAATCTTATGAACTAAAAACTGGCAGGTGGTCTGAAATCTTGCATACAAAATGCAGTGTCCTAAATGCTTCTTACAGAGGTGTAAAATTAATTTTGCCAAAACTAGGGACTGAAAACACATTTTGTCGCACAATCAATGCTTTTTCCCAAAAAATAAAATCTATAACTATCTATGTGTCTGAAAACAGATACAGGATACAAGGAATACTCTATTTTCAAAAGTTGTAGAAGCCTGGATGCAAATTTGAAGCTGGCCTTTTTAATAGGCAATCTACTTACCCGAGCCCTGCGACCACAGAGGTTTTCAAATCCTACGATGAAAACTGCAACTTGCTGCTGATACTAAAGACAAAGAGCAAAAAAGAACATATTTAAGCATGTGAGCAATGACCAATGATTCAGGCCAAGGAGTAAACGAAAAGCAATTTTTAACCCCCAGTCAATACAGCTAGAGACAACATAAAGTGAGTTTGTGTGATGATCATAGCAAATTTGATGCCAGGGAAAAAAAACGCAGGTGCATTGAACACTACATATGGTACAGGTATAGTAGACACTTTCACAGACAATTTTAATGGCAATGCCCATCCAATTTTATCCCCAGAGCATTCTCCATACAAAAACCTTGAATCCCAATCGGTTGAATAAATTGACTTTTTGCCAAAAAAAAAACACCTCACCGGTGGTTACTGCAAAAGTACTAAATACTCTGACTTGTAATTTGTATCAATTATATAGGACTCATTTTTTTGACAGGAACTTGGAAGGACCTGACACCCTGATCAGAAGTCTCTCACTTTTTTCTTCTTAATTAAAGCAACTACTTAGTAATGTACCGAACAATTCTCACCTTTCTTTTGGCCACTGGATCAGAAAGGATCACAAGAAGCTGTGTCTACATGACGGAGGAAAAATAATTAATTTTAATGAATCGGGCTTATTCAAACTTTATATGAAATATAATCGGGCCAAAGGCATAACACAGTTCGCTGTTGGCTCTATGTAAGAATTCCGGCTCTAAATACTGAATGATTTCATTTCATATAAGCTTCAGTGCATAAGGATACAACTTAGAGTTTAACACCATGGCCTTTCACAATATTACAATACCTCGAACAATAGCTTTTCATACCAGTACAAGCAGTTCGAGTGAATCATTGGACCGAAGCTCACACGGTAGCAAAAATATCACGAACTAGCTTTTCGTGGGATTTTGGAATCCTACAACTACTAAAAACCAACTAACTAAGCATAGGAATCACTTACAATAACAAAATCAATATGAAGACGAAACAGGACTACAAAACGTCGTGTAGCTAGATCTATCTTACCTATCTCATGCAATATACGGCATTTCTCAGTTGGATTTTGATGTTTGAAATGCTATTTACCCGTGCGAAGTATTTTTGAGTAAACAATCACAATTTTCTTTCCAAAAATGAGCATTCAAAGATACACGAGATCAAAACGGCAACGTAGTCTCTTGAACAAAAGACAACAGACATAAGAGCAATTAAAATGGACGCCTTCTTATTCCCATGAGGTTCTTTTTATAAACATTGCTTCCTCTAAACATTTAGGAAAAGCTTACCTTTGAACATTGCCCTGTAATTTAAGTTTAAGCTAGTCACACTTAGAGTAACTGAAAGAATATAAATGTCTTTTTTTTGCTAACCATATCGTCCACAAATTCGAGCGTAGCTTGCTCTCTGATGTAGTCTTCAGCAATGCGTTCAACTTCTTTCTCATCTAGCTGAAGGCCGCTCAACTTTTCGCTCAGTTCATAAGCATCAATAGTCTAAAGGAAAATAAAAATATTTAAAGAGGGGACAATCCATAGACTTAAATAAGGAACAGTATTTACGTACCCGAGTTACTCGTTCATGTATTCGAGTCAATTCTTCTTGTGTTTCAACAACTTGCCTCAGCGCTCTCGCTCGAGTGTTGTCTTGAATGATAGCTAACGCCGGCGCATCGCCGCGTTCAGAAAAATCTTGTACCTTCAACATTTAGCTTATTTTGAACTTCTACTAACCCATGATTTCAGTTCTTTGCGACGTAACTTGAGTTTCGTAAAGTAGCAATATTGGAATTTGCATTACGTTGCCATAATAAACTCTTAAACTGTTTACCAGTGTAAGTTGTGTACTTTGTGGGTGAGCGTAAGGGATCCCCCATCATCCTTTGCCTCTATGATGGCGGGAAAAAAAATACTGGCACTTCGTTACCATTTCACTCAGTTTGCCTAAAGAAAAAATTCTCCCGGATATTTTTCCGGACGTAATCGTAGATTCTTTAGGCATTGCTATCAGAAGAAAAAAACAGCTGTAATCATCATGATATAAACCTGTTATACTGATACGGTTTAGCCGGTATATGCATCCCCACCGTCCCTCCCTTATGATCAATGTCCGTAGAGTGTCTTTCACAGAGCGAAGGGATCGGACCATTCATTATTTGACTGGGGGAGGGGGCTGGGTGAGAAATTGTCCAAAACTTAATTTTTTTTCAAGTACCCCTCTTTTGAAATTCTGAGCATTTGGAGGCCCCTCCTTCAGATCCAAGCATGAGTTTCGATGCCTCCCCTCCCCTTTCATAACAGATGAAAACCGTTATTCTATACATGGTGTGCGAGGAGATATCTTGATACAGTACGCATCTTTCTCTTACCTACGCGAATACATTTTGTGAACCTGGTGATATCGATTTTTTGCACTCGCGTTATATAATGTGGAATTCAGAGCTCAAAACTTTGCACATGCAGTCTTGAAACCTACCTAATAAAAGCCGATAAGCATTGAGTTTAACATTGCTCAGAACTAGGGAAATAATTATCAGGCAAGTCTGAAACAGGGTATTGATTTAAGGGGCAGGTCATAAAAAGGGTGGGGAAAATCGCAGATTTTGGTCATACATGTAAATAGGGTAATTAAGGGTTTTCGGAAGCGGGCCACACAGCCAAGTCAGTTTTATAGGAGAAGCCCGCACAGGCAGCAAGGGAACGCAAGAATTTTGATAGCAAGAATCAACTCCTTTGTGGTGTTCAGAAACTCAATTTTCTTTTTAATCTTCAAACAATAAACACACATAAGTATCTTTGTGATGAACAAGTTGTTTATAAGGTTGCTCGGAAACTATATGTGAGATATGTGAAAAGTACAACCTCGTTCCCAGGGTCTTTTCCCTGGCTTTGGGGTGGGGCGGGAAAAGACCCTAGGAACAAGGTTGTGAAAAGTATGTTCTGATCAGGAAAAATAAATGGTTTATACCCATTTGGTTGTACTTACAACTTTTCAGTTTCGAATTTAACGCCAAGAGCGACCTTTCTTTGGCCAGTTTTAATTTATTCTTGTTCCATAGCGATTCTTAAGTTACTTTTATGACGAGGTAAACTCAAGCAGTGTCACGTGGGTAGACCGTTCGGTGCTGTCCCGTTTTTTTCTAAAATATGTTCGCGGGCTCAAACCACTAACTCATATACATTGAATGCAGCAAGAGGCGGCACTTACAAGACACATGAAAAATTTTGACATTTCCTGCAATTCCATCATAATTAGTTCTCAGCTGTCATTTCTTATAGCGTTGCTTCTTGTCGAAATAAAGAAAACTTGCCATAAACAATGCAAATCCTACTTCGATGCACAGCAAAAAAGCTATCAGCCCACTTTCTACTTTGTCTGTGTAACCAAGGAATAGAAGCACAGGGATTTGAAACGCCACTCGGTAGAAGACACAACTCAAGTTGAAGGCTTTGCTGACAGCCTGGCCATTGAAAACGTACAACACAGCGTGAGCGGCATTCATACTGAACGAAAAGCTCAGGAAAGTGAAGGAATAACCAACAAATGGGTGCAAGTCAAAGAAACTTTGAAGGCGATCAGCATTTCTCATATACAAAGATCCGGGAAACTGAACGAGCCCGATTAACAAGACAGGCAATGAGGATCTACTTCCACGCGGCACACGAAATAGGAGACCCAGGATTTCACGAAAGAACAATCCCACAGAGGCGCCACTCTCTGAGCTAAACCATACTAAGATCATACCAGCGGCCAAGGTATTGTCCAGTACAGCAAAAAATGCCATGTAGCGTATGGGCGCCAAGCCGCTGACATACATTTTCCATAAGGCCAAGTTCACTAACACCAGTCTCGTTACCGCTGTGATAGTCACGTGTCCGTGGCCTGGGACTTGGTGGATCGACCTCGCTGCAATAACCAGCAAGAAGCCTTCAATGACCAAGGCCGAGCCTGCGAGCTGTATGTACCCCACTGTTCGGCCAACACACTATCCCCATAAGAATAATGAATAGCATAAATTGCAAAAGAGGCTTGAAATTATGGATATCATAATATAACGAGGACCAGAAGGACCGCTGTTCAGTTGGAAAATGGAGCGAAGTCTCAATGGAGTAATTTTACGGTTTGGTCGACGCGGAGGAACGAGGGTCTTTTTTTTTCGTCATTATGAACGATCAGGAAATCTCTGGTAAGAATATCAATGTTTGTATCCCATTGTCTTAAATTGTTCTTTATAATAGCATTAATTCCGAAATGCTTGGATGAACTGCACAATATATACCCGTCCACTTATTTGCATCTCATTGAATAAGAATAGTGCCTCATGAAGCATTACGAACGGTGCACATTTATCTCTTTCAAATAAGCTTACATTATGCAGTTATCTATATGACCGCATGTTATTCAGTTCAGGATAACCATGATTTCTACCTGCAAATGTCAAAAGGCTTATTATGTAAGGTACGTGAGTGTACTGGCTGTTGCCGCTCGATGAACTGTGAGGCGATAGTTCCATGTACAGCCTGAATTATACGCGGCATTTTTGTGTGTTATATATGGGTTATTGACCAAGCGTGAGGTCAAGATGGCTGGATATTGGCTAAGTTCTTTTTTTTGCGTGTTTATGGACCGAGACGAAGTCGAGGTCCATAAACACGCAAAAAAAGAACAAGGCCAATATCCAGCCATCTTGACCGAACAAGCTTGGTCAATAAAGGATTTATTGGATGAATTTTCCTTGCGGGACAAAGCCCTTATCCCGAGCGGGCAACTTAGCTCCATATTGCCCGCTCGGGTAGCCAATCACAGCGCGAGATTCGGTTCATCTTGCCCGCTCACGGAGCTAGTCATATAATAAGACGATTTATTTAGCGCCATGGTTTGCAGGGGTGTTACAGACTATACCTTTACGTGTTTTACAGAAAGGGAAATATTCATTTACCAACTTGTGGGCCATTTTTTACCTACTTATGAATCACTTTGGTTCGGGTTTTTTTCAATGTTTAGGCATCACACGTAGAAAAATCCCACCCCGTTTTAGAGTTTTTGAGATCAAAGTGACCGCGACCCTTTTCACGGACTGGAACAGTTTTCATGTTGTCAGTGTGTGTTTGATTTATGAATCTAGTGAAACCAAGTGAATGCAAGGCTGTTACAATGAGATTAATATTCTCTATGTCCCACTATTTCCAGTGCAAGGTCAACAACTTATGTAATAATTGTATACTTTTGCCCATATATTATCTTATTAGATGTTTTGGTGTGTAGTATCGCTGTTTCGGGAGTGTTTTACGGGGAAATACACCACTCATAAAATTCATGCAAGGCTACATCTGGTTACGGAGTGGCCTTTTTTTCTATATCCTAGCGAGTATATCATTGACGTCTTAGTGAGTATATCAATGACGTCATAGTGAGTATATCAATGACGTCATAGTGAGTGAAGGAGCCAAATATCTTTGGTATTTGATTGATTCTTCTTCAGAAAATGTTTGCAATCTTCAGCAAAGTCAAAAAATGTTTGGAAACATTTGGAATGACACAGACAATTTCCAAAAATCTTTGAAAATCTCCGGAAAGTAATTTTCTGAATTCTTCTAATTTGTGTTGTCTATATAATGAAATGAACATTACACTTCGAGTTGAAGATATGAATTTTATTTTCTTGTGTTAAAAACAATATTTACCACTCAAAAATAACATTCATATCTTTGTGCCACTGTGTAATATCCTTTATAATATTTTACACCAACACGCCTCAAGAACCATACCATTTGGGAGGCACATGTGTATATAGCTTATGTAGGGGAGGGGGGTGAAATGTATTTATTCACTGAGTGAGAGAGTCAAATGAAAAAAAAATTGGTCATGGCAGATGGGCAAAGTGCAGTGAGGTCTGTGTGCCTTAAGTGCCTTGCCTTGTCATTTGGCATTTCTTCACCCTACAATTTTGCTTGTTTACAGTCAACAGTTAAACTTTTTTGGACATCTCACATTGCAAATCCAGCTGAAAGCAACAACTTTGTCCCTTAAGTCCTTTCCAAACAGCGCATGATAGTCAATGACAGTTCAGAACTTACAAAATCAGCAATCATGTGTATATAGCTTAATGTGTGCATGGTCAAAGGGACTGTTAAAAGCACTCTAAGTTTGCGATAGCTCACGATAGTCGATGATAGCACATGATAGTTGGTGGTCAAATGAGAGTGTAAGTGAATTTCAGCTATCATCATCATTAGTATCATCATCACTATCATTACCATTTTACTAAGGCTTTAGATTTAATGGTTTCCAGGCACAAATACTAAATATGGTCTAACTTTTTTAATATTTTATAATTTGATCTTGGTAATAATGAAACGTCTTATCTTACAAGCTCACAACTAAGTATAGGCACAAGTCTTTCCCCTCTACTCATTGTGTTGATTTCATCTTTTCATTTCAAAATTAATTATCTAGATGTCAGACAGGAAAGCCAGGTTGAGATTTCGGAGGTGGACGAGCCCAATTTTGAACCTATCTCAAGAGGAAGAAAGGTAATTTTTCACCAAGTGATCTGCCAAATTGTCATTTTACATTTTTTGTAGTTTTTATAATACATAATGCAACATGAGCGAGAGATTGTTTTATTATTTGAAGGTATCCTTTGTATCTCTGTATCCCTATGGTCTGGAGCTGTAGTGCTTTAAAGGAACTGTATTTAATTAACATGGATACTTGTCATGTGATGTTTGTGTGAAGTAAGATGTGATGGTTAGAAAAATATTTTGCTTGTTTGCAGAGATGCAACAGCTGCAGCAAGGTTTGCCCGGTTGCCTGCAAGAAATGCAGGCACTGTGGCGGGGATTTTAAAGTGAAGGAGTTTGACTGGGAGAGCATTGACAAGATGGGACAAACAAACCCCACCCAGCAAAGACAATATCTGGAGAAAAGAGTAAGTAATAACACCTTAAACACTTGTGTATAAGCCGCACCTTTTTGCTCAAATTGTAGCCTCAAAATTTGGGGTGCAGCTTATCTATGAGGGTGCAATAATCTCCTAACTAAAGGTCACCTAAATGTTTATAAGAGATAAGCTGAATACCTGTCATTCTTTGTTGTTTCTAATTTGCTTTTTTGCAATTTGTTGGCTAGTAAACAAGCTTTATTTGCCTTCAGTTTCAAATCCTGGATCTTGTCATCCAGTAGTTCCTTTCAAATGACTGATTTCACTTTATCTTGCACAAACTAAAACCAAGAATGTGTCTCTCTTTCTCCACAAAGCTGTTTAGAATATTAATTCTGCCGCCAATGAGTATTTATCGGTTCTCCATATGCGAGAAAATAATATTATCACGATATTCAGAAGATCTCATGAGGCATATAGGACCAAACATTTTGTTGCTTTTTGTCACTTTTACTGCAAATTTATCCATGGAGTTTTTGATTAAGTCTTTCCCCAATGGATGGCTCTAAAATATCTCAAAAAACTTGGGTGGGGAAAGCCATTTTTCCCATTTTTCCTCTTTGAGTGAGTTTCTTCCAAAGGCTATTAAGCCTATTAGTTCTTTTAAGCCTATTAGTACTATTCGACCTATTTGGTCTATTTTAAGGTGTTTAAAAGTATTTTGAATTTATTTGATGTTAGCTCTCAAAGGGGTGGTGGACTCAATTTTGCTACCCTTTTGCCTCCATGTTTTGTCCCGATCTGTCTAGACGAACCTGTCTCAAAATGCCTGGTCACGTGGCTAGTGTTCCATGTATGAATTTCTTGTTTGAACTTCATTCACAACACAAAAACATTCAGAGCTGAGGACATAATTATTTTCTTGATTATAATTCACACTTAACATGAAGTAGGGACTATCATATTACTTGTGCTTTTACTTTCTATTTTTTTTTTTTCACAAAATTGAGTTGCAAAGTTGGAGATGCAGTTAATCTATACACACCTGTTTACAGTAAAATTAAACTGCTAACTAGTAAGCAAATATGTGTAAATAAATAATTTATGTATTAGGTAAAATAAAATAAAACTAAACAAATAAAAAAAAGTAAGTTACACAAACAAAAGTGAAGCAAATAATAAATAAAATAGGAATTTGCCTTTGCATTTCCTCAGAATTGCTCTTCATCCACGGTCTCTCTGCGTTTTTCTTTTAAGAGGGGTTACTTTCTGAATTTGCAGTAGAATTATATTCAGCTAATGGTTGTAAAACACTCATTTAAATGAGTAAAATTTGTGATCCTTGCAGTTTTGCTATCAACTTAGGCACATTGGCTTGGTAGCTCAAATGGCTAGGGTTCGATTCCTGTGTCAAACAAAAATTTCACTCGTACATGTTATAAATGTTATTCTGGGAAATCATAACGGTGACCTCATACCTATACAGCTGTAACCTTGAATACTTATTAATAATAAATTCTGCGGGGGTACCGTATTTATTAGTTACAAGCAATTAAAAAATTGGCTAGTCTCAGAAGTTCTAATTCACAGCTATGTAACTCTTGCTTTGAGGAATTCTTGATTACATGGTGATTGAAGGGCAATGCCTATTAGTGCAGGCCCCCACTGTAACATAACTGCCAAACTGTTACACATTACATGAGGGATACCAAGACACATGGCACTCCTTTGTTAACAATTTATTTATTTTTAATGTCTTATTGTTTGTAGGCAAATATACTGTGGCGAAAGCATGGATGGGATGTGGTGGTTTTTTATTACCACAAACATGCAAATGGTGATACAGTGATGACATTTGGCACACCAGGCATCGGCAAAGCTTTTGTTGGTGCCAACAAGAAGAGCATGTCAAAAGCAGGAAACATGGCCCTTAAAGTCTTTGATGGGTTTATAACAGGTACATATCTTCCAGTTATCACAATCCCAGTAGTGCATTTTAAAGTTGTCTGTTGCCTTGCCTTACATAGGTGATGATGATGATGATGATGATGATGATGATGATAGATGATGATGATGATGATAGATGATGATGATGATGATGATGATAATGATGATGATGATGATGTTTGCACATGCCAACACATACATCCTTTATTCAGAGGGACCTCTGAAATTGTTGTCATTATAGAATGTCAAGATTGGTTGTCTGAGGGATATTAAGTGTACAGGAATTATTGCTTACGTTAACAATATGAAAGAGAATATTTTGTTTCTCTTCAAACTAAAATTCTGTGCCAACCGTAATCATTAATGCTAACCCTAATAAGGTATATTAGAAGTAAAAATTTACATGTTCATACAAACATGTTCACAAGTAGTTTGATCCTCATACCATTAAGCTCTCTGGTAGTAAACTTATTGATTGATCATATCCTCACAAAAAGACAAGAAAGGAGGTAGAGTGGGAGGGCTAAATCGATGGAAGGATTTTTCTTGATGTTTCTTAATTACATGCTATGTTAGCCATATAATGCTGTTAAGGTGATTCCTTAGAAATAAAAGTTGACAAACGATTTTTTTAAAACTTTGTCTAATTGGTCTCAACCATGTGTTGTTTCGAATAGTACAATAAAAAACATAGGTCACCATACTCGCAAAATAGATATGATGGATTAAAGCTACCCCATTTTTTTTTATTTTATCACTTTACTGCTACCAATTACGCATGTCCTTATTTTATCAGTTCACATTGCATTTTGCGGTAGCTGAAATAGATGGTTTAAAATATGTACTTAAGAAAGGTGATAGATTGAAAGGTTAGAGCATACGAAATAATGTGATGTGTGATTTTATGGCAAAGGCACACAACTTCAGGTGGCATCGACTCAAAATCTTCCGCACGTCGATGATCTTAATTTCACAACTTTGCACCTACAAATAACGAATTTGGACATGTTTTTCTCGATAACTTTTTTTCCTGATGAAGAATTTTTTTAAAACTCGTTTAACTCAAAGAAAATGATTAGCTCATCAGAATTATGCAGAAAAAAGATACGTCATCGTGTTTGTTAAGTAGAAACTGACCCTTTATTTCTCTGGCAAGCTTAATCTCGTAGAGAAACCGTTAATGTGCGCGCGCTAATGACGCCAGAAATCGTGCGCAGTAAGGATGCGCAATGCAATACTGAGGAATCACCTTAAGGCACTGCTAGGTCAACATAATCATGACATATGCTATTTTGACATACATCAATGTAGCCACCAACCGCAGTAATAATAAGCAGTGATAGCACTATTGACAAAGCACTCAGTAGCAACTAGGGTGATGGGCTTATATACAGGCCGAGGATCAGAGAGTGGATTAATGCGCATGCAGCAACTATCCCTGGTCAATAAATGAGCCTGATCGAAATTCATTCAACTGACGAGAAAACAGTTAATTCATTCTTTGCACGAACTCTGATGATTTTGGCAGCCTATGTTTTCTAGTGTTGTAGTCGATGTAGGGGAATCATAACTTACCGGTAATTGTGTTATGTTTCTTTGAATAATAGAGCAACAACGATTGGCAGATGACAATTCATCACAATCGAAAGCATCCAGTTCAACTGAGGCTACTGGCACTGTATCGTCACCAGCAACAGCACCATTAGCACCACCAGCACCACCACCAGCAGCAACGCCAGCAGCACCACGGGCAGCGACACCAACAGCACCACCTGCAGCTACACCAACAGCACCAGCAGCAACACCACTGACAGCTACACCAACAGCACCAGCAGCAGCATCACTGACAGCTACACCAGCAGCAACACCAACAGCACCACGGGCAGCGACACCAACAGCACCAGCAGCAGCACCACTGACAGCTACATCAACAGCACCAGCAGCAGCACCACTGACAGCTACATCAATAGCACCAGTAGCAATGCCAGCAGCACCACCAGCAGCAACATCAGTAGCAGCACCACTACCAGCAGCACCATGTGATGGTTCACCATATAACCCTTCCCCATCTTTCCCATGTACACATACTAACAACCCACATGCACAATCTAACCTTTCTGTGCCATCTAACCCTTTTACACAATCTAACCTGTTTACACAAGCTTACCCTTCCTCGTCATCTAACCCGGCAACACTATCTAAACCTTCTGCACCATCTAACCCTTTCGCGCCATCTACACAAGATACGCTTTCCACATCAGCTAATTCTTCTACACAATCTAACTTTGATGCACAAAGTAAACATATACATTCCTCTGATGTGTCTGAACACCTGTATACAATACCAAAACGCTCACGTTCATTTGTTTCTCCTGCTAACACTTCATCACAAGATCCCATTCCACTAGATTGTCCAGCCACTCTGTCTAACATGGTCCCATCTCAAGAGAAACTCGTGGCTTATGTTGTAGATAGAGTGGTCAATGCCATTGGTGTTCCTCAGCCACAAAGGACAGTTCTACACGGGAACCCCATCCCAAAGGGTTCTATCTGCATGCTGGTCCATTATGCAGTGGATAATGTCCCAGTTCCAATTGTGCTGGGGGATGCCGATGAAAATGCAAATTTAAAAGCTGGACTTTTTTTTGCTTTTCCAATTCACAATCTATTTAACTACAGTTATAATCCCATCTCTAACACGGCGAGTGTATCTCCCTTTTCCGTGTAACTGTTGCAGACTTGCAGTTTATTTTTTAAAGGTCAAATTGTACATTTGGGATTCAAGACAAAGTGTTATAGATTCAAAAGTATATTTTGCACGTTTGCATTTGCTATAAACAAAAATTTTATCAAAGTACCATCTCTCTTTGTTAGAGCTGGCCGGTATAGTATAACTATAACAAATAGTGATGAGGTAAAGTCGCACTCGAGCCACAGCTGGAGCTTAACCCAGTTTCCGTATATATATTATATATACCTCCATCCTAGCATCAGCACTGCACTGATGAGGCCCAGAAGGCCGAAACAGTACTGTCTGCAGTTAGATATAGCTCTTTGGCTTTCATGCCCAAATTGAGCACTCCACTGGGATGAGTCATTGCCGCTAGCATTGCGCATGCTCGCTAGTTCTCTAGTTTGAGCACTCTGGCATGACTTAAATGATACCACAAGTGTGATTTCGTTTGAGGTGGCTATATAGCCATACCTCCATCCTAGCATCAGCACTGCACTGATGAGGCCCAGAAGGCCGAAACAGTACTGTCTGCAGTTAGATATAACTCTTTGGCTTTCATGCCCAAATTGAGCACTCTACTGGGATGAGTCATTGCCGCTAGCATTGCGCATGCTCGCTAGTTCTCTAGTTTGAGCACTCTAGCATGACTTTAATGATACCACAAGTGTGATTTCGTTTGAGGTGGCTATATAGCCATACCTCCATCTTAGCATCAGCACTGCACTGATGAGGCCCAGAAGGCCGAAACAGTACTGTCTGCAGTTAGTTATATATATATATATATATATATATATATATATATATATATATATATATATATATATATATATATATATATATAAAAAACGGTTATAAAATGCCTCAAGCCAACAAAGAATGCCACTGCGTCAGGAGGATCAATGCAGATTCACAGTCCAAGCCTCACCACAAAAATGAATTTAAAAACGTTAGATAAAGCAAGGACGGACAACTTCTGACGATAAAAAAGTTAAAAAGTTAAAAATTTAATAGAAAAAACGTTTCGGTCTTAGACCTTCGTCAGTTACCTATATATATATATATAGTTATATAATATATAAATAATATATAAATGTTATCTATTTGATCACCTGCACAAAATGTAGTGTGCAATATGTAGGTTCGACTAGCAATGAATTCAAAGTGCGTTTTCGGAATCATAAATCGGCCATGAATACTAATAAGAACACTTGTGAAGTTGCGACACACTTCAACAAAACTCTTCATGTTCTCTGTGACTTCAATTTTACAATAATTGAACAAATTTCCAACCCAAGAGACAATAACAGCCTTGATGAACGTCTTCTAACAAGAGAAGCTTATTGGAGTGCACAACTTTGCACCCTTCAGCCTTATGGATTGAATAAAAGATCTGAATTCAATTCAAGGAATAGAATAAGATTTAACTAACATCTGTCAACGGTTTTGTTTCTTTTCTTTTCACAAGTCTTATTACGTAAAGTTTTTATTCTATATATGTTAATCAAGGGCCCAATTAGGGATCACAAATTGTATCACTAATTAGTCCCTATTCATTAGGTTTTTATTAGATGTTAGTTTTTTAAAAAATTTTTATTGTTTGTAATTTTCTTTTTTCTTTCCCTTCTCATATATAAGACACCAATATTGTAAATAATTTTTTTATTCCAAGTATTTGTAATCTTTTTAATCTTACATACTGTACTGAAGAAGCCCGAATGGGCGAAACGTCTACAGTATTAAACCTCATGTGAGAAGTTCGCTGTTCCTCTTTCATTCCTACTAAATCCACCGAGTGTAAGCGTCGCGTATCCTTTGGGATCCTTCTCACTAGCGTCATCGTTGGCAAACCTTCTTTTCTACACAACTATAGTTATATATATATATATATATATATAATATATATATATATATATTTGTTTTCTTGTATTTAAAGACTATTTTTCGATTTTTTTAATATCATGAATGGAATGAGAAGGTGATGGGGAAGATGAATATTACAACAGAGCGTCATAGTGATTTAAGTTTCCCCAATTTATAGTTAATAATGTTTAATCAACAATAGGAACAGGTTTTCACTTTTATTGAAATACATTGTTTTGGTAACGATCCAAGTAGCTTTTAGCATAATACAAAATATTAAATAGAATTTCAGTATGTAAAAGGTATCCTTCACATGTTTCCTAAACGTTGGACTTTTTTTGTAACTAGATTGCGAGCAGTTGTGATCTGTTAAATAACGACACTTCCTTTCTTTGTACTACCCAATAACTGCGTTTTTTTACTACGAAGTAGTGGTACAGCTTGATAATAACACTAAAACTATTGAACTTTCATGCCATACATTTCTTCTTTCTACAAGATCAAGTTGTTTTGAAGTTTTGTATGCAAAATATGTTGCTTATGGGAAAATGTAATCAATGTGATTATTTATTTTATTTATTTTTTTATTTCACCACACATTATTTACAAAGAAAAAATAATAAATCTAATTACGTTACAATAATACGGAGATTGAAAAGACACTAAGGAAAGAGAAAATGTCTAATACGTACAAATAGCGGAGAAAATAAAGTTGACTTTGTAGTTAAATAAGATTGTGGCGAGGAAATCTCGAAGAAGCTTTGAGGTTTATTTGTGAGCTCGAGATTTCCTCCCGTAGAAATTGAAATTTAATATAATTGTTGCATAGATAGGCTATGTTGAAGTAGAAATATAAGGAAGAAAAGAAAAATGTGAAGGAAATAAATATGGAAACTCTGATTTAAACTCGTTTTGCCTGTCTCTTAGAAAAGATTTCATGAGTCGTTTGCAGGTAGAAGCACCTGTTGCTGCTTTAATGTGATGAGTAGTAAATAAAAGTGGGTATAATACTTTAATAAAAGATATTCACGTAAACATTAGTCTGTTTTAAATATCCATCCCAAGAATGGACCACTCTGTGAAATAAGCCAAGTTATGATCCAGTTTATTCAAAGTTGTACACCAAATAAATAAGAAAGCAAGGTTTCCAGATACTGTTTCATCAGATGGAGTCTTTTTGTTTATGTTGTTTTTTTACGGGAAGTGAGTAAATTTTGCTACCAATAAATTGCACGTAGCAGATTTCAGTTGGGTCATCCAGGTCTGTTGGGTCATCCAAGTCAGTTAGGTCATTCAAGTCAGTAGGATCATTGAAGTCAGTAGGAACATCTAAGTCAGTTGGGTCATCCAAGTCGGTTGGATCATCCAAGTCAGTTGGATCATCCCAGTCAGTTGGGTCATCCAAGTCAGTTTGGTCTTCCCAGTCAGTTGGGTCATTCAAGTCAGTTGGATCATTGAAGTCAGTAGGATCATCCAAGTCAATTGGGCCATTGAAGTCATTTTGGTCGTCCAAGTCAGTTGCGTCATCCAAGTCAGTTGGATCGTGCAAGTCAGTTGGGTCATTCAAGTCAATTGGATCATCCAAATCAGTAGGATCACCCAAGTCTGCTGGGTCATCCAAGACAGCTGGGGCGTCCAAGTCAGTTGGTTCATCAAAGTCAGTTGAATCACCAAGTCAGTTGTGCCATTCAAGTCTTATCGGGTCATCTCACTCAGTTGGATCATTCAAGGCAGTTGAGTCATTTAAGTCAGGTGGGTCATCTTGTTCAGTCGGGTCATCCAAGTATCTTGGGTTATCCAAGTCAGTTGAGCGGTTCAAGTCAGTTAATGCAAGTCATCTGGATCACTGAAGTAATTTGGGTAATCTAAGTCAGCTGGGTCGCACGAGTTAATTGGGTCATACAAGTCATCTCCGTCATACAAGTCAGTTGGGTCACCCAATTCAGTTGTGTCATTCTGGTCATCTCACTTAGTAGAGTCATTTGAGTCATCATATTGGTTAGTCAGGTGATTCCAATCATGGGTCATCTAAACCAATTGGGTCATTCAAATCAGTTGGGTCATCCAATCCAATCCGAATCAGTTGGATCGCCTGAGTCAGTTGGATTATCTGAGTCGGTTCAGTCATCTGAATCAGCTCGATCGCCTGAGTCAGTTGGGTCATCTAAGTTAGGTGGATCATCTGAGTCAGTTGGGTTGTGGTCTTGTGACCTTTGGTTTTGACCCTCGCCCTTGAAACTTAGTGACCGTATTTTGCCGTCGACTGAACTTAGGTCAGGAGGTAAAAAGGTCAACGGTCAAAACTTAAGGTCGTTACACATATTTTTCCTCCTTCCGACCTTACGTTTTGACCTTTAACCGTGTCGCAAAAGTGTGTTTGAATCTTTTACGCTATTAACCTTGTGTCAAAGTTTCAAAGGCAGCAGTTAAAACCTAAGGTCAAAAGAGCCAAAAATACGTTTTGTCTGGGTAGATTACCACCTGTGACCCTTACTTTAAACCTGTGACCTTGAAACTTGGTGATCGTATTGTCCTCGACGAGTGAACTTAGGCCTGGAGGTAAATAGGTCAGAGGTCAAAAGCAAAGGTCATTGCGCATATTTTTCTTTCTCATGACCTTTGGTTGCAACCTTTCACATTGTCGCTAAAGTATGTTAGGCTTCTTTATGCTGTTAAGACCCCGTCAAATTTTCATGGTCATTGGTTAAAATCTAAGGTCAGGAGAGTCAAAAGTAAGTTTTTTTATGGGAAAAATAAAAGACGTTTTGAGTCCTTGTGACCTTTGCTTTTGACCGTTGACCTTGAAACTTGGTGACCGAATAGTCGTTCACGTGTTAAGTTAGGTCAGCGGGGTAGAAAGGTCAAAGGTCTAAAGCCTTGGACGTGGCACATTTTTTCTTTCTTATGACCTTTAGTTTTGACCTTTGACCTTGTTACTAAAGTATGTTAAACTTCTTTATGCTGGTAAGATCTCGTCTAATTTTCATGGTCATTGATTAAAATCCAAGGTCAGGAGAGTCAAAAGTAATTTTTTCTGGGACAGAATGCCTCTTCACAAATTGGAAGTTGGATCCTTGTCATCAGAGAGGATGAGGAGAAACAACGGGCCAGATTAGCACTTGTGACCTTTGCTTTTAACCTGTCACCTCGAAACTTGGTGACCGCATAGTCCATGACGGGTTGACTTAGGTCAGGCGGTGAAAAGGTCAAAGGTCAAAAGCTAAGGTGGGGGCGCTTATTTTTCTATTTTCTGACCGTTAGTTATGACCTTTGACCTTTTAGCTAAAGTATATACGGCTTCTTTACGTAGTTAATATCTCTTCCAATTTCCATGGTCAGTGACAAAAATCCCAGGCCAGGAGAGTCAAAAGTATTTTTTTATGAGGAAAAAATACGACATTTTAGTCCTTGTGACCTTTGTTTTTGACAGTTCACCTTGAAACTTGGTGACCGGACATGAAATAAAAGCAAGGCTGGTATGGCGTATAAGAATTAATGCGACAGAGACGTGTATGAAAGAGACCAAACCGAGAGGCTCGGTTTGGTCTCTATCATGTCGACTCTGTCGCAGTATCAGCCTTGTTGTTATTTCATGTCTTTCATTGTTTACATCCAGCAGCATTTTCTCCACGGTCCTTTGCTTTTTGTGAACATGTCCTTAGAGAGGATGGTGAGAAAGAACGGGTCAGATTAGCATTTGTGACCTTTGATTTCGACCTGTGACCTTGAAACTTGGTGATCATCTTGTCCTCAATGAGTGAAGCAAAGGTTGTGGCGCATATTTTTCTTCTCTTTACCTTTTGTTTTGACCCTTCACCTTGTCGCAAAAGAATGTTAGGATCGTCTTTGCCTTTAACATTGTGTCCAAGTTGCGAGATCAGCCGTTCAAACTTAAGGTCAGAAGAGTAAAAAAATGCGTTTTGTTGATCTGGGTTTATAGAATGCCTCTTCACCACCTATTTTACCTTCATTTGGGATAAAAGTGGGCTTCTGGAGAGTTACGTTATTTGAAATTAGACTGAAATGGTATTTTCTTGTCATATTTCTAAAATCGACGGTTCCGTAAAATTATCCCACTTTTCTTAAATTTAGACTGTCTGTTCCATGAAATTTCAATTAAGCTCAGTAAGGATAACTTGAAGTAATTTTCAAGAGCAAAATCACCCACACGTTATCAGGTCATCGGTAATGCGAGTCATTTTGCTCGTCTTAGAATGTGTCGAATAGATGAATTTTTATACAAGAGGTACATGCGTTGATAGATCTGAAGAGTTAACAGTCGGGTCTAACAAATTCTTTTAACGTAGAGAAGACGTCAAAATATGGCAAGAACAAAGAAGTACGCCAATGAAACTCAGGCGAGTAGCGTGATTGATTCTTGCCGCATGCGGTCCACACGGTCCAGTAAAAACAAAAAGAATGAATTTCTCTTAAACCTTAAAGGCAGAGAGATTATCCAAAGTGAGCTTCATACCAAGTGCTTTGACAAACGTTGTAAACTGTAAAGAACTTCTTAAAATAAAGAAGTTCTAAATTAACATACTGAATCCCAAAGAAGTTTTGAAACAGCTTTCTGAAAGTAACCTTTATTCCACCAGCAAACAACTACTTCGAAAAAATCGACCGCATGATTTTGTTCATTGTTGACTATTCCTGCATTTTATCAGAGACAAACGTCTGGAAAAATTTCATCAGTTTTGTCTCACAACAAACATTCTAGCTTATTAGCTCATAAAAGGACCTATATCCCCATTGATCTGTCCCAAGAACGTTTGTTTGTTTTTGTCTTTGACGAAGCAAATTTTCTGAAAAATAACTTCGTCCTGCCACAGTGACGTCATTCGTGCCTCTGTACTATAATCACCCACTTCAGAAGACCAATCAGAAGCGAGTTTTTTACTCTTCATTGCACGGAAAGTCTTGAATACCTGGAAAGCTGAATAGACTATTACAAATCCTTACAGAGTACCTAGTACCTTACGGTATTGTGTTTAAGGCGGACGAGCAGCCCCCACCCTCCCCCCCCCCCCACCCCAATAGGGTAAGTGCAATGGCTGTCGGATATAACATCTAATCCCATCCATGGCGGAGAAGTGCAATGCCAGAGGGACGGGTCCACACATAAACAGGGGGACACCGGTCAACTTCGCTGGGAAATCGAATTCCACCCCTTAAAAAAATCTCCAAATATTGTGTCATAAAGGCATACAAAACGGAAACAACAGACCACCGCACAGCAGACCAACAAAGGACACCAAGCGCAAGCGATCTTACGAAAGGGATACAAACAAAAACACTATGAATAGTGCCTACAATGTATACAACCGTCGAAGGCGACAAAGAAAGCCAAAATCAACACATAAACAAAAACAATAACACTACAAGTGTTGACGAGCAAAGAAAGAAACAACCCAGTTGCTTCCCATGAAAGTCAAACACCACACTTAACAAAGCTGCATGGAGTCAGATGATTGTCGATGGGATAGAGCATGCCAGCCCGGAAGCTTTGGTTGATTGGCATCACCAACAATGTACGTCGCCCGGGAGTAGGCTGTGCAAGAAAACCAAGGGACGTGTTGGAAGTGAATTTTAGAACAGGAGTGGAACTTGCTTGGAACTTCCTTGCACAGGTTTCCACTTAAAAGGTAATAAAGGAAAGATTGGCGTAGGTGTCATTCTGCAAACCTAGCACGGTCTGGCTGGCATGCACAAATTGGTCTAAGCTGTCACGCTGTCCCAATAACACTTCGGCACCATGGAGGCCATGTTGATGAGTATCCACCAAGGCAATAGAGCATTTCCCGATGGGCATAAAGAGGACGGTCTTCTCGTTGGCTATTAGCAAGGCAGCATGACCGTGGTTACCCGTACACAGCTTTCGCAACTGGAACAACAGAGTTGTGGGCGCATGTTGATCAAAAACGCGTACCGGCAAAGGGAGGTCAACAGAAGCACTAACACTTTGCTCAACAATGGTAGCAGCCTCTGCTGCTGACAGGAAACGCTGTGGCAAGCTTTGGCGGCAACTGTCGTAGAACCGGTTACCAATTCTGATCGCAGTACACATAAGCACAACCCACAGTGGAGATAGCAGACGCACTGGTTGCAGGTCAAGGCGCTGATGGTGTACTTCATGAGCAAAGATGAGCGCAATGACACTGCAAGCATAGCTACCATTACGGCCGTTAAGTGTCGATTGACTAATCTCTAGAGGAAATTTCCATGCCATCAGGTTGCTATGCGGCAGATTTTCCCCAGTGACTTCAAGATCCTCCCCTGTGGTGGGCTGGTCGATGTCTACACGTTCGTCATCAGACATTGCACCAGTATCAACATCGTCCTCGACAGCATCATCGTTTTCCTCTTCGTTGTCACCATCTTGGATTTCAAGGGAATCCTCAAAGCTGCTGCCTGACAGAGCGGTTTTGAATGAGGTCGTTGCACTGACCAGTTGAGCTTTACAGAAAGCGATCCCCTTTTTGACGCATGCCAACTTGCCTTCAATTACGACTGCGTCCTGGGACTCAGTTGTATACCTGGCCATCTCCACCTAAACGTAAAAGAGTGAAAAGATATTTATTAGCCAAAATGATTTCCAATTAGAGACAAGTTTTAAAAGGTTTTGCAATTCTTAGCATACATTTTCTGACTGCACAGGCTCTTCACCAGTCTCGAGCGGCATCTCAACGTCCAATTCACAGGGAGGATCTTCAAAAAATGAAGAAAAAAAAAAACAGAAACAGTTGAAAATATACATTTTATTTGAAGACAAGGCGACTCAACAAGAATGGAAAACATTGAATTCATTTGATTCAAACTAACTATCGAGTCTGTCCTTCAACTCATCTGCAATCCTCTGAAGCTGGGGCATAGCAACCTCCATGTAGAATTTTATGAAGTGAGCCATCTCCATTTTGATCAGGGCAACTTCTTCATCCCATCGCTTTGTCATTTCAAACTTTTCAACGATCAATCTCTTGTAACGTACTGGTGTGTCTACAGGAACATTAAGAATTGAACAAAGAGAGAAAGAGAGAGGTTTAGCACCCTATTTAAGTCAAAAAGGTTGTATTGCTAAGAGAGCTATAACAAGCAATAAGCCTAATTGGTGATTGGTCAGGTAAGTTCTTCAAAAAACAAGCTGTTTCGGCCTATTTGGGCCTCGTCAGCACGGCGCAGCAAGATTACCCAGTCTGAATTAGCAAATCAGTAACCAATCTAACAGCCTGAGCAATTAGCAGCCGTGGACAGCAATCAGTATAGTTACCTACATGTATGCCTACCTTGTACCAATGATACATAATTCACCTGCATTATTTCCCCAAGGGAAGTTTCCATTCATGACGTCTGCAACTATACATGGGTTAGGGTTAGCATCTTGGATACCTGCTGTCCCTTCATTGTACTGCTGCATCCGAGATGTTAGCTTTGCCTTGTCAGCAAATATTTTTGTGCGCAGTTTGGATCGTTGTTTTGATGACTCTGTGAAAACAACAAGAGGGAAATTCTCAAGAAAAAATATGTTAGCATATAACAGAATATGTTTTTTAATCCTAACCCTGAGCCCTTATTAGAAAAAAAGTCATGCACACACCTGCCAATTTGCTCATGGAACGAGTAGTCTGTTCAATAGATGACACCAACATTTCAATTTCGTCTTGAAGCCGCACGCTGCTGGTAGAACCATGCAAGGCTTCTATTTCTAACAAACAGCAATTTTGACGTGTCAGTACACTAGCGATGGGTACTGCAATACAACATGGCCGTACCTATTTTTGGAATGTTTACTGTGCCCTCCAAAAAAAAGCAGAATACGAAATTCAAAATGACTGCCAACGGTTGGAGTTTATGCCACCATAAATCATTGCAACAGAAACTTAAGAAACAAAAGCGGCAGGTTCAAAAGGTAGCTTTTGTGCACAGTGATTGGTGGGTTTTGATCCAGTTTGTTTGATTGATCGCAATGAACAATGGAACCATACGTGGTGACTTGAATTTCAGCTTCAGCTTTTCAGCAGCTGCAGTAAACAAACTAGGAAAAATTTTCCTTGCCTTATAATTTGCACATCGAATACTTGTTAATTATTACAACTATAACAGATCTCATGAAATAATTTTAAAATGTAGGGAATAATAAATTAAAATGGAAATGCATGATTACAACAAACCATGCACAATATCAATTTTACCTTGTGCATGACAAACAACAATGTTCTTCCACTCGTCTGCCTTAAATCGAACTGTTGGTACATTATATGCAACAAGAACTTCAGTGAATTCTTTCTCTGATTCACTTTGCATCTTAACAGCCTAGCACACCAAAGATAAGAAGAATAGATGAGGTTATTCTGAAGCTAACAACCTATAGTATTTTCATATATTGACCTCTACGATTATATCACAAATACTGCAATCTGAATTGTACTCACTATTGATTCTGTAATAGACAGCCAGTATCAGAAAGGTGAACAACATGTACAGTTTAACCTTTAATGTAACAATGCAATGGAATAAAGAATTGTTTAAGAAATTACATTATTGACTCTTGATTTCTATGTGAAATAGTTGATTTGGGCTATGCCCTCAGGTTCCCTCGTCAACTCTTGCTCAGTAAAAATCTTCAGCCCAGGACCTAAACATCAAATAACATATGTATGTGTACTGTATGTGTATTAAGGGCAGGGGGGGGGGAGCATACTCACACGAGTGTAGCGTTTTGCAAGACTCTGCACCATGCCAACAATTTTCCTCCTGTTCCATGAGAGGGCATGCTCAGTGATGCGCTCTTCTCGATCTGGAAAATTTAAATAACATTTATTTAAGCATTTGTTTCGAATAATGTTCTTCATCAATTTGTTATTTGTATTATGTGCTGCGGTTTAATTTCTTTTAAACGAACGATTTTTTTTAAATTCCCATTCTTACAAATTATGGTAATGATTCGGAGACAGCAGGAATTCTAAATATTACTACACTGACTTGGAACGTTTTAAATAAAAAACATATCCAAATGCTAGAAATCTGTTTTTCAGCCTGTGTGATCTTCCGTTCATGGCTAGTATATAACTTCTTTTTGAAGGTTTCCACTCACTCTCAGGAAGCATGTACTTGGTGGTGTTTCCACATCGTGACATGTGAGAGTTGATCTGTTCTACTTCTTCACCAGTGGAACAGGCACTTCCATCTTGCCATCGACCTCCCCATATAACCTGCATGATTATAATTAGACTGATAGCCAAGTGAAAATACTGCAGAAACAGACTTACAATATTGGAATGTTTTTGCAAAACAATATACAATAATAGCTAGGGTGGTACAGGTAGGATAATTACTATTCAAACATTTTTTTCTAAATGATATGAGTATTTGCATTAGGGTGGGGAGGGTGTACGGTGAGGCATTCTTTTGTATTGGATAAATATATGTTTACCTGGCATGTCCAATTGTGAGCCTTGGCATGCATAACGGACAAGGCAGGTTTCATGTCACTTCCATCAAGACCACCAGCCTTTCTCGCCCACTTCCAGTATTTGCAAACTATATCCTCCCAAAAAAACTTGACGCCAGCTGGTATCATTTTTTTGAGATGAATATAGTTTGCATAACCATACAATTCCCCCTGAAACATATTCACTACCCACTGGGCCAAGCCATGCCTGCAACCTGTAAATAAAGGACTTAATTGTAAATACAGCTAGTACAGTAAAATCAGCCAGACTTAAATTAAGGTAAAAAACAGATATTTGTTTCATTCTAGTTTGACCTGCTATCTCCAGTCCAGTTTCATCCAATTTGGCTGACTTACTGCCTTTGTTGTTGGCCGCCCAACAGTGGGTATCTCCACATCTATTGTCACTATCCTGTAAACAACGCAAACATGAAAACACCTGCCTTTTTACATCAGCTTTAATATACACTGTAAGATTAATTGCACAGTATATTGAAACTGATGTTAGCAAATAAGAAATAAGATGCAATATCTTGACACTACAGCCAAACATTATGGAGGTAGAATTTATATCAATTTTAGACCTTTGAGTCCAAGTGAAATGTATGTTAAAAAGAGAGGTATTCCCTGATTACAAAACTGTACTAAAAGCTTTGATATTATTTAACTGAAGCATGGCAGCAAGTAAAAAAGGACAATCAAGTGTGAGAAGCAACAAGATCACTACGCCATATTAAACAAAATAATGCTACACGATTTGACTAAATATACTGTCCAAAATACATACAACTGACAAACCTTAGATTTTGGCTGCTTTGCATAAACTGTTTTCATGTGACAGTCAACATCATTATTACTAGCAATAAACACATCACCATAATATGATGGCCTTCTTTGACTGCAAATGATATAAGGAATAAAACAATAAATACATTTTTAAAAATGAAGAACAAAACACTTTTCTTTGTTAGACACCTATTTTGGATCATATTTAAAAGTGATCCTCTTTTATTGAAGTGTATAAAAATACCAGCAGTGCAGTTGTATGTGCACCCCTTCAACAGGTATTAAAACATAAATACAGCTGAAATATACAATTTTTGTTACAATAATATTATTATTGTAACAGTAAAATTCACAACCTACCTTCCTGATGACTGGTAACGATACAATTTCATGTTTCCATCAACATGACAGGAATGTTGACTTATTGAACACGTTGGACACTTTAAATAATCCATGCCTTGAAGTCGACAAAGTTCATACTGGCAAAATTTCCATTCTTTAAACGAGCGACTGAATGTTGCATGATTGATTGTTGGTTCCTGCAAAACATAAACCAACAAAACAATGAAACCAATGCCACATATGTACAGTATATACTCAGTTGCTGTGACAAGGTGTAATAACTAGTTAATAAAAGATATGTAAGGCACAAATAAATAATCAATTTTTGCATGAGAGTAGGTGTTTTTTAACAGTAAATTAAGGGAACATGCATGCATCATTTTGTTTATTCTATAAAATAAATAGAAGTGATGTACCATTCTAAAATCATCCTTGCAACACATACAATAAATAATGTCCAATAAAGGACAAAGGTTGGCAACTGATGAATTAGGAATAAGAAACAATAACAAGAACAACACAGAATAGAAAGCATAGTAGCTCTCATGTGCAATTACATTTAAATAAATCATTGGTCCCAAAATAATGTGCAGCGGCTGCATTGTTATCACAGCTAGGCCCATACTTTCTGTTCTGTTGTTGGTTCTTGTTCTATAAACCAATGTTGCAAAATTGTGCAACACCTGCTGCACCAGATAAAAAATTGTAATGAACTAAAGCAGTACCCTTCCTTTCATCAAAGACACATCCTCAAGTGCTCTAATGAATGATGTCTCAGATGTCCCTGGCATTCTCTTCTGGAGCGAGTCCCACAGCTGAAAAAGGCGCTGATCAAATACATAAGTTGTGTCAGTAGGACTGCCCGGCCAATACCCTGCATGGACAACACCAGCTAGTGTCCAGGATGGAGCAATGTCATTGCACCTCTTGCAGTGGATCACAGACTTGTTTAAATCAAACCGACCTGGAGGTACACAGAAACACAAAAGCATATCATGAGACAAAGATTACAAAAAGATAGACGTCTAAATGAGTCATCATTCGAACTAAGAGATAACATATATAAATATATTTAAAATACATCTAATATCTAAAAACTAGACTTGTTTGTAAACTAGTTAATTCTAATTAGCATAAAACAATAATTATTTTATTAACCATTAAAGGAAATTTTCATATTCAAACAGCATGCAGAAATTTTACAACAAAAATACAGAGTTGATACCTTTTTCATTTACAATAATTAGAGTCTCCTTGGTATTCACAGTTATTTGCTGTAATGCTCCAGGTTCGTTACACTTGGAACAGAAAGCTGGCAATTTGACAACTGGATATAGCTTGGCTTGAAGGGCAGATAAAAACAAAGAGCAAATGTAAGTATGTTGAAAAATCTATAACTTTAGGAAGCTGTTTACCACCATTTTCATTGTTTAGCAATGATTCAAATCAAAACTCCTGTGAAATGCTTCCAAAATTCTGTCAATGAAAGAATAAGCTGGTTTCAAAGTTTGCTTATGGAAAAAACAACGCATCCATTTATGGTATTAGACATAGGCGAAATTCAATGCCAGCTTAATGTTTGATTGATAGAAATTTTGGAAACATTTACACGGAATTTTTGGCATGAATCACTGCGTAGCAATGCAAAAACTTTATTAGCAGTTGCATCATTGACGAAAATTCAATACACAACAAAATTATATTAAAGGAAAATGTAGCAAAAACATGGCATCATGATCACTTTGTACGGGGGAACCTGGTTGACAGTAACACTGTTGTCAAGCAATGAAAAATTGGTCATGTTCACAGGGGTAGCCATGTCAATGCATGAGGTTGCACATTTGATCACTATATAATATCTCCTTGAAAAAGCATGCCAGCAATAGCAATCAGTGACACATACAAGCAAGAAAATGTGAATAAGCACTGCCCTAATATAAGAACAGACTTGAACAGTGTCCCAGGTAACAATTCTATAACAGGGTAAAGGAACTTTGGTGCCATTACAATTATAGGTGTTGAATAATGTTTGACTCATTCACTACAATCTATGAAATGGTGTACTTACAGGTACTTTGCATAGTTCCATTCTTGTCAAGTGTGACAGTTGGAGGGATGGCTTGAAAATACCCATTTAAATACCCATCTCTGTTGTGAAAAGGTAAAAACTGGTGCACCTTTTCATCACACGATGGACACATAAAACTAACTGCACACTCCGTACATCGCACTAGCACTGTCCCTTCCAAGCACACTTGGCAACAATCTGGAAATGGGAGTCCCTCATAGCTTAGGACAGCCTCAAATAGAAGTTTTCTTGAAGTGTCCCAGCGGGATGTTAAATTGGACATCCTGTTCTCCCAACTTCTTGGAGTTAAAGGAAGATCAAGTGAGTGCAAAAACTCATCACATTTGGCTAAAGTTGCCTCAAGATTATCATCTGCGAAAATAAAAATTATGGCTTTTGTTACCTTTAAGGGTCTCACAAAAAATAAATTATAGAGAAAACAACGGTCTGGTTAGCTTAACTGGTTAGTTTAGTTTAGTTGGCTTAAATCTATGTTCTTAAATCTTGCGCGTGCACTCAGAAAGTTGCTTTTTGCTATATAGCGCGAGTCGCTTAAAAGTAACAAATGACAGGAGTATTTCAATAATAAGCCAAAGATTATGTCAGTTAAAATTTAAAAGTATCAATAAAATTTTAATGATATGACTTAATCAGTTAAAACTGTTATTGCATGCATCTCCTCACCTCATAGTGACCTCATATTGACTCATATCATTCATTTATGATAATGTGATAATTTAATCCACTATCAGAGTATAAAATTATGCATACAAATGTATAATGTTTGGAGCATTGAATTTAGCATGACAGCATCTGACAGGGGACATTAATGCAACAGCTGATAGAAAACAATAAATTTAGAATTCAGTCAATCCTACCATGAATGCTTGCAGAACACTGCTGGAATTCTACCAAACCTTGTCAGATTTTACCAAAACCTCTATGTCCACGACAGGTACCAAATGAAGCACCGTGTGTTGTTTTAACAGGAATAAAAGGTAATAAACATGGATTGTGTGCCTAACTTAAGGAATACAAAATACTTACCCTCAAGATTAGAGGATGATTGTTGTTCTACCCTCACTTCATCATCTTCATCCAAATCTACATTATCTGCATTGGAGTTAAGCATACTTTTGGAATGAATGTCAATATACCAAAATCATACACGAGAACTGCAGAAGAAATGTGAGTGAAATTTGTGATCCTCCTACACTATTTTAGTTGATCACAAAGCTGTGTGGATCAAAATTTTCACATTTCCATATACACATTAATGATTTTCATATAATTTTTATTCACATTCATTTATTCACCACCATCAGGTACGTTACAAACTCACAATGACCTATCTAGCACAAAATACTGGCTTGGTAGCTCAAGTGGCTAAACAACTGCACTGGCGGGTATTGCATGGGTACAAGGCAAATCCCGGAAAAACCAGAATTTTAAAAGGTTTTCAAATGTTTAAGTTGATAATTATAAACTGTGAGGAACACAAATTAACTTATAGCATAAATAAAGAAATAACTTTACAACTAGTATCTATGGAAACATTTGTTGAGCGACCAGCTAAATATAGCCAACATCACTCAAACAACAAAGCTAGGTAGATGTAAACTTCTAGTTCGGTCTATTCATTATAAGAAGGCCAGGCACAGCCACAAAAGGGAAAATCTCGAAAATCTCCAACACGCGATCACAGAAAAATTATCTATAATTATTGCCAAATATCGTGTGTTTAAATTAGAAGGCACATTTCCATTATTATTATATGTCAGTTAACGAAAAAATAACCTTAATATAAGTTAACATTTTTACAATAAAATCAAATTTACCCTCAATGGCTGAACTGCTGGCGATGGCGTAACTGGTAGATGGCAAGTCGAAATTTTCTCTTTCTGGTTGCTGGAACCGAGGTTTATACGGGTATTGACTTTCGCGTTTGCCCGTAATAGGATCGCGAAAAATTAAATAACGAGACTTTTTTTTGGGTTTTTTCATTTTTTTAACAAACTCATCGGCTTCATTAAGGATTACTTCGAAAGACTGCTTGGAACTTTCAGCTCGCTTGCTCCGCTTCGCGGCCGCCATTTTCTTTTCTGGTCTCATGCAACAAAGCACCACGGGAAGATATCAGCCTTGGCCCGTTAAATTAATGATATCCATAATTTCAAGCCTCTTTTGCAATTTATGCTATTCATTATTCTTATGGAGATATCGTGTTGGTTCGGCCCACGAGGTCGGCATCCCAGAGTCTTGCCCACAGGGAGGGGGAGAGGATCATACCGATTCCAATCAGGCAGTAGGACAAAGATGACCACTGGGTAAAGCGTTCTGTGGCTGTCAGCGGTATGGGTCGAGAGGCTGAAATCATTGTCTTTAAAGCGGGAAGCATATTGACTCGTTTTTCTGTAAAAGAGAAAGCTGATGAGAAAGCACGAGTTAGATATTTCAAAACTTACACAGATAATAAGGCTAGATTTCCGTATCATTATACATGCTGTACCTGAATTGTTTATGGCAATGCACTTGAGAACATTACTTGTTTGGGAAGAACAAACAGTACCGAGGGTCGACAATAGGGTTCTCAAATCACGCTTTTCATCCAATTATTGATTGATCATCGCAGTTATGTACACACCTTAAGCAGCTGTGAAATTAAAGCCTGAAAAAAAAACTCGGCTCTGAACGGGATTCGAACCCATGGCCATGACCTCTGCGATACCGGTGCACAACATGACCAGCTCCCAGTTGGCTTGATAGCTCAGTTGGTAGAGCACTGCTCCGGTATCGCAGAGGTCATGGGTTCGAATCCCGTTCAGGCCTGAATTTTTTTTTCAGGCTTTAATTTCACAGCTGCTTAAGGTGTGTACATAAATGCGATGATCAATCAATGTCATTACATATATAGATACTGTTGAAATAATGGTGAATTGAAGTGAGAAAAAAAAATGATAAAGGTTTAATATTCTTACGGGTACTCTTTAAATGGGCAGCATTGATGGCCTTTTGATTAAAGGCAGACTGTTCCAGAGTTTCGTACTTAAGTAAGAAAATGACTTATTCATAAAGTTGAGTTTTATCTAGGCGCATATAAATTAACGCTGCGGACATTTGTAATTTTTAATAAATTGTTATTGTCTCTACAACGGTCTCGAAGTCCAGCAGAAAGCACTAGCTTGAAACAATGTTAAGAACGAATCCCTGTCTCATCGTAAAAAGTATTTCCAAACGGGAATAATAATGCAAATTTTCGGATACGTAAAGGCAATTGTGTGGCAAACAGGTAATGGTTTCTCGTCGTAAAATTAGTTTTAGAAGATGAAACAGTTCTGGCTTGTTGTTTGTGTGCATAGTTGTCACCCGCCTTGCAGTCTGGGATTTGTATCCGGCTGCTTGTTGTACTTAGTAGCAGACTGAGGCATGTTGTTTGCATTTTGTACTGCGATAAAAACACTAATGCATTCGTTAATTGTTGGCCGCTAGTTCCTTTTTCGCTTTGCAGGTCTACCTCATTGAAGTACGGTTCTACTGTTCTTTTTCTCTGGCCATGGCATCCTTAACCAGAGCGCTTTGTTGCCTCAAAGTTCCTATTAGTTTTTATTGAGCTAAGCGCGTACGTTACTTTTTTCTGAAGAGCGTGTGTCCGTCTGGCAAGCGACTGGGTTATTCTAAGGACCGAACAACTTGCCACAATAAAATAAATCTAATTACCGAGTCAGTTTCACTTAGTTTAAAATTATTCGAGCGTATCTTACCCGATCCTGATTCACTTTCAAGGAAGAAGAAAACTGTTGGCGTTTGATTCAATTCTTCAAAGCAAATGCGTGTATGGCTAAGACTGAACGTTCTCAGTCTGCATAGTGAGAAGTGCATAGTAATGAATGCATGAGTAAACCTACTGTCGTGGATACCCAGGGGAATGATCAGAGCAAATTGTACCCTCCCACTTTGTTCAACTAAATAATAATCTTTTATAAGGAAGCTTTCATCACACCGCTGTGGTTTACAGAAAGGTCCTAACTAAGATTAAAAGCACTATCACGCGATAGAAATCTCGAGCTCATAATCTAATTGTTTAATAAACAGCGATGATACAATCTACGTCGTTCTAGGTAGCGCTATTTTAAAGTTCCGAGGGCATCAGTAGCTGATCAATAAAGTGGCCTGTTTAGGACAATTTACGCGGCCTTGCTCTGCAAAACCTGCAGGTCATTTATAAGAGTCACATTGTTCTTTTCAACCCACACCAAATCAGTACAGTGGAACCCTGATATAATGATATGCCAAGGGAGCAGTGGGTGTCAAATGACTCACAAGCAACAATTTGCAAAGCATTAGACATTATCTAGGTTACACAACAAAGTTTGTGGTATGGATCGTAAAAGGGGAACAAAACAAACCTTAAACATTTGAAGTTGCAACTTTTTAAAAATCGTCTTTACTCTTCGCCGTTTGTATTAAATTCAATGTTTTGTTTAAGTTGTAACTGTGTACTGATACTGTAATATCGTTATATCGGGGAAGAGTTTACGCTCGGTGAGAAGTAATAAGCACTCCTGTGCTTCCCAGCCAGCAGCTCCAAACCTAGTCTGCTACACAGCCGTTATTAGTGTCGTCACGCAACGCTCCTCCCCACGTTGCGTGACGACACTAATAACGGCTGTGTAGCAGACTACTCCAAACCTGGATCCAGCTCAGAAGTCATCTGGAGGAACCATGGCAGACAGTTTCGGCCCCCCCCCCCCCAAAAAAGTAACGGAAAGGGCTTCCTATTGGTGTAGGTGAATTTGACTCAATTTGCCTTTCATTATGCCGTGTACACGCACCTGAAACTTTAGAATTTCTGCCGTCGAGGCTCAAGGTTTAAGAGGCTGTCCGTGTAAGAACGGAGAAGGCAATTTTCGGACCTTTTCCGATTTGGCTGATTTTTTCAGTGAAAGTCAGCCATTATGTCCCATGTACAAATATCACATTTGTTTGGATCAATTCGATTTATTTCATTTTTTGCGAGGCGGTTTCAGAGACAACGTCAGTGTTGCCAGATTTGCCTTCCGACACTCTCAGATTTAGCCCTATACTTAGGGAGCTGCCAAACAAGAACTTTTTCACGAAACAAGTTGAATTTTTCACATATTCAAGTTTAATCTCTCCTTAATACTTGACATGTAATACAGAAAAACTTGGAACAAGTTTGACCGAACAAAAAGGCTCTGTCACAATACAAAATAAGCGAAACATGACATACCTTTAGTTGAGTAGTATTTTCTCCAATGTGGCACCAAAGTTAAGGTAAACTGAATCATGACACGAAAGTACTAGGGCCAGACTAGTGATTTACAGAATAAAATCTGTGGGCACTCTACGCCCTGCGTTGTAGGAAATTGCGCTAAATTCCCAAATCTGCGCCATTTTGCTGTACGCTTACATTTCGGCTGTACGACCGATAGACTAATTGTCTAACTAAAAACGCTTTTTTAACTAAAAAAGCAATTTTTTCAGGTAAAAATGAATCCAATTTCCTGGAAATGAACCCTAAAAAGGTTTTTTCCTGAGGAACAAACAGACATCGGGTTTTCAGTCAATTTGCATATTTGTGACGCGGTTCGGATATCAGTCCTTGGTTTCATAGCACTGTTACGGACATTTGCATCTGTTGTAAACAACGGCAAAAACAACCAAAAATGTTTATTTGCAACTAATGAGGCGGACTGTTGATGTCAACTTAAGGTCCAAAGCGTTTTTAGTTAGACAATTAGTCTATCGGTCGTACAGCCGAAATGTAAGCGTACAGCAAAATGGCGCAGATTTGGGAATTTAGCGCAATTTCCTACAACGCAGGGCGTAGAGTGCCCACAGATTTTATTCTGTAAATCACTAGTCTGGCCCTAGTACTTTCGTGTCATGATTCAGTTTACCTTAACTTTGGTGCCACATTGGAGAAAATACTACTCAACTAAAGGTATGTCATGTTTCGCTTATTTTGTATTGTGACAGAGGTTATTTTCAAAGCCTTTTTGTTCAGTCAAACTTGTTCCAAGTTTTTCTGTATTACATGTCAAGTATTAAGGAGAGATTAAACTTGAATATGTGAAAAATTCAGCTTGTTTCGTGAAAAAGTTCTAGTTTGGCAGCTCCCTAAGTATAGGGCTAAATCTGAGAGTGTCGGAAGGCAAATCTGGCAACACTGACGTTGTCTCTGAAACCGCCTCGCAAAAAATGAAATAAATCGAATTGATCCAAACAAATGTGATATTTGTACATGGGACATAATGGCTGACTTTCACTGAAAAAATCAGCCAAATCGGAAAAGGTCCGAAAATTGCCTTCTCCGTTCTTACGCGGACAGCCTCTTAACATGCAATTACTCAAGGCGGCATTTTCAAGCAGCGAGTGACTCAACTAAAACGTTTCACTCTTTGTGGCAAGAATATTGCATTAAAATTTGCATCAAAGTTTCACAATCCCCATTTCAAAGATACATTAATATTAGCCGCACTTGTGAAGTTGCAGGAAGGGCAATTAAATTTGTACACCGCTGGATCAGAATTTCAAAGTTTATTTTCATTGCAGACAACGTCCCTGCAACAAGTTGATTTTTAACTTGACGCGTTTAAATATAATTATAAAATTTAGAATAATGCTTTAAGTTGACGTTTGCAACAGCTGTATAGATGCCCGGTTGACTGGCATTTTTAAATAAAATTTTCGCTGGTCAATTCAAGTCTTTTCACCAGAAGATGAAACAGTACAACTGGCGGGAAAATATAACGTGGTGTTACGACGTTTCCTGTCAAACAACACAAACTATACAGAATAATTTCTCTTTTTCAACAGTCTAAAAAAATGTTCTTCAATTTTTTTAAGTTTAACTCCTCCGTGGAAAACGAAAGACGAGAACTTTCGTTGTCACAACGAGCAGATTCATCGGTTTAATATCAGTAAACACTGTAGGAGAAAAACCGCTTCCGAGTCTTGGACCACAAGCGGTTCCTTCTTGCAGTCACTGTGAGAGGTCTGGCCCCAGCTTTAAGTTGGATATAGACCATTCTAAAATAATTTATATAGAGCTTCTTTCAAACAGAACACTTTCCCTGCATAAAGAGGAAGTCTTACCAGAAAGTCTGCGAATTTTGCAATAGCTTTTCCCCAAGAATAGGGGTTAAGACTTGTTTGCAATTACGTGAGTTTACACTTCGCTACTTTCGACATAACGTTTTGTTAAGGTGATGACCCGACCCTAACCCTGTTCCCTTCTCCTTTTACCCAACCCCAATGACACTCTTTCTTCTCTGTTATGGATTATTCTCAATCCATCATTATCCTCAGTTTTTACGTTAAAATTTTCAAACTGCGAAAAGACTGCAAAACAAGCAGAGATAAATTAGTCCGGCATTTCTTGCAGTATCAAGAAAGAATAATCCTGGCACTTCTAATTTTCAATGGGCACGACACCTCAGCGTTTTCAATCTTATGCTAAAACTGGAAATTCCCAACTGATCGTCGGATTTGTCCAGAATTACTTGAAACATAGTCTACAAATAACTGTCTGTTTTTTTCCTTAAATACGATCAAGTGTATGCATTATTGGGAAAACGAAATGATGTTGTCTTTATCATTTTCCCACGGCAGTTGAGCACCAGACGGGGATGAAACGACAGTTAGAAGCGAATACCCTGTAATCGCTTTTAAATAGAACATGGTTAAGGTTACAGGATGAAGAGAGCTAACGTTCTTAAAAATGTGGCTTTAGCCGGTGATAGATAAAACTTGTAACATCCTCTGCACCATCAACAAGAAACTGGCATTTAAAATACATCTCCATAAATTCATCTGAATTGCAACTCCTCTGGTTTCTCGCGATATAGGCAACCATTTGCGCACGCTCAGTTTCTAACCAATCACCGATTGCACTTTCTGTGTCGTCATCTTCAAGGTCACGTGGTCCCCATATTAGCACCTGCAGCATTTGAATGGCTCCTGCAGCCGACATGCGTTCCTGGGGATGTCTCTGCAACAGCTGCCGTGCCATCATGCAAAGACCGCGCGAAAATCGTGATTTCAGGGGCAGAGGAGGGAGATCGCTTTCTTGATATTTTTGCTGGATTAGGTTTGGATTCACGGCGAAAGGATTGGGTCTGTGAAGTAACTCATACACTAAACAACCAGCAGCAAAACTGTCGCACTCTTCGTAGTTTAATGCATCAGCGTCTTCCGGTGCAATGATTATTTCCGGTGGAAGGTGTTCCAAGTTCCCGCTCAGATGACTTGAAACGCTGGTGCTTAAAATGAAGGGACTTGGCTGAGTGTTTTTGTCCTGATGTAGCGCATGCTCAAAGTTTGCAGCTACTAAGAGACCCGAGTCTAACAAAAACAAATTTTCCACTTTGAGGTCGCGATGTACCACATTTTCCCTTTGGAGATGATCGATTCCAGATAACAACTGTAGAAGCAGAAGGCAGACCTTTCTTTCGTACCTTTCTGGGTCACTCTCATGTTCGTCCCTAGTTCTTCTAAGGAAATCGGCGACAGTTTCACAAGGCATTTGGTCAGATATGCTCACAACAGTTTCATATGAGTCGCAATCCGGCTGTCCAATCACATCACCAGATACATTATCCGTAAAATGCGTCAGCACACGGGAGATGTTCACGTGATAAGAGAGTGCCTCGCAGACGCGCATGTCTTGCTTAAACGGCGACCGCTGAAGTACATGTGGCATTGAAGGCAGGGGGTACTGCACCTGGAAGACGAAAGGTTAACAATCTAATGGATTTAAACTATTATAATATAAGCCGAGGAATTTCGGAGATTTGATTGGATGATAGCATCACTATTTCCGCGTAATAGTGGTATAACAGCAAAATTGGATGGTATAACAACGTTACCATGACAACACTGAACACAATTACCTTTTTACTTTTGTTTTCAACTGGAAATGGCGGAGATTCCCGGAAATTTCCGTTGAGGAAATACAAAACCTCGCCGAAACAGCAGTGAATGAAAATACAGTCAAAACTATTAAGACGCGGATGAATGTTTGGAAGTCGTGGACAGAAAGCAACGGCCTCAACTCAACGACGACATTGTCAGATACGAAACGAAAATTTCTCGGCTTCTATTATAAACAAATAATAGCATGACCTGTACGTGATATTTGGCAATAATAGCGGCTCGTAATATTTCAAAATTCTCCAAATACCACTCGTCGCTTCACGGCTCGTGAGTAGTTTGAACAATTTTGAAATATTACTCGCGGTATTATTGCCAAATACCAATGCAAGTCATGATAGTACCTATACTAATTTGCTGGGGAAAATTTAAATAGTCGAGGCACTGACATGAACAGCACAAGCCACCATGAAACCTTAACCACTTGGGACGGGGCAGCCTTTTCTCCTGGCAACTTTCTTGACAAAACTCGTAATGACTTACTCATACAAACCAAGCTTAATTCTAAAGCGTAAATTGGGTGTGAAACTGTATGACTGAGACAACCTGTACATAAACATAATATCTTGCACCAACCTTAGCGAGCAACTTTTTGTTTCCTTCCCAATACTTGGCGCATTTTACAGACACCAGCACAGCCCCACTGCAGTGCACACCCATCACATCACCACACACTTCATAGTCTGACCACCGAGTGTCGCTCAAATCCACCTCTCCATTTGGGAGCAGTTCATCTTGCCACGAGTTCAGCATTTCCTCTAAAGTTTGCATTTGAAGCTTAAGAATCTTATTGTAACGCTTCTCCAGGATATTTGAAGAGGATGATAGACTCCTGCTTCGTACCACGGAGACCGCTTTTTCCACAGAGCGCCTTTCAAAACTGTGAGAACGCTCCCGCACAGCCTGCAGTGAGTTTTCTGTATTGGGTGGTCTGGACGGCAACTTAGGAGGCCTTGACTTGGATTCGCTATTGTCTCCTGAGCCGTTGATCAGCGTAGGGGACACAACCCGTACCGGGCGTCTCGGGAGTTGAGGCTTCCCTGAGGAGGGCCTTGCTAGGCTATCACCCGACGTCTCACATCGAAAATGGACATGGCGGGGCCTTGGGATGGCTGGGAGGGGTCCAAGCTTTTCCTGCTCAACTCTTGATAGAGCCTCAGCAAGGAGCTCGGCATCGTTCAGATTGGCCAATGCCACTTCCACCTTAAGAGTTAGCTCATCTTCGTTGGGTTCAAGATATGTTGGTTCCTCGTCTATTTGTTTAACAGCTTCAGCCGGCTCTGGAGGGCTGTGCTGAAGTGGCTTCACAACCTTTGCAAGTCGTGGAGGTTTCTTGGGTCGCTCCAAGGTGTCTCCACCCTTTGAGAGGGGGAAGTTCTGGTATCCCTTGACAGACGAACATGTTCCGTTTGACGGTCCGTTGGCAGCTGTAGGTGGTGGTGATTCCGCGGACAGGGATGCGGTTGCCGAGTATGCATGTATAGTGGATGCAGAAACCGACACTGGAGGGCTGGAAGCCTCAACGGCTTCCACCTCCGGGGATTCAGCAGTACTGATCTGTTCTGCAGACGGAGAAACACCTTCCGACATGGCCCTGCGTCGCAGCTCCTCTTTCTGAGCTAAGAATCCAGGCACTTCATCATTCACCACTATTGGTCCACTTATTTCTATGGTGCGGCTGCGCTTGGCTTTCTTCTTACTTCCTAGTTTCTTCATCGTGGCAAATGCTCGTCTGAGCGTTGATTTTGGAGAGGAAGCCTTTGGTGACGAACCGGTGTTGTTTGGGCTCGAGACGTTGGTCGTGGAGGGCTGCGGAGGTGGAACTTTAACAGGGGATGGACGAGGACTGGGCTCCACTGGCTGTGGGGTTGGTGACTTTGGTGGAGGACTGGAAACTAAAACATATGAAGAGGAAAGTACATGGTGTACAGGTCAGTAGAGGAAAAGGAAAAGTGAAGAACACTTGTCTCTTTCTTTTCTATCTCATTATGCTTAATAAATGTGATGGTCTTCTTAGTGTTGACCACTAAGTCCTTGCAACCACCATGCGACTACACAAAATATCAAACTTTCATGCAAGACAGGTAAAGTGAAAACAGGGAAACATATAAGCAAAAAACGCTGAGCCTGTGCCCAAACTATGACTACTGCAATCAGCCTTCTGCTATCAAGCCTGTTGCAGCAATAAAATTGCCACTTCAATATGGTTTACTGGCAACATACTTTGAAATTCCTGAAATAGTCTATAGTGCAACACGTTTCCATTAAATTTCCCATTCCTTTTTCAAAAATGTTTCTTAACTGTAGATATATTTTAACCCTTTCACTCCCAAGAGTGACTTTACAGATTTTACTCTGTCTAACGCCAGACGATTTTACTCGTCAAATGGAGACCCCTTGGGAGTGAAAGGGTTAAAAACTATCTCCCTTAACCCTTTCACTCCCAAGAGTGACTTTACAGATTTTACTCTGTCTAACGCCAGACGATTTTACTCGTCAAATGGAGACCCCTTGGGAGTGAAAGGGTTAATGGCCAAGGTCAAGGAAAAAATTATTGCAAATTAGACAAGTACTTTTTGAATTTCTTATGTATCAAGGTTGTTAATCAACAAATAAGTTAAAGGTCAATATCCAAAACTGGCCAATAAAATTTGAACCAGGTAATGGTACATCATATAAAAAAATGACAAATATTGGTATTGGTTAATTTTCATGAAACCCTGGTAAGAAGTTACAGGTGTTGCTCCATATTACCCAATTAAGTAGCCAATCACAATGCATGATTTGGTTTCCTCTGCCCACTACAAGAGGCAGGGATATAACTAAGTTATCTACCTACTGACTTAAGTTTAAGTTAAACACAAAATTTGGCTCAATGGACAATCCTAATCAGCTTGGAATTCAAAAGAAATTGCAAATAAGCTTGTATAATTTTACAAAATAATGCAATATTTATTATGGTCAAAACATAACCTTGGAATTGAAGTTTGTGGAGTGATTTAAGAACTGAGTGTGCTCGGTGGGAATAAGCTTACCCGAAGGGGGTGGTGGTGGGGCACTTCTCTTGGGCTTAATAGGGTCTTCTTGGCTTTTCCCTTCAATCCCTTCTCCTTCATGGAGAGGTCTCACTGCTGAAATTTGGCATGATTTATTTGTTCCTGTGATCTTGGGATTACACTCTACGATGGACTTCCTAGGGGAGGGGGGCGAAGAAGGAGTTGTTGCCGAGGACGACCTCCTCAATGATGGCAGTCTACTTAGAGGGGGTGGGCTAGGAGGTGGGATGTCATCAGAGGGTTTTGTTGCAACTAAAACAAAATTGTGAAAATTACAAAATTGTTAGTTTACTGCAAATAAAGCTATTAATGGCACACAATAATAACACTGCACTGCAAAAAGAACTGTTTTAACAAGCCAGCTTATGCTAAAAAAAGTACCAAATAATTTTAACTATTCTTAGTATTTAATTATTATTTAATTATTATTACTTTTATCATTTAATTTTGATTATTATTTCAAACAAGTTGAGGTTTAGAATGCATGGTTCCTTATTATGCTACTGAGCATGTTGTTAAGTTAACCAAAAAAATCCTCAAACCTAAATACAGAATGTAAAAAAAAAAATACTTATAAGAAGAAACATAAAAATTGTGGAAAAAAACAACTTGTGCGTCAATTGTAAGATTTGAATAAATTACATGAGAAGGAGAAAGTGAGGAAGAATGAAGGAAAAGCCTTTGTTGGTTATATTGATAGCTCTGAGGCCCTGTTTACACAGAGAAAAGTAGTCCTGGGTAAGAGGGTCACCCCCCAATGCCGAAATGGTCGACTTCAATTAGTATTTATATGACAAAAACTGGGTCCCTTGTAACCAAGTTAAAAGCTGCCTGTTTAAAGCCAGGACAAGATTTGTACAACTTCAAATTTCCAAATTTGAGGATACTTGTTGTCATGCATAACCCCTGTAGCAAACCATGACAGAGTTCAAACTGTTAGGTGAGCTAAAGTTTGTACAAGAGAAAAAGTTAACTCAGTTAGGAGGGTGATCCTGCCTTCAAAAGAAGGTGACTTTGCAAGTGGGGTTACTCTTTCAGCTGAACCAACTTTCTTTTGTCATTTTAACAGTTTGCTGCACTGTTATAAGAATGCAGGAAACATTAGCTCACCCAGGGTAGCACAGGTAGGCTGGTCACCCTTCCAGCCACAACAACTTTTCCCCATATAAATAGGGCCTAAGTGGCTATACTGAAATGATGATCAAACATTTCATACAAAAACGTAACCCTCCTATTTGTCAATTTATCAAAACGACTACCACTTTTCACCAAGCAAAACATCTTGTTACTTTTCAATAGCAAGATAAAATTCAGGGTAGAATCTTCTAGATTTGTGTCTAGAGAAAAAGAAATTTAATTTTAAAATCTTTAACCCTTTCAGACTCAGGTGCACCTTCCCGTGAGCTTCCCCCTAGACCACGATCAAATTTCAGATATTCGATGGGATAATGATGTGCTTATTGCACTCAGCACTTTTAAGTACACTTGCTGAAAGTCATGTCAAGCATCGACCTTTACATGGCATACATTAATGTAAAGTTTTGGGAGCTGTACTATTAATTTGCAGAATTTGGTAAGCCTACAAAATTTTAAGGAAATGTACAGGAAATTTATGCACCCCCTGCACTTATAGGTAATGTAAATAATATTTTTTTAATTGGAAATTCAATGTTGAATTTATAAAGTACACTGTAACTCCTTGAAGATTATAAACCCAATCAAAAATAAGCAAATGCTAGATTTTAATTATTTATAAAATTATTTCAATATAACAAGATCACTAAAAATGGGCTTTTAAGTCACCAGTGCTCACTCTACAACCAATTTATAAACAATAATATTGTTGTTAACTATAATATAATGTCATGATTCTCAATTTTCCAAAATCTGTTGAAATTATGTCAAAGAGAATTGCATAAATCAAGGGTTGACAAGAAGGCCAGATGGTGTGAAAACTATTGCATTAGAACAGAATGTTGATGTGACCATGCAATATCAAAAATTTATAAAGTGTATATCATGTTTGTATCACCCTGAATATGACAGATAGTAACAATACAACTAAGTGATTTCTTGATGACAGGAAATGTAGGATTTCAATTTTGCTTTTAAAATGCTTTTACCTGATGTTGTTACTCCGTAATGTACAATAGTTCCAAAAATGGAAGTTGAATTTTTGTTTTAAATTTATGGAACAAAAAAGGTTAATTGTATCAAAGAATCTACCAACAAAGAGACAAGGGATTTCAATATAAATTCTCTGCTTGGGCTTCATTTGTTCTACTTTACCCAAACATATTTTGTGAATTGTAGCATATATCCCAGTACATGCTCAGCAGGACAAAATTATAGAAACGGTTAAGCAGAAGGAATCAAAAAAGTTAACTTGTTTAAATGCAACCAGGATATAATTCAAAGGTCTAAAATTACTTGACTAACTAAAGCAACTTGTTCATAAATGGAATTAAAGAAAATGGTTCAAATTAGCATGACTGCTGGGTCTGAAACAGACTGCATTAGTACAACCATTATATGTTGTGCCAAAGGTGAACACATGCCGACACCTTGATCTGGATGATAAGAGATTAAAAACATTTATTCACACACCTTAAGCTGCATTTAAATTTGAAACCTAATTGGATGTCAATTCCACATGCTATGGAGAAGCAACAGGGTGCCCTCAAGTCATAAGACTCCCACATTGCGCTGGCTATATAAAAATTGAGCCCGATTTCAATGCCAAATCTGTGTAAACTACATATAAACAAAAAGCATGCGATCTGACAAGTTCTACATGTTTAACTTGAAAAGAAAGAGCATTGCATGAAATGTAATGCTAATGTTTATCATGTAGTTTACAGATGTTTATAGGCTGTCTGTTTTAGTTATCTCTGGGGATCACAGTAAAAGGTCACAGAAAAAGCCTTATAAAAGTAGTATACGGTAATTATATGTACTGCTCGAAAGGAGTACTGTGTATAAACAGTGGATGTAATATTCTTTATTTGAGATTTTTCAGTTTATAAATGTATGCTGTTCAAGTAAAATTTCAATAATATTGTACATAACATTCATCTCAAAACTCTACCAATGCATGTGCACTGTATGTAATCAATTCCACTATTAGTTTTCTTTTCAACATGTAATATTAAAACTGGTTCATTTGAAAAATTTAAGAAGGACAGACCTGACGCAGGGCAGTCTTAACCCAGCTGTTTCAAAACCATGCCATGTGATGTTACTTTAAACTAATTTTGTGACAGTCAAATTCAAACAAAAAAATGTTCAGACGTTTTGTTACTAGCATATTCTATGTTGCACCTTCAAGCTAGCTGAAGCAAATTCTAATATTTAGAAGATGTGACAGTCAAATTTTGTTTGATTGTATAAGTCTGACTTCTACAATGAAACAAAAAAAAAAACAACATTTTCACAAACTTACCACCAGATGTGACCACTGGGGTCTGGCCTTCTCCTCCTTCAGTTTCCACCTTAACAGGGGCATCACTGATCAATCTCGATGCTCGTGGTGCAGGCTTAGGTAATGTCCCAAACTGTGAAGGTACTCTTGAGCGAGGCCTCGGAGCAGGGGCCCTTCTCACTGGGGTGCTCTTATCTGTAACAGTGCTAGATGTTGTATTAGAAGAGGAACCTGAAACAGACTCTTTATCAGGGACTGATTTTGGTAACTTAGCAGATGGCTGTTGCTCAGGAATATCCCTAATATCCTCACTAGGCTCTAGATATTCATGAATAACCTCTTCTGGTTTATTCTTCTTTAGGTCCTTTTCTTTAGGGGGTAGTGGAGGCACACTGGTTTGGGTCTCTGATGTAGGTACCAAAAGACCTGTGCTAATATCAACCACTTTGTACGGTCTTGTCATAGGCTTTACATCAGCATTCATATACAAGTGTCCCCAATCAACCTCATCCCTTACAACTAAATTTGATAGTTTCTTTTCACTTTTGATGGTCACCCCCTCAGCATGAGGTTTTGTAAGGCTGGCCTTACCTCCAGTTTGTACCGGCAAAGGGTTATGACTGTCACAACTAGTTTCATGGAAATCTGATGCACTACAGGTATCCCAGGTGCTACTACCCCAAGAACTACAGGAGGATCCGCTGGATTCAACACTGCTGTCTGGATCACTAAAGACAACAGGCAATCGTTCATTTTTCATACTGATGTAAGGAGTATTAACATTTGAATTTACATCCATGTGAGCGTCTGAAGCACTGTTGGAAGAATCACTTCGTGTTGATTTTCGAATATTCTCGTAGCCCGAGTCTTGACTTGAGCCGGTCTCGCTTCCATTGCTTGCTGGCCTGTTCTGGTAAAACGGCTCAGTACTTGATTTACACCTTGGGCTCAGTTTGCCACACTCCACAGGCTCCCCGACTTGTACAGTACTCGACTGTGTATCGCCCATATCGTCTGTGATTTGAAACAAAGGATTTCTAAATTCTAATACTGAGGTTGGTGAAGTGTCTTCGTTTTTAGACTGGCGTAAAACAGCACTCCCTTCATCACTCTGATCGCAATTATTTGTCTCTACACGTTCTTTCCCCCTGTTATCTCGTTCAGTACTTAAAACATCTGTCTCATTGCTTTGCAGTTCTGTACATTCGACAGTCATCAAAGTCATATTGTTTTTCATAGCCACGTACGCATCGTTGTCATCATCGCTGTCTACAAATTCAAGTTCTAAAATGCCTGTGTCGGCAGGAGCTGACTTCGAAATTTTTGAAACGCTTTTGTTTATATCGTCTCGTTCTTGGCGCTCGAGATCCATGTTGTCACTCAACTCGATCGCGTCCTTGCCCTTAAGTCCTTCATCCTTAACTTTGTCACATACTCTTTCGATATTACCTTCGTCTGTCGTATCACCATGAACACCACTACAAGCGGGCGTTGAAATACCGGCGCAAATTCTTGAAGAGGTTGCGTTACATTGTGATTCATTGTGGGATTTCCCAACAGATTTGTCGATTTCGAACGAGTCGCTCGAACCATTCAACGTGCCTACCGGCTCTTTTGTATGAAGGTTTTCTTCTCGAATTTTGTCACAAATAGTCGAATCCCCAACGCGTGAAAACGGCCTTGGCTTCGGTCTTGGAACTGGTTTAGGTTTGTTTACTAAAAACACTTTAGAATCGCGATCTGTATTGCTTACGTTTGTCGCCAAGCAGTGATCTTCACTGCTCTTAGAGGTGGCGTGAGTCGAACAAGGTGCCATAGCTAACTCGTCACCATTTTCAGTTGTATTTTCGTCTGGTTTTAGCTCCTTGCTAGGCGAACTTTTAGTACTCTTTCCACTCGTCGTTTTAAGAGCTTCTTTGTTGCTGTGAGAATGTATCACAGTTCTTTTGATGCCGACATTTTCGACAACAGCAGTCTCCTCGCCAACATTTTTCAAGGTGTCGAGCAAACGATGCTTCTCTTTTGGCTGAAAACAATTGGCACATTTTCCTTTCCTCCAAAGTTGTTCCTCAAAATTTTCACAAGCAGCCATAGTCAGGAAAGCTGTTCGAAGCAGATCATTCTAAATATTTCCGCGTAGGCAGAACGGTTAGAAGGACAGAAGAGAACACAAGTTTCAAAACACCCACAGAGACATCTGACAGTCAAGAACACAAAAGATTATCCAGAGAAATCTGGGAACTAGTATAGGGAGGGTCTGTTTCCTGTAGAAAACAAATGAACAGAAGTACAAACAAAGTAAACACATCACCAACTGAGACGTGACTCCGAACTACTGCAAAATGATTTACTTGAATTTTTTTTTCCTTTATGTTTTCTTTTTCCAAAACTTCTAAAATGGCTCTGTACATCTATGTTATGTCGTGTGCAAACCACAAGGAAACACCATCAAATTTCCCAATTTCCGTTTTAATGTAAAATCATTTCCTGTGAGTTGGCCCTCTTTTGTTCCTATTTTTTTGTCAGCACAAACGTTCCTTCGGTCTGCTGGTTACACTCTTTTAAAGTGTCTCTTAATAATCAACGCGTTTTTAAACGTACTGCGAATTTGCCTATGCGTGTGTTTTTGCATGGCTTAAACAACCGAGTTATTTTTAAAGAGCTTTTTGAGCTTTGCACTGAAAATTGAAATTGGCAAGTGGATTTAGGAAGAGGCCGAAGAGGGGCGCTACTCCCTTCTTCTTGGCTCTTGGAAAGATTCGGTAATCAACCGTCTTTCTCTATGTTAATTGTGTGAGGTTGCGCTCACGTCGCAGTTTGCAGTCGTCCTTACACTCTTAGACGTGATCACAGAGTATGTTCTCATTACAGTATAAACGATGGAAGGGAAGTACGCTTAGCGTGGTGTAGTCTATGCTGCTGTGAAGGAGAGAAATACGAGCAAATCCAATTTGCCTTAACAAAGTTTAGGAATTTAGGCATTATTCTGTTCTTGTGTTCCTGAAGAAGAGGCACTGAGCACTCTCGAGCAGGTCTCCGTAATTTTTTTACAATTTCCTTTGCATTGGTCTCCTCTCCACTCCCTTGGATAAAGTATGGATCTCCCATATACTTGACCTTGTTAGGACATTCATTTCCGGTTTTAGATCAACTTACTTATACTGTGAGCCAGGAAGTTTAGCATGAAGTTTAATTTTCTATTTCGCAACGTAATTCCTTATATCTAAATTACTAAAGATGAGATATTTTGAGCATGGAGAAGTTATGAAGGATATGGTTTTCGGCACTGTGACAAGTAAACTCGCAAAAGGAAAACCCGAATTTTCCCAGGTAGGAGAAGACCTACGGCCTTCTGATTAGGGACGGACCATTAGAAAAGTGATGGGGGGGGGGGGGGAAACAAAAAAAATTCATGCAAGGTAAAAGGCCAAGAAAAAAATTCATGCAAAGAAGAAGGTAAAAAAAAATTCATGCAGAAGGAAGGTCCAATTGTGACTTTTTCACACGTAGTAAAAAAAAATTCGTGCAGAGGGGTTCACCTGAAAAAAAAAATTCCTGCACAAGCAGTGAGCGAAAAAAAAAATCCGTGCAAGCTGAAAATTCCCAACCCCCACCCCCCCCCCATCACTTTTCTAATGGTCCGTCCCTTAATTGGCGCTTGCTGCGAAGTCGGCACTGAACAGTGGTGCAGGCGGGACAATTCGCTGCTCACTTCAGAGTCCAAAGCCCGTTATTTGCGTCTAATTATTGTGGCCCAAGTTCTGATCCTTTGCTCATCAGCATTGAGATATGCGTTAAGTTTGTTATCAATTGCTCCTTGCTCCATGGGTGTTTCCTGATATTCTGGCGTATTTTTCACTAGGGCATAGTCTATAATCTGGACTGGATTCTGGGCTCTGGACTCTGGACTTTGAACTCTGGACAATTTTCTTTAAAAAAATGTTTTTATAAAAATATTTCAAAACAAACTAACAAAAAAAAATGGGAAATTTTTCAAGTGTGTTAATTCCACTGAATTCTGGAACACTAACCATTGAACCTGGTAATGATTGGCAATTTCGAAGCTCTTCAAAAAAACACATAGACGAAACAATACAAAAAAAAAAACAAACGAAACAACTAAAAATGGCTTTGTGAAAGACAAAACCCGCTTCGAATTCCAGTCTTCTACACACTTCCTAAAATTCAAAAACAGACACCAGTCAGGAGACCAGTAATATGAGGATGTGATGGCCCAAGCTAAGGGGGACAAATTATCATCATTTGGTGATATAATTCTTCAGCCTATAGCAAAACAGCACAGCTGAAATACGGGTGCTGTTGGTTGAGGTGATCCAGGAAATTGTTCACGTCGTTACGTTTTATGCCCGGTTTTATGATGGTAAAGGTGTCATCTACATATCGTTTCCAGATCCTTGGTTTTTCGGGAGCGATTGCTATGGCTTGTTTTTCAAACACCTCCATGTAAAGATCAGCAATGACGGCGGAAACAGGACTTCTCATTGTTGCACCTTCCTGTTGTTCGTAGAGTCATCCGTTATAATTGAACTGAATATGTGGATCTCCGGCCGAAATTCAGGAGGTCTGCAATCTTGGTGGGCGTGAGCGCTGTACGGTCTGGCAGGCTCGGGTCGTTATTTAGTCTCAGTAACGTGGTGCTTGTACTGCACCTTGTGTAAGGATGTTGGTGAAAAGCGACTCTACATCGAAGGATACCATGACCTCGTCTTTGCTGATGGTTTCTCTGCTGATGATGGACGCGAATTCCCCTGAGTTTTTTACCGTCAAGTCGGAGGTACTTGTGAGAGGAGATAAGACTTTTTGCTAGGAATCCCAATAAGTCATACGCAAAGGTGTTAATGCAGGACACTATGGGTTTTAGAGGTACATTGGTCTTGTGGATTTTTGGTACCACATATATAATTGAAGTACGCTGTTGACGGTTCTCCTTACGCTGTCGGTCTGTTCAGCGTTGAGTGATTTAAAGGCTGATTCGACTTCTTTCCAAAGCGGCTTGAGCTCGGTTTCGTTGGTGTGTTCTGAAACGGCGGAGTTTTGAGTTCGAGCAAGGCGGATAACTCTCTGCAAGAGAAACGTCTTTCAAGAAACGCACCACTGTGTTTATTTGCAAAAAGTGGAAATAGGAGACCTGTGCACGTGGTCTACGTTTTTTTGCCCCCAGCAAATATCAACTTTACTGTAAATTACAAAGCTCTTCTGGAATCCAGAACGGCCTGAAAACTACCCATTAAATATATCTGTTTACGATACTAGACTACGAGTCACTGAAGCGGTGAAAAGTATTAGGCATAAGCTTTCGTTATATTCTTGTAAGCTTGGGAAGTTTCATTCAATGCATGTGTGGGCCGGCTGTAAAGGATATTTGCATTTATTTTTTTCTCAAGCATCTCAGCGGGCCGGAATTCCACATCCTCGAATCTGATTGGCTAATCGCGCGCTCGTAACCGGTCCAGCTTTTTACGATACGGACCACGGTCCGGATTTTTATCCGCGCTATTCGCGGCAAATTAAAATTGTTGCGAAAAAAAAAAGCAAACAAACAGAAAAAATAAATAAGTTATTTACCGGTCTAGGTCGGTCCGTATGGGAAAAAACTGTGCCCTTGGTCTTGAGTACGGCCCTCGGCCTTCGGTCTCGGGCCGTACTCAAGACCTCGGGCACGGTTTTTTCCCATACGGACCTCCCGCCCGGTAAATAACATATATTTATTTAGAAAAAATAGGTACGCAACGGGATACTTTTGACGTCACCGGCACACTCCGTGAAATTTCATGCGGGTTTGAAGGTTTCTGTCTTCCGTTGAGTTTCAGGAAGCGATTCGCTTTATGACTATCTGAAACCATGAGTGAAGGTAAGCACTAATACCAACTTAATTTCAGTGTTAGGTTCTAGTATCAGCTGTACGTGTTTTCCATAACTACTCACAACTGCTCATCGCCAATATATTTACTTCTTACTTCCTTTCTTTATTTAGGCCACATGGTTCGGCGGATCGAACTATGCATAGGTTAACGTAACTTTTAGGCTTTTAAGTCGTAGTTTAACTCCCTGTAAACATGTATATTCATAACAGAACTACACGACAACGAGATCCTACATTTTGCTTCCAAAAAAATTGGAAAAACTTTGTCACACATAACCGTGGCTGATATGATAACTATGATATTGAATCGAAGACGGCCGACGACATGTTTCCAGCTCAATGCTCTCAGCTCAGAGGAAATGAGAACGAACATGACACTTGTACCGTCTTAGAATGTTGTTTGGCAAAATAAGAAGAGATTTTATCTTATAAGAACATTGCAGTGGTTTTATCGTTTGTTATTTCTAGACGAATTGCTTACAATACTACAAGACAATCTCTAGTTGCATCATCGGCGGCGGAATGCTCTGACAAAAGAGTTTCGTATTTTAATGCTATCCATTCTAGTAAGAGATAAATAAGCCCATGCATCTCATAGTGTTTATCAGGTAATTCGGCAGGGCAGCAGTCGATGCATCGCTGAAAAAGCATTATCTGAAGCGGCTGTTGGAACTGGGACAGTGAATCAAAGTCTCAACAGTTTGCGAGCTTCCCCAAGCAGGGTTTTTGGGTAAGATTTCCGCACAGGTCCCTACTCATTATGCATTCTGTAACTATACTATTTCGTTCTTCGAACACAAGAAATATTTGCACGTGTATTACACCAGCTTCAACATGCATAATGAACTGAGTAGGGACCTGTGCGGAAATCATTCCGTTTTTTGCAACAAAAGATGTGTTGAACCTCTGAATCGATTCATGCGAGTTATATGAGTCAACAGTTTTGTCTCATGACTATCGTATTTATTTTCAAGAGCTTAAATGTGATATCAGTGTCAATCGCAGTCCTGATTTAGGAGATCTTGAGTGCTGGACAAAATCAGCGGCTACCTCTTCAGGAACGTTTTCCAGACTACCAGTTGGAATCAAGCCGTGTTGATTAGAAGATCATACAACCTGCTATGCAATCAAATAGCTTTCCTTGTATTTTTAAGCGTGCCCAGGATTGTAAAAGCGATTTTAAGTTCACGAATCGATCCCAGCTTTCCACATGGCCTCGTAAAAACATATATGTTTGATCCTAAAAAGGCTGGGGGTGGGTTGGGGGGGGGGGGGGGTAAGCTCTGCCCTCACATTTTCAATTAAGGGGGTGAGCTCAAAATTGACTCTCGCTCGGTAACAGCGGCAAAAGGTAAATAGCAAATCAAATAATATCGGAAGTTATGTTCATTCACGAAAGTAAACACTTGCAATGTTGTGCATGCCTTCTATTAAGTCATCTTCCGCCATGCTTCAATGATCACCAGCTGTTGTATCCCGAGTCAACCAATCACAGTATCTGTTTAGTTAAGTGAAAGTCTAGGAAGATAACAAAGGGTTTAAACATAGTGTGGGGCTTACCAAAAGAGAAAATGATTGTGTTCCTTAGTTTGGTTTACTCTGACTGTTGAAGGTAATTGCTGTGACAGTGGGCCGGGTTATGCCACACCCCTTGATGCCATGAAAGGTCCAAGAGAGAAGTTACTTTACCTGCCATGTGTCAGAACAAACACAGGAGTAGAAAAGCCAGATTATCTTGCTACAGTGGATGTGGATCCCGAGTCATCTACATTTTCAGAGGTAAGTCTACAATCAAAAATGGTTACTTGCCCTAGTTTTATTGATGTATGCAGTGGACTAAGATCACTCTAAATTGTACAGGTTATTCACCGCTTACCGGTTCCATATTTGGAAGACGAGCTACATCACAGCGGTTGGAACGCCTGCAGTAGGTCAGTGGACTTTGCACATATTGTCAGTTGGTACTGCGGATTTGGTCTTCTGATTACAAATGCCTGATCTGGGTTGATGAACTAGCCGAGTATATTAGAAATACATTTTAATCCTCTCACTCACAAGATTGGGGCAGAAATTATCCTAAGGGGAATTCACAAGATTTTTATGAGTCATCTAGGAAAAGACCATTTTTCATCACTTAGGAAAATATTTTGTTAGACAGGAGCGAACGGTGGATTTGACTGGAAATTCCACCATCTTCCCTTCGATAGAGGTCCGCCATTTTGTTTTTAGTTAAGGTGCGGACGCGAGAGGCAACAAAGTTTCGTGGGAAAAAGAAATCTAAAAAAAACCCAAGGAGTAAATACGCTGTTGCCCATATTCATGGTGGATGGAGGCTCTGGGTTGATTCGCTCCTGTGTTAGATCAATTCATCACTTTTTACCTGATATTCTCCTTAACCCATCATCGATTTGGAGAAGTTATACTTCAGTGGTCGGAACTAGTGATCGGAAAGTCGTAGGTTCGACTCCTATTGGGAGAAATCTGATTTGCTTCAGTTCCGAGTTTGCCTGAAAAATGCGTCTTACACCAGCTTGCTAGTTGTTTGTTGCCAAAACCAGGTGGAACAGAAAAATTATTGGAGTTATCAAACGACGTGGTAGTGGAGCGGGGCTTTCTGAAAAAAGGACGTATACGTTTATCTCTTAATCTCATTTCTTTCTCGTTAAAACTCTTGGCTCATAACTTTAAATGGCTTATAATTTGAAAAGCTTTTTTATCGGGTTGGCTGTGACAAAATGTTTCTGTCATAGTTGCCATGGTGATCCAAACCAGAAGAGGAACCGCCTCATCATGCCGTCACTTAATTCCAGTCGCATCTACGTCTTTGATGTTGAAACCAACCCCAAGGAACCAAGGATACATAAAGTAAGTGACAGTTGTCATTGGTAACAAAGATAACCAACCCTTCTTAGCTCCTGGTGACTGATTGATGAGAATGAGAATGCAAACGATAATGAAAATAAAAATGATGATAGTGATTATGACAAAATAATGATAATGAAGTAATGATAATGATAGTAATAATAATACCAGTTGTTATTGGTGCACTTGGGGTTATGCACCTATCAATGTAAACCCCGTGGGGGGGAGTGTGGGAAAGGGGTGGGGATTTGACCGAGGAGCAAAAATTCTGGTCAATTTCCCAAGGGTGGGGCAGCATATGTTCATCAAATGTAGTCAAAATCCCCACCCAAGACAAGCTATAAACATACCTTTAACAACTTGTGACTTCAACTTGAAGTATGAAGATAAATATCGGTAAAAAACTCACCTTCTCCGAAACCCAAGCCATTCCAAAGACAAGAAAGACGATGCCAGGTAGCCACATTTTGTCTTGGCCCCAGTCTCTCTGCCGAACAAATCAAATGTCCCGACCCCCGAGCAAAGGTACTCGATCAAACCTCCCACTGAGGAGATGGATTCCTTGGTCAAATCCCCACCCCTTGCCCGCACTCCCCCCCCCCCCCACGGGGTTTACATTGATAGGTGCATTATTAAGAAGGTGTTGGAAAAGCACGTCGACAGAATTCCAGACTCAGCCAACATCAACGAGCTCCAAAAGACTACACTCCTGGGAACAGCCTACATTTTCAGGAAAGTTCTGTCATTTAAGTGAACTCTTTTGTACTTAAGGTCCATGGATATAATAATAACAAGCCAAGGATATAATAATAATAATAATGATAATAATAATAATAATAATAATAATATAAAATTACGAAACTCACGTAAAAGGTTTGTCCCGTAGCACAATACACATAACGCAAGTCGCAGAACAGAGAATGAACTCGGTCTGAGGTTAAATTTAAGTGCTACAAGTTACCATTAAGAATGATTGATACTAAACAATTAGATTATGAGCTCGAGATTTCTATCGCGCGATAGTTGACGAGGGCGCAGCCCGAGTCAACTATCACGCATAGAAATAGAGAGCGAATAATCTAATTGTTTTAGTATAAATCTACTAGTCGTTCAAAACTTTGTCTTTTCTGGGACAGCCTCGACCAGTAAACTGTCTAAATCTTCTTCACGGACACTTCGAAAACGTGAAGAAGCGGCCGCCATTACGCTACTCACTATCTATCACAGAATAGATAGTGAGTAGCGTAGCCAATCAGAGCGCGGCATTTGTGATAGAACACTAGTAGATTTATACTAAGTACTTATAGAACTCTCTTAGCCATGATTTGCTATCTGAGTAATCATTAACTGCCTCCCCTGCTTCTGGTCTCGTAGCTCAGTCGGAAGAGCATCGGTAGATCTGTTCGGGAAGTAGTGGGCTCGATTGACACCAAGGTCACAATTTAGGTCAGAAATGCACGTGATATCAGGAATAGCAGATTTTGCGGACTTTTGACAAATCTGCAATCCTTCCATAGACGCTTGCTATAGCAGATTTACTGATCTGGCAAAGCTACCAAAGCTCTTGGCCAAATCAACCATTGAGTGCAATTCTTTCATTTCTGGTTTGCCTTATTCCCAGTACTGACTAACGCTCAGTGAGAGTTTCAGGAGTGGTTTGTAGCCCTAAAATCGATACTAAATACCTCTTTCTCTGTTCTTCCATTATCTCCAATATGAGCCACTGCTTAATTGGCTTAGACATCTCCTATAGTTGAGCTAATTAACTAATTGATTCCATAGGTGATTGAACCAGACGAGGTTGCCAAGGTAACAGGGCTAGCTTATCTTCACACTTCACATTGTCTCGGGAGTGGAGAGATCATGATCAGTGCATTGGGTTCTCCTGACGGAGAGGGGGAAGGTAATTTTGACGAACGTTACGTTTCCCTAACTAGTTCATACTTGCCAACTTTTTCTAAGTCAAGTTCATGGGATTTTCTTCTGGTCATTACCGGGATTTCCAAAAACGTTCCAAAACCTTCGGAAGGTTTTGAGCGATTTCTCGAAGACTTCCCTGCGTTGCCAAAAATGCCCGAATACGTTCCCACGACCTTTGAACACTGACTTCCGACGGTAATTAAAGCTGTTTAAAGCTTTTTCGATGGCTTCAATTTAGAAACGCAACAATTTTAGCTTGCTGTGATAAATTTAGGACACAAAGCCAACGTCATTAAGCGCTTTTTTGAAGTAATTTCGGAGAAATTGAACTGAACTTTTGTGTTGAAGAACAATTCACTTGGATTTGTGAGTCAGGCGTGAGAAGTTATCCTCAGTGCTTGAGATTGGTGTCTTTAGTCCGCAAGTTTATCAGCTGATGCTATGAATGAACCGTCGTGCTTTAAATGAAGCACTTTTTCAATCAGGTGGAAAGATTGGGTAATGCTGTACTAAGAAGTCATCTTAAAAGAAGCAAGGCAGCATTCTTAGTGTCTTGAAGACATAAATGGCCATCCCATGCTGAGCTTAGAACTGGTCAGCAACTGATGAATTTTATGTGAAATTTCCAAATGCAATATTTTTTTCAGTATTATTGATCACTTCTTATGTATATCGTCAATAATTATTGATGGCCACTCTGACATTTTCACAAGCCTTATTATCCAAGGTAACTTCATTGCGTTACAGGTTTGTTCGGTCTGATCGAATTCAAGTTGTTTTTCAGGTGGATTCGTAATTCTGGACGGTAAAACATTTGATGTAAAAGGCCGATGGGAAGCTGGGCACCCTGCCCCCCTTGGGTATGACTTTTGGTACCAGCCTCGACACAATGTGATGATTAGCTCTGAGTGGGGAGCGCCAAAAGCCCTGACCAAAGGATTTAAATTGGAAGATGTGCAAGAGGGTAAGACCTCGTCTCAACAGATTGATGGTTATCAAAGTTAAAAACCAGGTTCGATAGAATTAAAAAGGCAAGCGCTGCATGTCTCACTGCAGTGCCTTAGTCTATTATAGAGCCTATTCACTCACATGATCAGTGGCCATGTTTTTAATGGAAACAAAAGAAGATGTTTGCATAAGAATATAATTTGATTCCTGGAGGATCAGTTTGGGACACCAACATGGCCGCCTTTTCTATGTTTGGGGACACCAACGTGGCTGCCTTTTCTTTGTCTGGGGACACCAATATGGCCGCCTTTTCTTTGTTTGGGGACACCAACGTCACTGCCGTGACGTCATGTGCATACGCTTTAGAAGAAAGAGTATAATGTGTTTTTTTTGCAGAAGCCAACTCGCACTGTATCGCAAGTCCTTCAATCTGATTCGTTAACGTATTCTATCCATACTTTTAAAGATAACTAGAGGCGAGATCATAAGCGCTTGGAACAACGCTATCAACTGGACAAAATAATAATCAACTTACCTAAGTTGATCATTTCTGTGATTCTCATTAACAGTTAGCTATACGTTGCATTGTTCTTGTATAGAGAAGCTCCATACTGATCACTTCTGTGATTCTCAAGCTCCATGCTGATCACTTCTGTGATTCTCATTCACAGTTAGTTATACATTGCATTGTTCTTGTATGGAGAAGCTCCATGTTGATCATTTCTGTGAGTGAAAGGGTTAATCACACCCAGTCTTCAAGGATCACATTAGTGTTTCTTACCCAGAATGCACATTTGTTCACTGGCTCCAACCAAGAGAGCCTTAATTCAATGTTACCTCATATTAAAAATTTAGGAGCGTTTCCTGGTTTCCAATCGCGGCCGTACGCGCGCGTTACTTAGCTTGTCACGCAAATTTCCTGCGTTGTGTGACGAGCCAAACAATGACTGGAAAGAAGACTATGCATTTTCATATGTGCAAACGAAATAAACCTTTTCTGAGTATTCTTGACAATAAGCGTCTGGACTTGGCATAAAATTCATGGTAGGCCACCATATAGTCAGTTTACAGGGGTATACAAGGGTTTACAAGGATATACCTTTGTAAACCCTTGTATACCCATGTAAACACTATATTTGGTGACTATATGGTGGCCTACCATGAATTCTATGCCCTGAACTATTAATCGGGAGGTCATAGGTTTAGGTTCGACTCCTGTTGGGAGAACTTGGATTTGCTTTTATCGAGTTTGCCTGTGACAGTGCTGAAAATTTTGAGCATTGATTCAAATCTCAAACAGGTCATTATGTTACAAAACTTGTCATTGCAATACTTGCTGCTTTCACCATAAAGGTAAATATGGTTCCCATTTGCACGTGTGGGATTGGACTACAAGAAAGATCCAACAAACGATAGACCTGGGAGCTGCTACCATTCCCCTGGAGATTAGATTCTTACACGATCCCAGTCAAGCGCAAGGATTTGTGGGATGCGCCCTGAGCAGCACAGTTGTCAGATTTTTTAAAGATGAGGTAGGACTGAGAAGTAGTTTTGCTACAGTAAAATCCGTGTGTAACAACCTACATTTTTCCAAGTTTGGCAAAACAGGTTCTTATAATTGGAGATAGTTGCTGGCAATTTAGGCTAAAGTAGGTTCTTAATTAGGTTCTTAAGTTTCCAGTAGAAACCATTCCTGTACAAGCAGAAAAAATAGGTTTGGTCCTTTATGATACAGCATTTATTTATAACTATCTTGTCAGGAGCCATATGCAAGACTAACTAAACAAATGTATACACTATAAACAAAGTATCCTTTCAGAAATATTTGCATATAAAATAAAATGCTTATGAAAATATCCCATAACTCACATATAAGAACCTAATAAATTTTGCTTGGCTAAACAGGTTCTTATATTTTGGGGTATAAAAATGGGGAATTTCTGCCAACAGGCTCTGAAACCGCTATGTTCTAACACGCGGGTTTTTAGTGTAATGAGTGAGTTCAGTGTAATTAATTATCTCTTTTCTGTTCGGTTCTTTGCTATTCGGCAATCGGCTTTTGTCAAGCGGGATTCGTTTTCGGGGAAACCAGAACCAAAAGTTCCCACTTCACGAAGATTAGGCTCTCCCATCTTCATTTGCCACGATTCTCGACTAAAAACGCTCTTTTTTGAAACAAGATAGATACAAGTCGTTCATAACTCTGTTAAGGTGTTTTACAAAAAGTTACCCATGCAACCTAAACTTCTCGATGAGACAAGTTGATTTTTGTAGTTTTTACTTGTTCTGTTGCCATGGTAACCATCTATGAGCAACTGACGCCCCTGGGGGTGTCCACACAATAGCAGTTCTATCTCCAGAAGGTTTTAAGTAAAAATGCTGAAACGTTCGGAAAATTATTTTGATATGCTTCTGCATTCAATGAACTACAGAAACTCCATTTAGTCAAATAGATTGAAAATTAATACAAAAGCTATACGGACTTTCAAAAATCGAGAAAACAAGCAATTCCATTTTGGTCAATGAAAAACAAGGATTGAACTAAAATATTATGATTGTAGTTCATTGAATGCAAAAACTTACAGATATCTAGTCTCTCACTCCAAAAATGAAAGGAATTGAATAAAACCCTGAAAAGTTATCTTTGTTAGCGTTTTGGTGTTATCTTGAAATTTCAAGTTTGTAGACTGATTTTTTGAGATTGCCGTACGAAAAATGGCCTTTTTGAGGCTCAAAGTGACGCGTAAACAAACGCAATACCCTGACAACAAAACCTTAGCTCTTCGAAAACTATTTTTTATCACTATATGCTGGAGCGATATTAACAAAAACACTTGAGAGGCAGAAAAACAAAAGCCTAAAGAGGTAAAATCGAACAAAAAAAACTTTGCACAACGTTTTACGAAAAAATGCGATTTTTTTAATATAGCACCACCTTAACTTGCTTACAGTTTTTAAGGGCATCACTGTTTAGAAACCAGTAATACCATCTTTTGTTGAATTTGTTACCAAGACAGGGACCTGGGCCGCGGAGACTGTGATTAAGGTAGCAAACAAGAAAGTGGAAGGCTGGGCTCTACCGGAAATGCCGGGTGTGTCATTTGTTGATTCAGATTATAAGTAAAGTGTTATATTAGCTGTCAAAAACATTTTTATGATATTTGCTTTAAAGCATTGTCCATTTACCAAGCGACTTCACTGCTGATAAACTACGATAGTTACGATTGGAATCGAGCCGTTTTCGATTCAATTTCGTGAAACGGAAATAGACGCATTTGTCTTGGCCAATCATAAAAAGTGCTCGCAGTCCAACGAACGAATCAAACCAGGATATGGGCTTCTGTCAAAACTCTATGTATGTGCATTTTGTCAAGACCAGTTGCACAGAAACGCGCGCGAGCTATTCGCGATTGGATTTAGTTTCACTTCTGATTGGTTGAGGAAGCTGGCGCGAAATCTTGATCTAATCACCTGCAGAACCAATGTAGAACCAAAGCAATCGCGAAATTACTCTCCTTAGAGAACTTTTAACTGCTCTGTTAAGAAGGCGTAAAAACAGAATTCAAATAACCCGCCAAGACTGGCTCTTACACCTAAACAGATGAGAGCGCTTACGTGGTTAAAAAAACATGTAAAAGCGGTGTTTCTTTCAAAAGAGAAAACTCTGCCTCCGCGGAACACACGTGCCTAACCAACCATCGGTTGGGATAATTCTCGAATTATTACCGCTAACTGCCGCTACCATCGACGTCGTTTCTTAGAAGCTTGGCATATCAATAACGCCCACCCTCCATTAAACCGCGACGATGGCGGGTTATTACCCGACGCTTAGTTACACCTTGCAATCAAGCAACACCATTCATTGCGGGTATAGCAGGAGCTTCACAGCCTCGCCCAATCACCCATGAAGAAAACACTAGTAAGGAGTGTCGAAACGTGTGGTCCGTAAATTGTAACTTAGTTACATTAATTATTTGAAACCAGCGTGGCATCAAACTATGTCAGATAAGAGTGTCTCCGGCTCTTTTTTGGGAGGAACGTATAAAGGACTTAGTTTCTATAGTAACTAGTGCTGCGTCGGTGGAGAATTGAAACATTAGAAATTGGGATAATCAAACAAGTTGATAAAGTAAGTTATACCACCGTAAGGTAAAAAGGGGAGTGCTGACGTTTCGAGCGTTAGCACTTCGTTGGAGCGAATGCTCTGACGATCTGATGCTCTGACCCCTCGCTCCGACGAAGGGCTAATGGCCAACAATTCGGACGCGAATAATCTGAAACCGGAAATGATTGCTTGATTTTCATTGGCTAGGATGGGCTACGTAGTTAAAGTTTTTTGGCTAATAGCATGCAACGCTCAATTTTTATTGGCTGCTCAGTTAATTGTCCGATTTGGCCAGTCCGATTACAATGTTGTAACCGGACAGGTCAAATCGGACAGTTTGGACCTGAAACAGCCAATTAAGCCATAAATAATGAGGGCTGATAACAACCAATCATATTCGAGCATTTTGTTTTTGAGACAATTAAGTAAGTTTTATCATCGTAAGTTAGGGACGGACCATTAGAAAAGTGATGGGGGGGGGGGATGGGATAAAACCAAAAAACATTCATGCAAGGGAAAATGCCAAGAAAAAAAATTCATGCAGAAGGAAGGTCCAATTGTGACTTTTTCACACGTAGTTAAAAAAATTCGTGCAGAGGGGTTCACCTGAAAAAAAAATACCTGCACAAGCAGTGAGCGAAAAAAAATTTTCGTGCAAGCTGAAAATTCCCCACCCCCCCCCCCCCCATCACTTTTCTAATGGTCCGTCCCTTATTAGAAGTGCTGACGTTTCGAGCATTAGCCCTTCGTCATCCATACGCTCTGGTAAAGGACTAAAGATCGAAACGTCACAACAGCACCCCTTAAAACCAACCGAGGTTAAACTTACTTTATCAACTCGTTTAATCAACCAATTTTTGAGTGTTTCAACATCAGTATGTAGCGTATCTCAACTACCAGTTTCTCAGTGTTGCAGATTATGCAATCACGAAATAGCGACAATCAACTATTAAAAAGACGTCAAGAAATGCCCAAACCGCAGTGAAAGGTGGCCATTTATCGCTTTCATGACGAAACTGAAAAACCATACTCTCTATCTGTTACTTGCTGATTTGATATTCTTCGACTCACCCACTTCATATCTCATCCCAGGTCTGATAACCGATATTCTACTTTCGTTGGATGACAAGTTCTTGTATTTTAGTAACTGGCTTCATGGAGATATCAGACAATACGACATTTCAAACCCGAAGAAACCGAAGCTGGTCGGACAGGTAAGTGCATGTTTTAACGACTACGGCGCATGCGCCTACTCCTAGCTAACATTTTCTACATTGAAAAGTTAATAAATCAGCAACAAAAAACCAGCGTGCAACTTCACCGTTGGGTAATGTTAAAATGGTTTCATGTGAATCTCAACACAAGTCTATAACCACTTTAATTTAGCGCCAGAGTAACATAAAACCCGCGCATTCGCTTCGAAATTCTCCTGAAAAAGCAAGCTCTTGTGAGCGGACTTCAAGATATAATATTGCATAGTTCTCTCAAAAAGAGAAAATTGCCTATCGACTAACTTAACATCTACTTTTTTCAAAAAAACTTTAGCGTTGTTAACCCAATACATTTTTGCGTGCATAGGCACAGATACTATAATTGTCCCAAAAGGCATAAACAATTCCTGGCGGAATGTTGTGCAAGGCTATTCGAAAGATAAGAATTAATCAAATATCGCCCTTTCTTAGGTAAGGACAGAATAGTCTTGTATTCTGAATTGAATAAAGATTGTTAAATATTAATTTTTGCAGAGGGACTCGACGAAAGTCAAATTTTGCGAACGATCCTCCGAGGTTTCAAATCTCCACTTTCGTACATAAAGACACAGTGTCTCTTAACCAACTTTTTATAGTCTACAAATGCAGAAACGGCAAATTTTTGCTTCATTATTTTTACAGTTGTTTATAGGCGGCAGCATTGCTAATAATGAGGCGGTAAAAGTTTTGGAAGATCCCGAGCTAGATGGACATCCCGCGCCGTGTTACGTGAAGGAGAAGCGAGTAGAGGGAGGACCGCAGATGATTCAGCTCAGCTTGGATGGCAGGCGTCTTTACGTCACAACATCTTTATACAGTGTGTGGGACAATCAATTCTACCCAAACCTTGCTAAGTAAGTAATCCTGGAATTTAGCAACGAGGTCAAGCAGTTCAGTCAATCATAATCACCTTTTCAAACGATTTTGAACATTGCCTAACAGGGAACCATTTTGGAGTAATGAGAAGTTGGATTTGGGAATCATAGAGTTAGAGCCATAGAGGCATAATTCCGGTTTTATCGGAAAGTGGTTTAGTTCCTTTAGAATACAGCATATTTAGCAAGCCTTTCCGTTTGTTTCTAGTGACCTATAACACTTTGACCACCCTACTGAAACTAAATAAATCAGGTGATGGGCTCCTGATAAATAGATGGCTTGAGCACACCATGTTGCACGCAGCAAACGAGACACTTGAAATTTTTTTCTAAGAATCTGAGTTCAAATAGAGCTTCATTTCAACGACAGATCGTTAAATGTTCTTGTCACCTGAAACCCACTTACATCGTAGAGAAACAGGGAGCAAGTTAAAAAATGGAGAACACCGCATAAACTCGTTATCCTTTTTTGCTAGGAAAGGCGCCATGCTGCTTCAAGTGAACGTTGATACAGTCAATGGCGGTCTGACCTTGAACCCTGATTTCTGTGTGGACTTTGGACAAGAGCCTGATGGTCCAGTCCTCGCTCATGAAGTCCGCTATCCGGGGGGAGACTGCTCCTCTGATATCTGGCTTTAAAATGTAACTTGATTCTGTTTTATCGCGAACAAATCGTTCTTAAATTGTTCATCGTCTACTTATTTTAATGTTTAATAATTGGCATGATGTTCAAGGCCTTCAAACTTAAAAATCAATTTTCCACCGTTCTCTAGCTAGACCACTGGCTTCGCCAATAGTTTCATTAGCTGACACTGTACAAGTTATTGTAGAGAGCTAGGGTATGGAACTCTGTTCTCATTTGATAGTCAGTTTAATACAAAAACTTGGCTAAGAGTAGCGCTCTCTGTGCTCCTTCTCTGTACCGTAAGATTTAACAGTTTAACCCTCTAAGCCCCAATATCAATATTATACTAAAGAAGCATAACCAGACGAACTACGAATGTTTGCCCAAGTTTGTCCAGACGGACAACACGTCCCCTAGTATAAAAACGGTCAATATAATAACGACAATAACTGAGTTGTCTCGTCTTGTACTGTTGAGGGATTGCTTTCACGGGCGCGAAATGTCTGCCTATCCGAGGAACCCGGTTTGACTACAGGCTAAGCAGCCACGCCAAGGCTCGGTTGCTGATGATCAGCGGACGAAAATGGCCGTTCGGTTGTTCGCAAGGGGAAACGGTTACGCTAGTAGATTGTTTCTAACAGCGGCGGCTGCTTTGAGCGTTGCACCCAAGATAATCCTTGCTGAATTCTGTACAAATGGCAAATGTAGCGATGAATTAGAGAAGGCTAAACTGGCTGCAGATGCTGCAGAGAAATACCACTTTCAACCTGAAGACACCGTTTTCAGTAAGATCGCGAAAGGGGAAATTCCAGCAGACATAGTTTACCAAGATGAAAAGGTTTGTAGATAGAATCATCCAAATAGTTACTTGATATTATTGACCACTGCAGAGAGCGTACAAACCGCCGCGAGTCCGCACGTGTGTACACGCGCGCACCATTGCACGTGGTCAATGACTTGAACAAGTCTGTACTTTGTACACTTCATGTACCTATTCTCCGCTGTATTTCGCGGCGGCTCGTGATATCATGTTTGGTGAATTTTGAAATATCTCTCGCGGTATTTATCCCAAATACCCCTGGAAATCGTGCTATTTCCTATACCAATAATTTAAATGAAAACAATTACTCGATTGTTATTGACATTTTTTATTAAAAATTCATTTTTTCCCTCATTTACATTAGATTCGGCAAATGTAAAGTTCGACGTTTGAACCGGGCCTAAGAGCAGTGCAATTCAACTGAAACACCAGTGCAAAAAGTGTAATGCCCGTGCAGAACATGAAACACAAGTGAAAATTCGTGCAAATTGAAATGAAACTGTATGATGCCTATTACTACAATGTAAGTGCGACCAGCAGGAAATCAAGGGGATAGATCTCCATGTTATATCAATCTGTTTGTGGTGCCTTTATTAGCTAGATTTCTATATTCTTGCTCTTCAAGATAAAAAAAAAGGATTGCATGTACTTTCTTCTTACCAATTTAAGTCACACGCATAATACACCAGAGATTATAATGTATTCCAATGAGAACTGCAACCAATGAGAACTGGAACATCCTATAAAAAGTTAGATAACTTGATACATGTGTCAGTTGTTTTTACATGGAGTTGCTTTGACAATAACAATAGTGCCTTTGGATGCCTCTAGGGAATTCCATTGGAACAAACTGTGCGTCAATGAGTGGTCTGGGTTAAAAAGCTCTAAATCAGCTAAAATAGTTGATAAATAATGAAATCTGCGTGCCTTTCAAAATGTCAGAATGAAACCAGGGTTTTTTGGTTCAAAACAAGCTGCCTTCTTCCTGTAGTGATTACATTTGATATTTTTTGCAGGCTGTGGCTTTTCGTGATGTCAGCCCCGTTGCTCCAAAACACATTTTGGTGATTCCACGTAAACCAATAACACAGCTTGCTGCGACATCTGAAGAAGACATTCCAGTAAGTGGTTAATAATGATAGTGACAATGGCAGTGGCACTGAGAGTGATAGTGACAGTAATAGTGATGGTGATAATGATGGTGATAGTGGTAGTAAGCAGTTTTCATAATTTGCTGTTGTCCAGTAAATGCCAGGAAGAAAAGATTGTTGTTGGAGTGCAAACAAGAAGAGTTTCAAAATCTTTTACAATCGTTTGGTGAACAACAATAAATGAGGTTCTTATCTGCTTTTCTGTTATGGTACTTTGTGGTGACTACAATTTTGAACTTGGTGACATGGAATTTGTTTAATTTTGAGCCCTGAAGGGAGTCCTCCTTTTGGATGGTGCTGGATATTGATTTTATCCAAATGAGCAATCTTTAGCTTGGAGAAGGGAGAATTCTACAGGTGGCATTCAGTGGTTTAATTCTCTTCTACCTTCACATGCAGTGGCCATCTCATGTTATCATAAGGGATAAATTATTTTCTTATTTTGAAGAGTTAGCCAGTATTGTAGTCCTTGTTGTTTGGACATAACTTCAACTCATAGTTTACAAGGCAGATCTTCTTTATCCAAGACCTTGAATTACAGTCACTAAGAATGGAAGCATGTTGTCACAGGAATGTACTCTGTTGCCTTTGGCCCAGTTCTTAGTATGCCAGTTATCTTTTAAGTCATATTAATATGAATTGATATTTCTCTGTATTTTAATAACTCAGCTCCTTGGTCATTTGCTGTGGGTTGCTAAGAAAGTTGCTGAACAGGAGAACCTTGACAGGACAGGTTATCGACTAGGTAAGACCTGTTGTATGTAACCCACTGGGCTTACACATGAATGCTTTGTAAAACGACTGAGGAGTCAAATAAAATTACTGATTTGCTTAACTTTCAATTTTCACTTTTCTTTCTTCAGCTTTCAGTTTTGCTGCTCGTATACGTAATCAAATGTTGTTGAGTGCAATTTGTAATATATAAGTTTACACAAAGACTTAAACAATTATTTGTTCTCTTTGAAAAGTTTACCAATGCTTGTTTATGCAAAATTGCACTGGAAATCATTTGATTACCCCTGCAAAATCATTTAATTTCTCATCAATATTATACTTGCAAAAAGTTAATTTCAAATTTCTGCACTCAATTTTGACTTTTTGATCTCAATTTCAACTTTCAGTTCTGTTTAGGATTAATTGACGTGTTTTCAGGCAATCATTGCATCGAAATTTTTGCATGTAGATTATTATAATTATTATTATAATTATCATTATTATTATTAATGATATAATTAGTTTTGGGTTTTTATCTTTGTTTTTGTTATTGTTTGTTTACAGTGATCAATAATGGTCGTGATGCAGCCCAATCTGTTTACCATCTTCATATCCATGTCCTCGGAGGTCGACAGTTATCCTGGCCACCTGGTTAAAAAATTTCCTTAATGTAAACTTGAAACCTTGTCAAATAGCTGGACCAGACCATGAAGGAAACAGCTTTAAAGTCTGAATTGTAGTTTTTGAAAATAGAAATACAAAATCAAGAGTATATTAAGAGTTATGGATGCACTGCTTATTTCTTGTAATTTCTCAGTTCAAACTTGCATTTAACTGAGAAATAGGCTGTCTGGTAAAAGAGTTTTATTATACACACTTTTAAACCTTATAAAACAGCTGGACTAGACGGTAAAAGAAACAGCTTTTAAGTATGAGTAATTATTAGAGAATTTGACTTTAAACATGAGGAGTTAACCTTGTTGATTTCTTTCTAACCTGAAGAACCAAAGATATTTGGGAAGAAAAAAACTGCCCTTTGCAAATATATGAAAACAAATTTTGTACTAAGAATACTTTCAAAGTATATGGAGCAATTTCCAAAATGGGTGTTTCCAGAAAATATCCGTACAGCACGGACGGTTTTGCAACTTAAGGATTTTTTTTAGTTTTGTCTCACACTGTAAGATAGTTTTGTTTTCGTATTATCAATTCGCCGCGTTGAAATGAATCAGTGTTTTGATCCTCGATGTCATGATTAGATCACACACGACTTTACATTCCCTCGAGTGTTTTTAAAGAATCACTTACAGAAGAATAAAAACGTATTCAATACCTTATGCCTCTTAAAGAATTATCAATTATTGATTCGTATGAAATTTTAAGCAAATTTGGCCAAATATACATACGTTAAAAAAGCATGTCACGCAACAAATGGAGGTGTTTATCCACCTGCCACCCTGGATTGGTGTAAATTTATTATTGGTCACGTTAACGCTCAATCTGACGAACTAGAAGCTTCAAGTAGAAAAAAGATCGTTCAATTTTGTTTTGTAATAGCCCCGAAGTATGTTCTCTCAGAATTTTGTTCTCACAGGAATTGCGACCTGATGAACTTGGACAACTGGTGCTGAAATTGGCGACCTTAGGAATAACGAAAAGCTGACTTTTAGAATTAGAGTGGAAAGAAACGAATCAAACTGAGTTAGAACAATTTCCGAAGTGGGTGGGGTGGTTACGGAAATGGAATTCCGAGGGCACGAGTGCGATGAAGCATTTTAAAATTTCCGAAGTCAAGGGAGGAGGGGTGCGGGGTTAAATACCGGGGTAGGGTACGGATATTTTGTAGAACCACCCAATTTGTGATTGGTATACTTTGTTAGCAGTGGACTCAAATTCATCTCGTTCAATTGTGTCGGTAATTATATTCGTGATTAAAAAATGCGTTAAAAAACCAAATTGGATTCAGTCAATTGTTCTTTGAATGCCATGGTGTCACCTGCCATCTTCTGAAGTGAGCACGTAAACTTGAAGACACCCAGGAAACCGGTTTTATCCAGCTTCACTTGGAGCTCTGTTTTTTTAGTGCTTCGAGGTCTTTGTCTCGAAAGAAAACGTGAAAGATTGCGATCTTCTGTTCCGTGAGACTTGCGTGTGACTGAGCGTACTTTGCTCAGACGTTGGTAAATATTTATCTGTCTGTGCCAACAGGTGAGCTGTATTTAGTCGAATATTACTGTCGCTTCCATGGCGTCAACAGTGAAAATCGTGATTACAGCTGCCGCGACTGACGTGTTTTATTGCAGGAAATTCCATTTTAAAGGGCGTTGTAGCGTTTTGCAGCACAGATTATCTTTCGCATTCGGGGTGTTAAGGACCATTAAGTCTCCCGAGGTTCATTTTTCAAGTATCTTCCAAAATGTCGGGACATTTTCTCCCCGTTTTGATTGCCTTCCTTAGCTTGTCTTTCTTAGATCCAGAAACTTTGGCCAATGGGCAGGGAATATCCTCCCGGGCCACAAACAGTAACTGCGAGATTTGTAAGCTGCTCAACGTTCTTTTAAATAGACAGACGGACATGAGCAAAAAACTTGATGTACTTGCAAAACAGAATGAGAAGCTCCACAAAAAAGTGGATTTACTTCTTGGCTCTTTAATCAATTGCTCAGAAGGTAAGGTGCAAATTCTTAGCGTCTGAGAGTAATATCTATACTTTTTAAATAAGTCTTTTCGTGTACTGTCCCACGAAAACGAAGTGCCAACTTCTTACAAATTGTGGCCGTATGGTTCTTTGGTTGTTTAGTTTGAACAGCAACATGGCCATGGATCGTTTTTCTTTTAACTATTATTGTTATTATTTATCGCGCATTTTAGACTTTGCGCGAACGGTAATGAAATTGATGAGTCAAAACAGGGGAGGGAATCGTCTGCTTTTGTTTTCCCGTGTGCCACAGCAAGCAAGAAACTCGCTTCTCGTCGGAAATTTTGAATTAAACCCCTAAAGGAGACCGATCTGGGTGTGGCCCAAAATTTTTAAGACCCCACAAAGGGCCTTGTTTAAGTCTCCTTTAGGTATTGATGTTATAGAAAACTTTGATTATATTAATCGATCAAGTGAATAAAACGAATTCAAAATATACATATTAAATATATATTTTTATATTTCTTCGCGTGCAACACTAAACGAGACCTTCACGGCTAAATATAATGGCGTTTTGCACAGAACACCTAAGTAAGACCAAAATCGATCCGAAATTTACACCCCCAAGCGAGACGACGAGCATCCCCGCCCTTTTCATATATGAGTCACCCCTCGGGATTCGGTGTGTACGTCGCTTCGCACTGAAAGAATCACAAAAAATCTCGTCACAGTCCTGAGTTTTCCACGTTTATATTATATCAACGATTAGATCTTATCGACCTTTGTCCTGTTAACTCAACTTAGCAAAGTCAGAGCTAATAATTTCTCTCTTAGAACGGAAAGTTCTCTCGTGCACAGAATGTCTGCCTAATAAGCTTTATATTGTGCAAGTTTAAAGTCTTACAAAAACGCATCATATGTAATATGTCGTCAATTCGTCACTCCACGGTCCACGCATAGGCCCATGGGATCGTGACCAGGAGGAGTTGCGTTACGGAAGCGAACAGACGCCAGCCACTCCTGTGAGAATATCAATGTTACTTTACTGTCCACTCATAATTTCTACATTTTTAAGCCGGCCTAACTAAAAGGTTTCTTCAAGAACTATAGTGGTTTGTTTTAGTCCTATTGTCTGTAAATATGTATATATTCTATTTACATATTTTTATTTCTTTCTTTCTTTATTTATTTATTTTACATTTATTGTGCAGATATTGTAGATGAAGAACCTCTTTTTGTTGGATACTCTGCAATAAATCATTGTCTTATCTTATCTTGTGTATCGAGTGGGCTTATATCCGAGAATTACTTGCCCGTCAGTAATTTTCTGGTCAAATACCACACATTCTTGTCTGGGCTACATGTAGTAGCTCTACACTAATGCTATTGAAATGCATTGTCCGTAAACTTTTCACATGATCTCCCTTCAGCCCAAGAATAACAATCGAGATCACCCATGTCATGACTCCCAACTATAGTCGCGGGACTCTAGTTACTGATTAATAACGATTCTGAACTATTCTGGGATTGTATTGCAAATGATGATGCAACATATCAAACAAGAGATACAGTGTTTCATCACATATCAAACACCGAGAAGAGAGTTGAAAAATACGACGCACAATGAAGTATTTTGACAAAATGTGAGGTGTTTGATATGTACGTCATAAAACACATATATCGAGTGATACAGCTTCTCAAACGAGATTAACGATGCAAAACGCGCAGTGTTTCATCAGATATCCAAACACGTCACGGTGCTTGATTTCCTTTGTCTTTCCTTTATTCATTATTGATGAGTTTGAGAAGTACTTTTCAGATATCCAAATACGTCACGGCGCTTGATTTCCTTTGTCTTTCCTTTATTCATTATTGATGAGTTTGAGAAGTACTTTTCAGATATCCAAATACGTCACGGCGCTTGATTTCCTTTGTCTTTCCTTTATGCATGATTAATGATTTGAGAAGTGCTGATCAGCTTTAGGAATTTGTTCCTTTATAAGAGCTCATGGTTTAAGTTTGGTCTTACAGTTTATTATGAAATTTTCATTAAGTTATGTCTGTCCTATTAAAGTGAATCTGAAAGACTGTGCTGATATATACCACTGCGGTCAGACGACAAGCGGCGTCTACACTATTTACCCTGAGGGACAGAACCCGTTTAGTGTTTTCTGTGACCAGGCCACTAGCGGTGGAGGTTGGACGGTGTTTCAGAAGAGACTGGACGGTTCCGTTGATTTCTACCGAGGCTGGGATGACTACAAGAACGGTTTTGGCATTTTGTCCAGTGAGTACTGGCTGGGACTCGATAAGCTAAATAAGCTGACAACACTGAACCAGAAGCTATACACACTCCGCGTTGATCTGGAAGACACCGCTGGTAACACTGACTACGCTGAATATAGCAGTTTCGCTGTGTCGAGTGAGTCGTCAAAATATCAGATGAGCCTTGGAACGTATTCAGGTAAAAAAGTCTTTTTGTACCCAGGACCACGTGATTGGCCAATCGAACAAGCCTAACTCCATATTAGGACCAACCGGCTGTTTTAGTCTGTCAGGTAGCAGTAAAATGTGCGGGAAATTTTCGCGCCAAAATCTGCCACCTCTCAGTCTCTTTTTTCACGACCCAAATGAATCGGACCACCAGTGGAGGATAAACGGGAATCACAAGGGGAGGAATTGTAATGTAAATTTAAGTTTCTTGTTCAAGAAAATATCAATTTTTGTCATCACTTGGGCTCCAACTTCGGAGGTTCTGATCTTAAGTTTAACGCATTAACCACCACACTTGTGTGCCTCGATTGAGGCTACACACTCTTACAACTACTTAATAAACAATTACTCTCTGAAATCAAAGTGAAACGTGGCAGAATATTTACCGAGCTGCGAGGTAAATATTCCTGAAGCCATTTTTCACCGAGATTGAAGAGAAAAATTTTTTTAGTGTATACATATGAGGCCCTGTTAGGGGCAAATTCCGACAAGCGACATGGCCTTGAAACGGCGACACGAAGGAGCTGAAATGATGGCGAACGACGAGCCGCTCACGAGAAATATATTACGACAGCGACCTGCGAACCTTCCGAAATTGCGACGTGAAAAGGTTTGAAACTCAGACGGGCGACGTAAAGAACCCCCCTCACAGGGCCTGACCAATGAAACCTCAGTCACATCAAAGTGTCTGTGACGTCAGTTGTAGTCACGTGACACGTGAGCATGTGCTTGCCTGTTATGGAGTTGTTGTTTGTATAATAGACTTTTGCCGTCTTATTCCTCCCTTTTTATCTTTTCCGTGGACGCCCTAAACCCTTAATGTCATATGGTGTCAGTGAACTATTTCAAAGGTAGGCCGTTACACATTAGCAAAACTCACTTGCATAAGGTTTTCTCAGAATCCCCGGTACTATTCACCTAGTAGGAAGTGAATACTGTTGAAAATCTTCAGATAATGAGTCAAAATCAGATTGCTCAAAATGCCAAGGTTGATGAGTTAGTAAAGGCGCACCAACCTCGTTCCCAGGGCTTTTCCCTAGAAAGAAAAATGGCGTCCGCCATTTTTCTTTCTAGGAGAAGCCCTGGGAACGAGGTTGAAGGCGCACACGAGCCTTCAAGGCCCACACGGCCGGAGCTTATCCCGGTTTCTGTAGCATGAAGCACCTGGGAGTATTATTACTCCCCCCCCCCCCTGGATGGGGTGCTAGTCCATCGCTGGGTCACCCCTTTCGCCGGTACCCATTTATATTTTCTTGTCTAAGGAAACAACACAGTGCCAGCACTAGGGCTCGAACTCCAAACCTCCTGCTCGGAAGTCCGACACTCTAACCACTACACTACTGTGCCTCCACTTGATGAGTTAGTGAAAACTTTAAATCCTTCACATGATTGGTTCCAGGTACCGCTGGTGACGCCTTGACTTCTCATAAAAACCGTCCCTTCACCACAAAAGATCGTGACAATGACGAAGAAAATGGGAACTGTGCAGTGCTGTTCCACGGTGCATGGTGGTATGGAGCATGCCATAATGCAAATTTAAACGGTGACTATCTCCTTGGTGAGCATTCTTCTTATGCCAACGGAGTGAACTGGAAGCCATGGAAAGGATATCATTACTCCGCCAAACGCGCAGAGATGAAAATCAGGCCCGTAGACTGGACACCAGCCTGAGCCTAGTGTGAGAAAAAAAAATCAAAGTAGGACTATTGTTTACAAAATAGAGAAGTCAGATGATAAAAAAAATAAAACAAATAATTGTAAAATTAATGAAGTGTTTTAATTAATTGTAAAATTAATAAAGTTCTGATGTCCTGCTGATAAAGATCTCACTGTCATATGCGTTCAAAGTTCCTAGCGCACGAACCGTAACAGCGTCCTTCTGAATAAGGTCTGACTTTTGTTGCCATGTCATATTGCCAATTTCATCATCATTATAGTTCATGAGTTCGATTCCTGTTCAGGTCTGAATTTTTTTTTTCAGGCTTTAATTTCACAACTGCTTAAGTTGTGTACACAACTGCGATGATCAATCAATGTCATTACATATTAATCCGCAGTTCAAATATATGGTCTTTTATATAAATTCACTTGAATTCTTCTCCATCTACGGGTATATTACGAACTCACAATATGACTAGCTCTCAGTTGGCTTGATAGCTCAGTTGGTAAAGCACTACACCGGTATCGCAGAGGTCATGGGTTCGAATCCCGTTCAGGCCTGAATTTTTTTCAGGCTTTAATTTCACAGCTGCTTAAGTTGTGTCCATAACTGCGATGATCAATCAATGTCATTACATATTACTCCGCAGTTCAAATATATGTTCTTTCATATATATTCACTTGCATTATAGTTTACATTATCTACGAGTCTACCCAATGTTTTTAACAGAAATATCCATCGTTTCTGCAGCTCAATAATGAACAAAACCGTGCAGGATTACCCAACTGACGAATCATAAACATTAAGTCTTTCTTGCATTTTTCAAAGTATGGTGGTGATCATTGGCAGAAATCTGGGACAAAATGGCGGATGCGCGTGCGCAGTGCGTCGTTAACGGCGAATCGTGTAAGAAAATGTATGGGAAAGTGAAAACTATCTAAAATAAAAGGAATACGAGCTTACAGATCCCTTAGCTCCAACTCGATTTATGTTCTGTGTCGATTTTGTAACGTATCTAACTTGAAAACAACTAATAAGCTACTTCCCGAGATGTCTCCATTTTAATGCTTGTTCGACGCTCCTTTTGCCATACATTCCTTCTAAAAATGGTGAAACGTAGGCCAAATGCTCCTTGATTTGAAGAAGAACCATTGAACAAGTCAATTTACTTCAACTCGTGTTCAACACTGCATATTTGTGAGGATAGTTTCTAAAGAAACTGGTGCTGCGTCGGTGGGGAATTGAAACACAAGAAATTGGGATTATCAAACAAATTGATGAATACCTCTTATTATCCGAGTTCGAGGTCCGTACTGTGAGTTACGGACCGTGTTTTTTTCCGCTTGGATTTACGGCCCAAGCGAGAAGCGCGGGGGCCATAAATCCGAGCGGAAAAAACGAGGATCCGTAACATACAGTACGGACCGAGAAAACGAGGTTTGCAAGATATTTATTATATCTCAATTAAACTTTTGAATTTACCGCCCGCTAAATCGACCAATCACAGCGCGCATACTAACTGAGAGAAATCATCATAAAAGAAAGTTATACCACCGTAAGGTAGAAGGGAGGTGCTGACGTTTCGAGCGTTAGCCCTTCGTCGGAGCGAAGGGCTAACGCTCGAAACGTCAGCACCTCTTTTTTACATTACGGTGGTATAACTTTCTTTATCAATTCGTTTGATTATCACAGTTTCTTGTGTTTCAATACTGCATAGTTGGATGTTTCCAAATCGCTCTTACAAAGAGCCAATTCGTACCGTGAAAATACTTCCAAAGCAGTTTTAAAATCGAACATTGAAATAGCCATCTGAAGCCATCTTAAAATGGAAGGAATCGCTACAAAGGGAAAGGAGAACCATGATAAAAAAACTGATTGTTCCGGCCACGACCAAACGCCTTTTTTGTTTATACGCATCCCCAAGGTATCCCGACTGTTTTCTGGATACATACTAGTTTCTAGGCTCCTCCTGCTATATTGAAGGGCCTGGAGAAACAAATTTTTACGCGCGAAAATATAAACCAGACTAGAAAGTCAGTAAGCAAAACAAAAATATATTCCCTTGCAGCTCCTCTTTAAAGGTTTAACGAATTTCGAATATGTTTGATATTCTTTCGGATTGCAAAGAACGTCAACTAAGATGGAAATTGAAGCTTAGCACAGAATTTCCACGGGTATACGCTTTCCAGATGAACGGGCCGCCATTTTTTTTTTTATTTGCCGAAATGTGCTGCGCAGCTGACAACACCACGCGGGAGGGTAGGTACGTGGTGTAAGCATCGTGTATGGCTATGGAGAGCAATGTATGCCATATATTCACTAACGGGGAACCACTATATGATGCTTACACCACGTACCTACCCGCGGGAGCAAGATGTCCCTGATTTCTGGTGATGGCTCTTTAAATCCTTCATCAAGTTGAATTAGTTTATTTACATAATCATCTGATTTTAGGTCATCAGTGGTATATTTCTTTCCTTTGGTTTTGCACTTTCTTAAAGATACTTGCAGTATTCTGAATTTGCAATTTTTTTAAATTATAAAAGATGTTAGGTACTGATAGTGCAACTCTTCCAACTTGACTTCTCAGTTACCATTTGCACACTGTACTGTAATGTACAGGTGTTGTTCTTTCCTTGTTTCTGGTTTGTCATTTGTCAAATTATTTCTGGTTTGTCCACAGTAAATTGTAAGAAATAATAGGAATTCAGCTTTGTCCATAAATACCCCTAAAGGTCTGTTTCCTTCACCTGGTGCAAATTAACTAATGCTCTTTTCAACATTTCACGCACATCTGGTTCTTACAATAAAGTATCTGAGGTACCTGAATGGCTGGTCCTCTACGTCACACCATCCATCATCATTAACATCCTTGTTTTCAAAATCAGTAATAGTAGCTTCACTGCTTAATTGCTCAGTTTTGTTAGCAAGTTCTTTGATAGATTCCTTGGAATAAGGTACATCTATTTGATTAGTACTGGAGTTTACAAACTCTGTCCAATCATCACATTTATCTATAGCTGCACTATTGACATATTAAGCCACTTCCACTGGACTTATCAGTATATGCTCATTTTAAAACAATTCACTTGTTTCAACAAGGTGCTTTGCTGGTTTCAACACTTTTCTTGGTCTAACACTTTGAAACTTATAATGGTGCTCATGACTTAATTTTCTTTTCAATTTGATAGGAATTGCTTGTGATTCATTTATAGTTCTCAACACTACTTTTACTAAATATACATACATCTAGTAATTTTTTTGTACACTGTCTTAGTGTATTTGTTATCATCACACTTTGTAATTGATGATCTATTCCACAACTGATCACAGCAAGTACATGTAATTACTATTCAAGGTTGCACTTAACGCTACTATGGAAAGACTGAATCACACTTGCCATCCAACACAGTAATACATCTGTATTTTTATGCTTATTAGTTCTTGTTTTAACAATGTTTATACGATCAGTTGCACAACAGTAAGATGAACAAGCCAAGCCCGTTTTTTTTTTCCAGCACGTCTACTTCTATGCAAACTAGTTTCAGGGTAAATTCGGAAAACAATGGATAGAATTTTTTTAGGCACTGAATAGTGTTCATATTATATATCAAACACGAGATAGTGTTTTATCACATATCAAACACCATGGAGAGAGGTGAAAATATGACTCACAGCGCTGTATTTTTAGCGAAATTCGAGATATCTGATATGTGATGAAACACATGTATCGAGTGTCTGATATACCTTTTCAAACGAAATTATTTAGGAGAAATTAACAATGCAAAAACAAGCCGTGTTTCATCAGGTATCCAAACATGTCACAGTGCGTGATTTCCTTGGCCTTTCCCTCATGCATTATTAATGCCTTTGAGAAATATTGCAAATGAAAATGTGAGGCCGAACTGTACCTTGAAGTATTCATTTGATAATAAAAGCATTCAGAGATGCATAATAAAGGTCTGCAGTTATGACTGGAAAAGCAGAGAATGTTTACAGGATTTTGAGTTTCTTTTTGCTTTTCCAAGCTCCTGGTTTCTCAAAACAACAGATAGACAAATTAGCACTTATACCTATTGCATTTTTGGTACAAACATCTCCCCTGTTTTTGGCAAGTTTCTTTGTTTACAAGTAGGGCACATTATACCAACACCTAGTCTTAATTTGCACAGGTAGGTTTAGCTTGTAGGTAATAAGGACTATTAGATCCAGACGTTTGCTCTCCATTCTTTAAGTCCATCGCCTTTGCTAGAAGCAGATTTTAACCCCCCACCACTTCATCTAGTATATGAATACGCAAGAATTTTATTCCACATAAAATTAAATTCTCCCTCTGTCCATTCCAACTGCAATTCTATTACTAATAACTATGACCGTTAACCTTCGCTTTAAGGATATCTTATCGTGACACGAAAACAGCAACAAACTATACACGGGATATTTAAACTTAACGGCTATAAATGCTACCTGCTAGCTATCTCTGTTGTTCTATTCTACCACAGATACCGGTATATGGAATGATTTCCTCACAGGTCCCTACCTCATTATGCATGCTGTGGCCGTACGGTTTCGTTCTCAGAAATGTTTGCACGCGCACTTCCCAAGACAATTCAACTACAGCATGCATAATGAAGTAGGAACCTGTGCGGAAATCTTACCCGGTATATTCGTCGACACATATTATGCTCTCGAACTAACTTCATTACAGTAGCAAAAAGTTCATAGCATTGCAGATTTCTGCACTAGATGCAAATGCAAATATTGACTCCCGTGTTTTAAAGATGGTTGCTTTTCTTCACCAGAAGGTCTTACCGCTAACCAAATAAACGACACATCCCGCAAAAACAGTCAGTGAAACCAGGCTTCTAAACATGTGATAGCTGTTCCACTTGTCTATTGTTTCTCTGACGAAACTTTCGCTCTTCTTCGAGGTGATTTCTTCGTCATAGATCGGATCGATGGAGTTCGGTTTGAGAATAAAAATGGTGTAAGGTATCAGAGATGCCATCAATCCTCCCGTTAGCAGAAATGGAAGGCTTTTATCGGGGTTACAGTAGTAGGCAGCAGCTCCTGATACGGCAGAGAGAAGAGCGAGACGACTTTGAAGCACGCTTGCACGATCGAAGCTTTCCATCCATTCTTTATGGCACGATTGAAGGAAACAGCTTTCAAGTCTGAATTGTAGTTTTTGAAAATAGAAATACAAAATCAAGAGTATATTAAGAGTTATGGATGCGCATCTTATTTCTTGTAATTTCTCAGTTCAAACTTGCAATCAGAGAAATGGGGTGTCTGGTTCAAAAGTTTCATTATACACACTTAAAACCTTATAAAACAGCTGGACTAGATCATAAATGAAACAGCTTTAAAGTCTGAATAATTATTAGAGAATTTGACATTAAACATACAAAGCCAGTACAATATAAAGAGGTGAATGAACTGTTTATAACCTGAACTTGCACTGAAATATTTTAAATTCCATGTAGAAAAGGGGTTGCATCAATTTTGTCTACAAGATAGCCTGCCTGGCCGGTATTCCAAGGGGTTGGGGAGAGGGGAGAGTTCTGGTGTGAAAAATGTAAGTGCAAAGCACAAGGGAAGTACTTGCACCTAAACTTGCCCTCCCCCCACATCCTTTTGAATGTCGACCCACGCATAGATTGATTGGTTTATGAGGAGGGGATTAGCACCTCAATGGGTGTGGTCATTGGACAGGAGATTGTTGCACGTTTTCTCCGTCTCCTTTGCCTCCGTTTCATGAGTACAGCGACAACACATGCGGAGCACAGAGATAGTTACGGAAGCCCAGAGGGGCCATTGAACTATTTTGTTTTTCTTTTATAGTTTTTGAATTTTGTTTTTAACTTGAAACAATGTTCCGCGCTTGCTGCTCAACAAAAGTTGAATGTGTCATTCAACAAGTTCCAACATTAATTCAACAAATCGCAATTGATTTTTGCTGCTCAACAAATGTTGAACTGTGTATCATTAGCTTGACAATTCAATATACAAGTTCCGCTCACTATTTTCAGTAATTACTGGGTTTAAATCCATTGTACAATGTCTTGCCTTTTATGCTGGTCTAAAACATAATTACACGTTTTCCCGGTGAAGATACCAGTTTGGCTAAGGACTATTCCGTTAATACTGTAATGATTTGGTCATGCAACCCTAGGTCAGCAACAGCGGAAATATGAAGACATTTCATGTAGTAGTATAATAAGCGTCAGTTAAATACCGTTTTTTTATATAAGCCGTTTCAGGCTGGGAGGAGGGTGAAAATGTTTTTCCGGATAAGTCGTGTTTCAGGTTGTAAAAGCTTACACAGAAAAACGCTATTTTCGTGGCACCCAAACATTGCCGAAAACGTGCCGGGGGCGACCAAAAAAAATACCATTTTAATATAAGTCGTATTTCAACAAAGTAGTTACAAACAGGTGGTATTTGAAATATAACCCGTTTTTCAGTGTTGAGGAAGTTAAATACCAGTTACGCTAGAAGCCGTTTTTCAGCGTGGAAAGGTTCCCAAGGTAAACAAAAAAACAAAAAGGGATTGGTGTCGGAACCAGTTAACTTACACTTGCTAGAAGCCGTTTTTCAGCATGGAAGGCTCTCAAGGTAAACAAATAGGAATTGGTGTGGAAAGATTCCAATAGAAGCTGTTTTTTCAGGGTGGCCCGAAGATCAATTAGACAAATATGCATACTAGATACTCGGGCAAAAATTATTTCGATTTAGAGAGTGGCGACACACAAAGTATTTCCATTCGAGAGAAGTGGCGATACAAAAAGTATTTCCATTTAGAGAGTGGTGCATCAAAGGTATCTTTAAAATATGTTTACCGTCAAAGAGTTACGCGCTTTGGCAACGAGATATCAGATTCCCGGAAGGTCTACGATGCGCAAAGAGGAACTTCGCCGTACCCTTTTAGCGTTTCCCGGTTCGCGTGAAGAGATTCTTCGTAATGAGAGGCGGGCGAACTTCAACCTCACTTCCTATCAGATCGCGCTGGTATGGATGAGCTGTGATGCGCGACTGCGTAGGCAGCTTTGTGACGGGTCGTTCTATGTCCTTGATGTTCGACTCCGGAGGGAGTTTAAAGCTCGAGGTGTTACAAACAAATTAGCGGCACTTCTTGAAGATGTCCGAGATGGAGATTTCCATTCCGTCATGTGGAATACAAAGTACTTTTATTATACACAGATACGGGTCGCGGAGGCCCGACGGATTTACCGCGAGTGCCAGCGCGCCCATAATCGCTGGTTGGAAAATAGGGGCGGCAAATTTCTCCCGCGCGATGAAACACGACTGGGTTTCTATGAATTATTGGACGACGCCTTCACCATGTTCGAACGAAAGGTCGATGAAGTCGTCGACGAGTTTGGTGCACCTAAATTCGGGATCACCATGAAGTGGCTGAGCTCGTTGTGGCTCGACTAACCCGACCATCCCCACTTTTTCGGGCAGGAAACTAGAGAGTAGCAACAAATAGACCGCAAACATGGATGTAATGGTCGCTGCCAGCTTGAAAAAAGAAAACTATTCCTCTACTTACCTCTCGCAGCTAAAAAACTTATCAACCTCTTTTTTAGAAGACCCTCCAATTTCTCCCCGACCCAACCCAAAAAGCATCGAGGTGTATCTTTTAGCCAGCCCTCGACTTTGCGAGCGTGTGGTTTCGGGTGAGTTTGATCATCTTACATGGAACCTCCCAACTGAGAGGCGAAACGAGGGGTATAGACCAATACCAAGATCAAAAACTAGAAGCCCCAAGTTGAGCAAATTGTTACTGAAAGAGTTTGGTCTGGATTTACATGAAAGAAAATCGATAATAAACCTCGTGAATCGCCTTGAGGACAACTTGGGACTTGTCTCAGATTACCGGCGTCTTCCCAAGATGATATGGCTGCTAAAAGCTATCTTCGAACTCCGAGAGGATCCCGTCAGAGCAGCCATGTGTGACATCACAAATATTCGCCAGACGACTCTTCGAAAATACGAGGATCTATGGTCCAAGCTGAAGTCATCGCTCAACATGGAAATAAAAGCCTAGATTCAAGCGAGTTTTTCGCGCATCTCTGCGACCAGTTCCCCGCGAATCTCGTTCCGCAGCGTTGCCATATCGAGGGCCTTGTTTTTTGTCAAAGCGTTCTGTCTAATCTCGCGCTTGAGTGTTTCATATTTTTCAACCTCGGTTAGAATTAGTTGAAACTCCGTAGCGCTGATTTGGTTATCCTGCAAGGCTTTCGAGACCAAGTCATTGATGGTACTCAACTTCGCTTCCCCAACCGCGACGGTTCGCTCATGCTTGGAGATCTTTCCAGCGACCCGTTTACTGACCTGGACCATCGAGGCTGACACGATTCCGAAGATGCCGCCAATAGCACCCAGCGGAACCCCAACGACAATCCCAATGCCGGTGAAAGAGGTAGCTATACCTGAAGCCGAGAGTATAACGCTCAGGCACCCAGTGGTTAAAGCTACCCCGTTTAGAATTGTCCGAGAGCGGGTATATTTTTTTCCGAACCCCCTCGTAGTGGGCGATACTGGTTTTTAGGGTGGTCTGAATGTCACAAATCTTTTGAAGTCGAAACGAATGCCCCTCATCGTTGGGGGCGGTGGGAACCTTTGGGTACAAACAATCAGATTCCATGTCCTATATACAGAGCTCCAACAAAACTTCTGCCTTGGTCGATGGCACCGTCCAAACTCGAAAGAGGCTTCTTTTTGTGGAGACGAGAGGGAGATATAAGGGCCGCAAATGCCACACCGAAGGGCCTTGAAGCTTCAGCGGTTCGACCTTCGCCAGCAGATAGGAGGGCTTGCCCCCCTCATACGACTTGTTGGGGTCCACCAAATCGCAGTAGATTGAAACAGAGGGCGGCCCCCATTGTACAGGAACGTGAATCAGAACGCGCGGGACTTCGGATATCCCCAACAAGTGGGCTAGATTTACCTCTAGGATCACCTGTTCTTTCGAGAAGAACTACACCCCAGTGTCGGTTATCCGAAGTTCACAAGTGCCAGCGGGGATATCTTTTCCATGCCCATAGACAATAGCCTGCTGGAGACAGTGGAGGTTATACTCGCCTTTCGGAATGGTGACCAAAACGGGTCCTTGTGCTTTTCTGATCGTGTATAAATCGGCGGCTCCTTCGCGAATGCGGACCAGTTGCAATGGGTCGAGCTTGAAGCGATATATATAAGCTGGTCTAAGTACTGTGAGCGTTATTTCGGGGATCTTCACGGTTCGAGCTGCGACACTCGAGAGCTCGCCTTCGACCGTAGGGTGAAGTTCATTCACACCTTCGCTTGCCACTATGCTGAGGGACATTTTATTTACCCGTGTATATATAAAAATGGAGCAATCCCACGAGTCTCACGAAATAGATCTTTGGTCTGTTATAAAAACAGCGTTTCCAAAAAAGGCCGCAGAATTCGGTAAAACCTTAGAAAAAATTAAATTTCCTAAACACAGCAATTTCCCCGATGCCCTCCTTCTTCGCACCGGAGCACCCTACCCCGTGCCTACCGTTCCGTTCGCTGAAACGGGCTCGGATAACGCCCCGCTGCTTCGAGAGCTCGAGATCTTTGTTGACCCCAAAATCTCTTTCAAAGCAGGAGTCCGAGACTTCTGGAAGGAAACGACCATCACACATCGCTCGGCAAAGGAGGCTCATCGTTGGCTTTCTTCTCCGACGTACGAATATTGGCCTCAACAGCTGAACTTCGCCACATGGTGCGCAACTGCGGGGTGTGGGGTGTCTATTACCGACCCGGGCAATAAAACCTTCCCGCCCATAGTTCAGGGGCTGCTTCGCTTCCACGTATACTTCACCGTCCGCCGTATCCTATTCGAGCTCGGTTGTCCCCTCCCTGGAGACAAGGCGTTCCAAAAGACAAACAACCCATACCGCAAGTCCGCCTTTGAAAGCCTTTGCATCGAATTCGGGCTGCCTAGAGCCCTGGACTTTCGCTGGAAGGGTGGGCGAAACCACGGCCTTGGAGATGTGTTCGTGGATTATCCAGTCGAAGGGCCTAGGAACGAGTACGTCATCCGCCGCTATGACACCGAAGCAAACACATGGCCTGATAGCCTGAATCTCTTCTCAGATGAAGGTGGGAAAAAGAATCAAGGTAATCTGCTGGCCTTTATCCGAAACGATGCCCACGGCGGAGCGCAATACAGCTGGTTTGGGCTAAAAAAGGGTGAAGGACTGACGGAGGCTGGCATGGGGCGTCTCAATCGTAGTATCGAGGCTTTAGTTTATTGTGTTCTTGGCTCGCAAGTCAAAACCCGATCTACTATCGTGGGGGCGAGCGGCAGTGCTGTTGAGACTCGCCAAATGTTCAGACAACTTCTAGAGGAGACAATCGTAGTGAATGATATCTCCACCGGCATCCAGAACTATCAAAGGGCCTTATCCGACGCCCGAGCGCAGCTGAATCTGGCTGTCGCCCCAGGGCTCTGGTTGCTCCCCAGCCGCCTTGTTATTAATTCAAACAGCGTTCTCGGGTACAACAACGAGCTCCAGAAAGCGACCAGTGATATGACTTTCGGGGTCAATCAGCATGTGAACGAGCGGACACAACGTCGCACACCGAAAATAAAAGCCCCAGTCCCCCTTCTGCCAAAAACAAAAGCCCCCACTGCGCCGAAAACGTCGAAAACAACTCCGAAAACAAAAGCCCCCATTACCGTTGCGCTGACCGCGCACGAGCGAAATGTAGCTGCAGTCACTGTTGTGGCCGCAGGTGCGACTTGGTGGTTGTTTAGGTAGACTTCTTCTTATAGCGCTCAACGAGAAACACGACCACGGCTACGATCAAGAGCCAGGCGTTTTCAGCTAAGAAACCAACAGCTTCTCCAGCCGTGCGGAAGAGGAACGAGACAATAGCGCCTATGGCACCAGGTAGTAGCTCCCCGATCTTTTTTCCGATGGTCTTCAACCCCTTCCCTACCCCTCGCGACACGTCAGCGAGCCCCCTCTGTAAAGCGGCCACGACTACACCGATGACCGTACCAGCCGCTACGAGAACCCCCAGGACTCCGATACCGTATTTCTTGAAAATAGCCCGAACTCGGTCCCGCAGAGACATTCGCTCTTCCAAGGATTCTCTTTCCAGCTCGAGTTCTTGAATCTCTTCCGCGCGCGCTGCAATCCGCGCCTCAGCGGCACGCCTATCTTCGGTGAAATATCGGGGGCGAATCTCATCTCCTCGTCTTGTCGATTTTGCTGCTCGAGGGTTTCTATTGTGTTGTATTGTATTGTATTGTATTGTTATGTTCTTCAATCATCTCACCCACGGAGGGACCTAGAACTTCTTTCAATTCTTTAGAGAAGTTCTGTGTAAAACTACCATCCAAGTTGCGCAGTGGTCGCCACGTCTTATTTCCCCCCTCCCACACACGAATCATAATACGCCCACCGACAAGACCGATTTCGTACCCGTTAGCGTGGGGATATTCTTTCTTTAACTCTGACTTCGCTTCGGACAGGAATCTTTTTTCGATTGGTCTCCCATCATAGGGGTTGGTCACCATCTTTCTTTCTGCCACAGTAACAGGGTCGGGCGAAAACGACGTTTCTGCTGTGGCAGGCTCACGTGGACGAGCCCCAGGGCCTCGCGATCTTAAGGCATACATCCCGATTTGCTCGTTACCTTTGTCATCGTCGGGTAACGTGGGAAATGGGCTACTAGTCTCCCCACCTTCAGCACCATCGGGGTCGGGGTCGTCACCGGGGGGTATCAAAGGGGTCATCTCATCAGGGTTGATATCCATTTTGTTTCTGCCTATACATACAAGACAAGTAAAAATGGCGTACATCTCCAAGAAGCTTGACCCACGGGAGGAGCCGCGCACTCTCATGGCCGCAAAAGGAAAGTGCGTCACCCACCGGTTGACCTTTAACCCGAGCTCGGCGATCCACAAAGAGACTCTTTACGTTGACATTCCCAGACTTCCAGTCGACACCGTCCTAGTCCCAGACACCCTAGCCCTTGTTGGCGAGGTGGCGCTAGGCGGATCGACGAAACACGCCAACAATCGCGTTGTCGACAACCTGGGGCGCTGTTTGATTCGGCGACGGGTCGTCAAGATGGGCGATAAAACCCTAGAGGACCTGGAGCGGGCCGACCTTGTTGGAGTGTTCTCCGATCTGTGGCTGCCCACCGAAGAGCGAGCTAAACGTATCGAGCAAGGGATCCAGACAACCGCGGTCAATAAAATCCGCTCAGAGGCCGGAGACAAAGGCGATGTGGCGGGGGACCTAGCAATTGCCGAGGCCTTCCCAAAGTATCGGCTCCCACTTGATTTTGAGCTCCTTCGCACCAACGGCGTTCTCCATACGGCGAGTCTTCCACCAATTCGGTTGGAGCTCACACTCGCCGCCGCCAAAGATGTCATCGTAAGCTCGGATACGAACAAGATTGGGAGCTACACACTAAAAAACATCGAAATGGTGTATCAAGTGATTGAGTCCCCCGGTTACGCGCAGCACGACCCGAGCGTGGTTCTTTACAACCACATCTCGCACTACAAAGTGATCTCCTTTGCGAAGGCCACCGAGACAATTCTCACGGACAACATCCCCGTGCAACTCAAAAGCTTTGTGGGTGTCCTGTTCCTGTTCGTCAACCAGTTCCCCGCGGGAGCACGAAACAGCGAAGCCTTTCCGAATCCGGGTGTGACAAAGGTTAAGTTCGACCTCAACGGCGTCCCCAACACGCTTTACCCCAGCGGCATGCTCCCCGCAGATATTTGGGAGACGGCGCGAGCCGGCGCAGAATGGTTGGCGCACCCCCCAGCTCCACTCTCGGTGGTCAGCCATACGGGGTTCTTCAATGACAAATATGGGATCTTCATCGATCTCCGCACGGCGCGCGACCACCTCGTGCACGGCGACGGACAAGCAGCCCTCGGGCCGGGAAAAAATCTTCAGTTCCGGATCTATCGAAAGACCGTCGGCTCTGGGCATGGCAACTGCCACGTCTTCCTCCTAGGCGACGCAGCATTCGACCTTGGAAGTCAGTCGCCTACTATTAATCGCACCCCTATATACGATGGATTTTCTCACCGACTTGATACCCGGCCATCTGCTTATCGTTGGCCCAACGGCGTCCGGGAAGTCGAGACTGGTCGTCGAAGCTCTCCGCGGTCCTTTTCGTGGGAAGTTCCACGTCGTGTGTTTGATTTGTCCGACATACGCTCACAACAAAACATATCGGGGATTTGCCCGGAAGGACCCCGGCTTCACCCCTGGCGCCAGCGAACGCAGGCGGTGAAATTGAAAAGTGCCTCCCGTTGTGCACCGCGGTCTTCGAAGGACGTGGCCAGGTGTTGCTTATTCTGGACGACTGCGCCGCCAGTGAAAACGTAAAAAGACATCGCAGCGCTTTGATCGAGCTGGCTTTCTCTTGCAGGCACAAGAATTTTTCAGTATGGCTTTTGACCCAACAGTACACGAGCGTGGCAAAAGCCTTCAGGGAGAATGTGGCCGCGACGTTGACGTTTTACAGCCCGAGCGAGCTCGATGGTAAAATCCTTTGGGAAAACTACGGGATGGGGAATTCGAAGGAGGAGCGACAACAAATGCTATCCGCACTCAAGGAGCATCCGTACGCCAGACTTTGCTTCCGTCTCCGCCATCCATTCGATATCGTGTTGGAAATCCCAGCAGAATTGTTTCGGCAGATATATAGCCATGGCTGACACCGTGCTGGATGAAATTCTTCGCGAAGAAGGGATCACACCCAGCGAGCCGCCCGTAGACGATGCTCGGGAGGCCCAGGAGGAACAACGGGAGGCACTGGCTATTCTCGCGGCCGCAGGCAACACCAAGGAGTACTTGGGGAAGGAGCTGTCGCTGGGGGACGTCCACAAGCTCTCGAGGAAGGAGGTTGCTTCGCTCCATCTTCGTTACCAGACGACCCTCGGAAAGCAGGTTGAGCGCAGCCTCTCTGACGGCTTCTTAAAAGCCGCCTGCAAGATAGTGACACGCGTGTTGGGAGCCGTAGGTAAGCAGCTGGATTCCGAGCAGGCGCTGTTAGCAGGCCTGCTGCAGGATGCCCTGATCAGGCGTGAGTTGAGCCATGGGGCGGGCTGGATCGCGGTACGCGGAGGCCGGTTGGTGGCGCTAGTGGCTGCTCTGGCGCATGTAGGTAGCCACACAGAGTCTTCGACGGTCGCAGGCCCAGACGCGAGTGCGCCTGTGGACGAGTTTGTGGATCGCTAGAGGTTCCGCTGGCAATTTTTGGTGTTTGTATAGTATATTGTTTCTGTTGATTCTCGCGAGCCCTGTCTGAAAGTGATGGAAGAAGAAGATCGTATTACAACGCCGGCCGCTCCCGTAGCTCCGAATAAGCAGAAGGATCCTAAGAAGGTCGCGGCTGGGCGGGCCCTCGCGGCTAGGGACAAAGAAGCTCGACAAGCTCTGGCTCGAGAGCAGGCCCGCGAGAGCGAGCGCGACGAACCACACCGAGCTACGACAAGCTGGAATTGGGGGCTCCTGATTGCCGCAGGGAGCCTCTTTGCCAGTCTGTATAGTCTGTATCTAGCGCATCTCAAGCACAGGGAGCCGCAGCAGCAGCCAAAGCTTACTCACCCGCCATCCGAGGCTCCTCGTACAATTATGGAATAGTTTTGTGTAAAGTATAGTCTCGATGGACAACAAAGTCGTAAACACTATTGTCGAAGCGGCAACTCTGACAGGCATTGCTGCAGGTATTGGTTGGGTAGGGAAAAAAGTTCTCAAAACGCCTGTGACCTCGGACCCTTCCGCATCTATTGAAAACTACGCGAAGTGGGTTGCAGTTCTCGCGGGAGCCGTCGCCAGACAATACTTAATTGATAAAAAGATCATTCCTTCCGAGTAAGAGATGGCAACCATAGCTTGGTGGGGCTATCCTGAACGCTACGGCCTTCGTAGGTGGGTCGTATCTCGCTCGGGCGATTTCCGGGAAGGGGCCCGATGCAATGGCGGCGGAACGGAAGCGCCACGACAAGGCCTTGGAAAAGTACCAGGCTGACTGGGCTGCCTGGCAGAAAAGCCGCGAAAAGCTGGCTGATTGGGAAGCAGAGCAGGATCGCCTGCGAAATCGCGCTGACCAAGACACAGCCGCAACGAACCGCGCTCTCGACCTTTACGCTAAAACCCATCCTCGTCCCACAGGGGTTGATGACCACGACGCCCCACAATGGAGCAACTATTACCGACCTTCGAGAGACCAGCGAACTGGTGAACTAGCCTATGTCGGCGGTGGGATGCTCGCCATTAGATATGCTGCTAGCCGATTGTTGTGAGACCCGACGACTTTTTTCGTGGTGTTGCTATAGCCCATGGAAAAGAAGCTGTCTGACATCTACTACAGCCCTCAGGGGTATTGGAAGGGGTTCGCCGCCTCTAAGAAGTTGGCGGACGCGGCTGGCGCCTCGGAAGATGAAGCCCGAGTGTGGCTAGAAAAACAGGCAATGTGGCAGATCTACCTGCCGCCCCCGCAACACATACCAAGACCTAGGTTCAATGTCTCAACACCAAACGAGGTTCATCAGGCCGATCTTCTATTTCTACCGCATGACCGACCTGGACGGGGTCGGAAGCTTTACAAGTACGCGCTCACTGTGGTCGATGTTGCCTCGCGCTACAAGGAGGCTGAGCCTTTGGCTTCAAAGGAAGCGAGAGAAGTCGCGGGAGCTTTCAAGCGCATCTACAAGCGAAGCCCTTTGACCTGGCCTAAGCTACTCCAGGTCGATCCAGGAAAAGAGTTCATGGGTGCTGTGACACCGCTACTAGCTAAACACAATACCGAAGTCCGGCGCGGGCGCGTGGATATCCACCGAGACCAAGCGATCGTTGAGAGGTTCAACAGGACTCTAGCCGAGCGGTTGTTCGGTTACCAGTACGCCCAGGAGATGCTTCTTCCCGAAGGTGAAAGATCGGTTGAATGGGTGGCTCGGCTGCCTGCTGTTGTCGCGGCGTTGAACAACGAACCAACGCGGTTGATCGGAAAAAAGCCGCAGGATGCCATCGAGGACAAATCGGTGGCGCAAAGCAGGTACTCCTCTGTTGAGCGTGGGAGAGCGGTTGGTTTGTTGGAGGACAGACTTTCCTCTGACGCCGACTTACGGTATTTATACCAGCCTGGTGAGCAGGAGGGTGGGCGAAGACGCGCGACGGACCCAGTTTGGAGCCTCGAGGTGTACGAACAGGCGCGTGCGGAGATTCGACCGGGCGAACCTGTGGTCTACTACCTCAGAGACGGGCCAAAACGAGGCTTCGTCCGCGAAGAGCAGCAGGTAGTTCCTTGGAATACAGAATTACCCCCGAAAGGCGTACTCAAGGGGTTCGGTGTGAATCCCGTCGGGTAGCACCCGTCTCTTGTCGTAGTAGGGCGAAAGTCCTAATTTCTCCTGGTGGTGAGTTGTCATCTGCCCTTTCTCCATTCGGAAGCCCCGGTTTTCTGCTCGGTCGAGTGCTCCATACAGGGTTACTTTGTAGCGCCCCCAAGTCAAGTCGTTGTCTTTTTTCGACATCCCCTTCGCCGAGGTTTTACTTTTTCCCTCGCCGGTGTCGGCGTAGTACGCCTTGCTGCAGAGAGCGATCATCCGGACCCCCTCGAACTCTAGCTTGAACAGGCCGGGCGTCCGGCCGCTCCACTTGTCCCAAGCCAGCCATTGTTTTTTATAGCCCTCGAATTCTCCACGGAGCTCTGAACGTACTACTTCCTCTAAGGTCTTCCCGGAGATGGCCATATAAAGGCTGTCGGTATCCATCTGGATCAGCTCAAAGTCTTTCCTATCGACGAAATAATCGAGGAAATCGTAATAGAACTCTAGCATACGCAACTTAGCGAGTTGGTACACCGTGATCCCTATTTGAAACGGGCGGGTTATCTTGATCTGCTGTTTCCTCTTGTGTATCTCATACGCGGCCCCAATTTCATTCAAATCCTCAAACCAAGAAGAGCGGAGAGCACGATCGACCACTTCTTCGTCTTTCGTGTAGCTCACCAGCGTCTGTCGCTCCAGGGCTTCAATGAATTTCCCGTAGCAGCTATTGCCGAGCAGTTTGAAGAGATCGGCAAAGAGGGCCTTGTCCTTGTTGGTATCCCCTTCTCGTCGAGCTTCGGTTACTCGGTCGACGAACCACCCGAATATCCTTTGGGGTTTGTAATCTATAGTTCTGTAGAGCGCGGTTACAACCAACCCGTGATCAAGATACCAGCTAAGCAAAGGGGCGTACAACAAGAGCTTTTTGGCGGACAAGCACCCCAAAAGCTTTGCGTCTGTTGAGTGGGTTCTTCCTGTGCGCTCGAGACAATCCAGCATCTCTTGGGGGACATCCAACACGGAAACAGACTTGTTATAGAATAGCGGGGCCATTTCTTCAAACTTTGCCCAGAGGTTTTTGGGGACCTCGATGTCGACCTCTGCGAATCCGAACCAGCCACCAGATCGAAAACTCTTCAGAAAGCTGTCCAACTCGCTAGCTTCCCAGTGGCGCACGATTCCCTCTCCGCAGGGCATTGGTTTCGCCATCGTCGAAAGATATAAAGCGTTCGCGTCGTAACCGAGTATGCGTTTACAGGGTTTAGCCTCTGCGACCTGATGTGAACGAATTCTCGAGACTCCCGATTCGTGAAAGCGTGTAAATACGATCGAGGCCCCCCCTATGACGCTAGCTTTAAGCATGTCGTACGCTTCTTTGTTGGGGGCGTACAGCTCAGGCGCGTTGGGACCTTTTAGCGTCCCTCGAAGGACAAACCTCATCGAGACACCTGGTAGACTCACCGCATCTTTGAAGATGTCGATTCCGTATGCGGTGTAAAAGTCGCGCATCTTGGTCAGTGCTTCTACAAACGGGCCGACGTCAAGATTGTTATAATAGCGGAGGCAATCCGCGAACGTCTTCATCTCCTTCTCCCGGAATAGCCGCTTGCAAGCCCGATATTCGGAAAGGGAAAGGAGATATTTGCCTTTTAGTTTCGAATACCAAGCGGGATAGTCCGGTAGGTCGGGAAAGTCGAGCTTGACGGGGGTATCGAACCAGTCGTACGGGAACCACGACTTCGCGAGGGTACACCCGTAGGCTTTGACTCAGGCGTCGTAGGTTTTCCCAGGACCGATATAGTTCACAACGTCCAGGAATTTCAAGTCCGGAGTCGTAATGAACATGATCTGGCTGGCCTTACATCCCACTTTGATGGGCTGGTCGGTCGTCTTACAGAGCTCTTCGACGAAGTAGTTCCGGATCAAGTTCAAATCATATTTTCCGGAATTGAACCCGAGCACGGGGACTTGGTCGCACCACTCTTCGATCGCTAGCCGATACTTTTTGGGCAAGAGCTCGATGGTGTCGGGTACGAACTGACGGCGGACGTCTTCTCGTATCCTAGCAGCTCGGCGTTCTAGCGCTCGAATGAACTCCTCGATAAGCAACTTTGGTTCTCGTACGCATAGGTGTTCGGGAGTCGGATCCAGGGTGTCGCTGATGGAAACCGAGATAGGAACGTGGTCTCCCTCTATGGACAAATCGGCGGTCGGCTTTTTCGCACGAGCCTTGTCGAGGTAACTCTCGAAGTCGTACACGATGGCGTGGGGGTACGTCTCGGTTTTTCGTTCGGGGATGCGGTCTCTTCTCCAAGGTTTAGGCTCCTCGTGCTGCTACCTAACTACAAGGCGATACCCCGCGGCTCGGATCTTCGCTTCCCGCTCGAGCGTCTGTTGGTATGCCACTTCACGCGTAACAGGGCTGTCCTTTTTCTTGGAAAGATTACGAAGTAGCTCCTGGCGTTGCTTCGGCGATGGGAAACAAATTTTGCATCCGTGCCATAGGCACCCATTGAATTGGAAGACGGTCTTTGAAATGGGATCATATCCGTCTACGGCGATACCTTCTATCATTGGCTCGCCTCCATGACCACATAGCTGGTGATGGATATGGATCCCTCTAGCGCGGGCTTCATACTCGAGCCACTGTACTGCTTGGATGCTATCCAGTTTTTGTGGGTAGAAGACCTTCTCAAAGGCCGATGGTGGAGCTTCCACTTTCTCTCCTTTGCAGACAACTTTTGTCTCACCTTGGGTGCAACGATCGGCGTGGCGATAAAGATCGCTGATCTTTGTGAAACGGGCATTGCACTCCCCGCACACGTATACATTCGCGAGTTTCCGGATGTCGTGAATGAGAAACGCGTGCCCCTCGTAGACGCCGATCGTCATTGGTGGAGTACCTACTTTTCCATAGTGAGCTGGTTGCCTCTGATGCAGCCAATCTCCAGACTCTGTTGGTTCGTATACCCGGATCCCGAATTTAAAGTGGGCCTCTACTTTCCGCAGCCCGTCCTGAGAAACCCCTGGGCAAGCCTCGGGCGATTGGTATATCTCTCTAGCGAGAGCTCGGGCTTGTAGGGTGCAACGATCCACGCGCGCGCCTTGATGAACTGCGATACATCGAAAGAGGCAGGGGTTATCTCCGGACGTGTCCAAGGAGTACAGCCCCCGCTTTCTTCGGAGCCAGTCGGGTAGTGGTCCTGTGCCCAACAGAGGCGCCTGCCGATCTAATACGACCTTGACTTCCACATATATAAAGCGAATGAAGGTCCACTTGGTGCTAGGTCGCTCGATTTGGTTAAAACTCAAGCGCTTCTCGTCTTCCGCCTGCACCCAGTCTCTAGCTTCCGTCTCGAGCCGCTGGATCCAAGGAATCCTTTTCGCAGTTTTGCGAAACAACATAACTTCTCCCGTTTCGAAGTTCTTTAGTTGATAGGTGTAACTGTAACGCAGATAGCAGCTGGTGGCGACCTTCTCGTGGAGCTTATCCATAATCCGATCCACCAGAGGCCCGTCCACGCCTCGGAAGAAAGACCACTTCCAGAAGCGGCGCCCGCGTTCTTCACCTTCTCTCTCTCCATCCAACTCTTCGAGTATACGCGCGCCTTCTCGCACTAGAGATCGCGCTAAGGGTTCTCGCCGGTTTTCAATCCTTCTACGAGCTTCTGCCCTCTTTATGGGGGTAGTCCTCTTTCGGACACCCTCCGCGAGAAGAGCGGTGTCAACCTCTCTCGCAAGTTGACGGAGTTCACGAGCCCGCTGCCACTTCTTGTGGGGGTTCTCTATATCCCCTCTGGTAATAGCAGGGTATCTCCCCGTCTGTAGCGCTCGCCAGAGTCGTTTCCTCCACTCCGCGGCGCGAGCCTCCCCGATCGCTCGTAAGAGGTCAGCTTTGCTCTGAAACTTCGAGCGGTCAGACAGTCCGTAGCTTCGTGCTAAAGAGCGTAACTCTTTGACGGTGGACATGTCTATATAACAGCGATATTCTTCTATTCTCTAAATGGAAATAATTTTTGTGTCGCCACTATGTTGCGCGCGTTGCGCCAACGTTTTTCCGAAGATTTCTAGTATGCATATTTGTCTAAATTGAAATGCCTCATTAACTTTCGGAAAACACTCGGAAAATTTTCGGAGGCATATTCGGAAATCTTCGGGTCATCTTCGCGCAATTTGTTTTTTATTCATTCCCACACTGAAAAACTGTTCCCACACCAATTCGTATTTGTTTACTTTGGGAACCAAGGGTTTATACGATTTAACCCTTTCCACACTGAAAAACGGCTTCTAGCGTAACTGGTATTTAACTTCCTCAACAAACGGGTTATATTTCAAATACCACCTGTTTGTAACTACTTTGTTGAAATACGACTTATATTAAAATGGTATTTTTTTTGGTCGCCCCCGGCACGTTTTCGGCAATGTTTGGGTGCCACGAAAATAGCGTTTTTCTGTGTAAGTTTTTACAACCTGAAACACGACTTATCCGGAAAAACATTTTCACCCTCCTCCCAGCCTGAAACGGCTTATATAAATCAAAGTAGGACTATGGTGAACTCGTGGATATGTTTACAAAACAGAGAAAAAAGAAATAATTTAAAAATTACCGAGGTGTTTTTTCAGAGTTGTGATTGAATGAACTTGAAGATAATTTTAATAATCTATAATCACAACATAAAAGTGACCAGAGAGCTGAGTAGCTTTTTGAAATAAACATACAGTGAGTACATGACGCCAATCATTTGACTACACTAGGCATCAGTTATAAGGCAGGTGGTAAGCATACAGTTGTTAAAAAATTTGATAACTTAACATAAGGGTACAGGATTAAATGGCACCGAAACCAAATGTAGTTCTGGTATCCTGCTACTCACTGTCTGTGAGTTCAAAGTTTCTAACACATGGCAGGGTCCTTCTGAATAAGGTCTGAATTTTGTTCCCATGACATTGCCAATTTTATCATCATTATAGTTTTTGTTGTCTACAAGTCTATACAATGTATTCAACAGAAATATCCACCTTGATTCTGCAGCTGATAATGAACAAAACCATGTAGGATAGCCCAGCTGACGAATCATACCAAACAAGTCTTTCTTGCATTTTTGCAAAGTATGTTAGTGATGATCTTAAAATCCTTAAGACTCTCAATCCTTTATCAAGTTGAATTAGTTTATTTACATTACCATCTCATTTTAGGTTATTAGTGGTATATATATTCAGCGTTGCACTTAAAAAAAATCACACTTGCCATCATTAATACAGCAATACATATTTGTTTTTATCCTTATAACTTCTTGTTTTTACAATGTAAATATGAGTCACACAACAGTAAGCAAAACAGGTAAGCCTATTTTTCCAACATGTCTACTTCAACACAATCTAGTTCACTTCAAGGTAAATTCGGAAATCAATACACAGAAAACTTTTCATTGTAACGGCTTGTGGTGTATTGTATATAATATAACACTTAATACATTTTCTACATGACTTACTGTTTTCGAACCCTTCAATGACTTTCTTACATTGTAACCTTCGTGGTTCTCCGTCACGGCAGCCGCCTCCATATTTACAAGTAAATGTTGACATACTTCTTGGCCGTCCCAATACTTCTACAACTCCATTCCTGTTAGTACTAACACTTAAATCAGTAGAAAAGTCCTACATGCGATGTTTCTTATCCAGGTTGGCCACAGAAGTTCTTCGGTTTCACATCATGGATTCGTCAATTTATTCTGTTTTCAGTAGTAGTTTCGTTCAATAACGAGTACTCATTTCGCTCATATAAGTTCTCATTCAAGTGCTAATTTCGCTCTATGAGTTCTCACCAAAGCTTACTACATTAGCAAGAGATTTTCTCATCTTCAGATCACTTTCGAGCCAACTGAAATTCATATACTGCTTGTAATCTTGGGGGCGGTCGATGTCGGAAAAGCGAATAGTTATCATCTGTTCACGTTTAGCGCCTGGCCGAGTAAAAGGCTCATGAAATTAAGTCTCCAATTTGGTCATTGTCGTAACTGGAAACATTTAAACTCCTTTGGATTTTAGTAAGACCGCTAATGAGGCCCTGTTAGTGAGGTTCTTTATGTCGCGCATCTAAGTTTCAAACCTTTTCACGTCGCAATTTCGGAAGGTCGAAGGTCGCTGTCGTAATTTCCCGTGAGCGGCTCGTCGTTCGTCGCCATTTCAGGTCCTTTATGTCGCCGTTTCAAGGCCATGTTGCTTGTCGAAATTTACCCCTAACAGGGCCTCGCTAATCGTCCTCTTAAGCTACAAAATCATTACAAACTCTGGCAACGGTACGATACACCTTCAGCGTGAACTTTCATCAACAGACTTCTGTGACTTCGGTCACGACAATTGTCGTCTTCATATCGGTGCCCCCGAGTTCTATCCGACTAATTACGAAGTGTGTCTACACTGGAGTGAGTGAGTGAGTGAGTGAGTGAGCGAGCGAGTGAGTGAGTGAGTGAGTGAGTGAGTGAGTGACAATTTGCATATCGGAGTCCCCACAAAAACTCGCAAATACGCTTCGCGTATCCACGAGTTAAATCAAAGTAGGACTATGGTGAACTCGTGGATATGTTTACAAAACAGAGAAAAAAGAAATAATTTAAAAATTAATGAGGTGTTTTTCAGAGTTGTGATTGAATGAACTTGAAGATAATTTTAATAATCTATAATCACAACATAAAAGTGACCAGGGAGCTGAGTAGCTTTTTGAAATAAACATACAGTGAGTAAATGATGCCAATCATTTGACTACACTAGGCATCAGTTATAAGGCAGGTGGCAAGCATACAGTTGTTAAAAAATTTGATAACTTAACATAAGGGTACAGGATTAAATGGCACCGAAACCAAATGTAGTTCTGGTATCCTGCTGCTCACTGTCTGTGTGTTCAAAGTAACAGGGTCCTTCTGAATAAGGTCTGAATTTTGTTGCCATGACATTGTCAATTTTATCATCATTATAGTTTTTGTTGTCTACAAGTCTATTCAATGTATGCAACAGAAATATCCACCTTGATTCTGCAGCTGATAATGAACAAAACCATGTAGGATAGCCCAGCTGATGTGATGATCTTAAAATCCTTAAGACTCTCAATCCTTTATCAAGTTGAATTAGTTTATTTACCGTACCATCTCATTTTAGGTTATCAGTGGTATATATATTCAGGGTTGCACTTAAAAAAAATCACACTTGCCATCATTAATACAGCAATACATCTTTGTTTTTATCCTTATAACTTCTTGTTTTTACAATGTAAATATGATGAGTCACACAACAGTAAGCAAAACAGGTAAGCCTATTTTTCCAACATGTCTACTTCAACACAATCTAGTTCACTTCAAGGTAAATTCGGAAATCAATAGACAGAAAACGTTTCATTGTAACGGCTTGTGGTGTATTGTATATAATATAACGCTTAATACATTTTCTACATGACTTACTCTTTTCGAACCCTGGTTCTCCGTCACGGCATGCGCCTCTATATTTAATGGTAAGCGTTGACATACTTCTTGACCGTCCCAATACTTTTCCAACTCCATTCCTGTTAGTACTAACACTTAAATCAGTAGAAAAGTCCTCCATGCGATGTTTCTTATCCAGGTTGGCCGCAGAAGTTCTTCGGTTTCACATCATGGATTCGTCAATTTATTCTGTTTTCAGTAGTGGTTTCGTTCAATAACGAGTACTCATTTCGCTCAAATAAATTCTCATTCAAGTGCTAATTTCGCTCTATGAGTTCTCATCAAAGCTTACTATATTAGCAAGAGATTTTCTCATCTTCAGATCACTTTCGAGCCAACTGAAATTCATATACTGCTTGTAATCTTGGGGGCGGTCGATGGCGGTCGATGTCGGAAAAGCGAATAGTTATCATCTGTTCACGTTTAGCGCCTGGCCGAGTAAAAGGCTCATGAAATTCAGTCTCCAAGTTGGTCATTGTCCTAACTGGAAACATTTAAACTCCTTTGGATTTTAGTAAGACCGCTAATGAGGCCCTGTTAGTGAGGTTGTTTATGTCGCGCGTCTGAGTTTCAAACCTTTTCACGTCGCAATTTCGGAAGGTCGAAGGTCGCTGTGGTAATTTCCCGTGAGCGGCTCGTCGTTCGTCGCCATTTCAGGTCCTTTATGTCGCCGTTTCAAGGCCACGTCGCTTGTCGAAATTTACCCCTAACAGGGCCTCGCTAATCGTCCTCTTAAGCTACAAAATCATTACAAACTCTGGCAACGGTACGATACACTTTCAGCGTATGAACTTTCATCAACAGACTTCCGTGACTTCGGTCACGACAATTGTCGTCTTCATATCGGTGCCCCCGAGTTCTATCCGACTAATTACGAAGTGTGTCTACACTGGAGTGAGTGAGTGAGTGAGTGAGTGAGCGAGTGAGTGAGTGAGTGAGTGAGTGAGTGAGTGAGTGACAATTTGCATATCGGAGTCCCCACAAAAACTCGCAAATACGCTTCGCGTATCCACGAGTTAAAAACGGTATTTAACTGACGCCTATTATACTACTCATGTCTTGCGAATTCGAGTTCTGTGTGATCCGAACCTTGTGGAGCGATATACAACCTTGAAATTTCGTGTACTTTGCTCACACCTTGGTAAATCAGTTTATTTGTCAGTGCTAACGGGTAAACCCTATTTAGTCGGATTCCATCACGTGACAACTAGTTTCCGGCCCGTCGCTTCCATGGAGTCAACGGTGAAAATCGTGCCAGTACAGCTGCTGCGACTGACGTACGGTATTGCAGGAAATTCCATTCCAGAGGGCGTTGTAGCGTTTTGCAGCGCAGATTATCTTTCGCGTTCGTTTGGGATATTAGGGACCATTTAGTGTCCAGTGGTTCATTTTTCAAGTATCTTTCAAAATGTCGGGACATTTTCTCCCCGTTTTGATTGCTTTCCTTAGCTTGTCTTTTTTAAATCCAGAAACTTTGGCCAATGGGCAGGGAATATCCTCCCAGACCACAGACAGTGACTGCACGATTTGTAAACTGCTCAAAGTTCTTTTAAATAGACAAATGGACATGAGCAAAAAACTTGATGGACTCGCAAAACAGAATGAGAAGCTTCAGAAAAAAGTGGATTTACTTCTTAGCGCGAAATCCAACTGCTCAGAAGGTAAGATGCAAGTTCTTAGCGTCCAAGAGTAATCTCTACACTGTCTAGAGTAATCTCCGTACACTGTCTAGAGTAATCTCTACACTGTCTAGAGTAATCTCTACACTGTCTAGAGTAATCTCTACACTGTCTAGAGTAATATCTGCACAAAAGTCTCTTTTCGTGCACTGTCCCACAAAAACGAGGTGCCGAAGTTCTTTTAGAAGTCAAATTGTGGTACGGTTCTTTGGTTCTTTAATTCGAACAGCAACATACCCGTGAATCGTTCTTATTTATTATCATTATTATTATTATTACTTATCGAGCTTTTTAGACTTGCCTCGCATAATTTGCGCGAACGGTAAAAAGACAAAACAGGGGAGGGAATCTACTCTTGTTTTTCCCGTGTGCCGCAGCAAGCAAAAAACTCGCTTCACATATTGTGTACACGTCGCTTCACACTGAAAGAATCAGAAAAAAATCTCGTTACAGTCCTGAATTTTTCACGTTTATATCAAATCAACGATTAGATCTTCTCTAGCTTTGTCCTGTTGACTCAACTAAGTCAGAGCCGAAAATTTCTCACTAAGAAAGAAAGTTCTCTCGTGTACAGAATGTCTCCCTAGCTTTATATTGTGCAACTTGTAAGTTTTAAAGTGCGTATCGTATCACTATGTCACAGCATGTCGTAAATTCGTCACTCCATGGTCCTGATATAGGCCCTGGGGTCGTAGTCTCCTTCGCAGCCGTTTTTTGGATGTCACGCAACGCTCCCCCAAAAAGAGGTCTTTTGGGGGAGCGTTGCGTGATATCCAAAAAACGGCTGCGAGGGAGACTACTAGGGTTGTGACCTGGAGGAGTTGTGTTGCGGAGGCAATAAGACGACAGCCACCCCTGTAAGGATATCAGTGTTGCCACTCATAATATCTAGTCTTAAGCCGGCCTAACTAAAAGGTTTACTAAGAACTGCAATGGTTTGTTTAACATTTTTTTGGATTCCGGGTCGAGTGGGCTTATCCGAGAATTCCTTGCTTGTCAGTATACCTTCTGGTCAGATACCACTGACACATTTTTGTGTGGGTTACCTGTAATAGCTCTACACTAATGCTATCGAAATATAGCGCAAGTCCGTAAACTTTTCACATGATCTCCCTTCAGCCCGAGAATAACAATCGAGATCACCCATGTACTCCTCCCAACTATAGTCGCGGAACTCTAGTTATAACTTACTCATTAATAACGATTCTGAGCTATTCTGGGTTCTTATTGCAAATGATTTCATATCAAACACGAGATACAGTGTTTCATCACACTTCAGACACCCAGAAGAGAGCTGAAAATACGACGCGCAGAGGAGTATTTTTAGCAAAATTCGAAGAATTTGATATCTGATGAAACACATGTATCGAGTGTGTGATATAGTTTCTCGAACGAAATTTTTAAGGAGAAATTTACGATACATAAACGAGCCGTGTTTCATCAGATATCCAAACACGTCACGGTGCGTGATTTCCTTTCTCTTTCCCTCATACATTATTGATGAGTTTGAGAAGTACTGATCAGCGTTAGGAATTTGTTTCTTCAGGAGCCGATCATGATCTCTTTATTCAATTTTGGCCTTATCAGTTTATTGGCATGTTATGTACTTCATGTTAAAGTGAATCTGAAAGACTGTGCTGATGTATACCACTGCGGTCAGACGACAAGCGGCGTCTACACTATTTACCCTGAGGGACAGAACCCGTTTAATGTTTACTGTGACCAGGTCACTAGCGGTGGAGGTTGGACGGTGTTTCAGAAGAGACTGGACGGCTCCGTTGATTTCTACCGTGGCTGGGATGACTACAAGAATGGTTTTGGCATTTTGTCCAGTGAGCACTGGCTGGGACTCGATAAGCTGAATAAGCTGACATCATTGAATCAGAAACGATACAAGCTCCGCGTTGATCTGGAAGACACCGCGGGCAACACTGACTACGCTGAATATAGCAGTTTCGCTGTGTCGAGTGAGTCGTCAAAATATCAGATGAGCCTTGGAACGTATTCAGGTAAACAAGTATTTTTGTACCCAGGGCCACGTGATTGGCCAATTGAGCAAGCCCTACTCCATATTAGGACCAACTGGCTGTTTCAGTCTGTCAGGTCCCATTAAATTAAATGCGCGGGAAATTTTCGCGCCAAAATCAGCCACCTCTGAGTCTCTTTTTCACGACACAAATGAATCGAAACATCAGTGGAGGATAAACGGTAATCACAAGGGGAGGAATTGTAAAGTTAACTTTCTTGTTCAAGAAAATATCCATTTTTGCCATCACTTGGGCTCCAACTTCGAAGGTTCGATCTTAAGGCCAACTTTCGGAAATGGCCAGTAATCCACCGCAATATTCCGATACTGATTAAATTTCCCGTTTATTTCGCCGAATATTTCTCTCACAAACTCACTACATAACAACTGCGTAATCACTCTCCTCCCGTCCCGCGTGCACTAAAACAAGAACTCTTTAAGATACGCGATACTATGATTGAAAGGTAAGATCATCTTTCTCCATGGTGAGCCACCAAAGCTGTCATATGTCAACACTGACACTATATTAATTGAATCAGGAATCTAATCACGGAATAATTCCCGTCACAACTACCACACTTGTGTGCCTCGATTGATGCCACACCCTCCTTTAACTACCTCATAAACAATTACTCTTTGGAATCAAAGTGAATAGTGGCAGAATATTTACCAAGCTGCGAGGTAAATGTTTCTGAAGCTACTCTTCACCGAGATCGAAGAGAATAATTTTTTAGTATATACCAATGAGACAACAACACATCAAAGTGTCAGTGAAACTAAGTCAAAAGTAGGCCGTAACACATTGACAAAACTCACTTCTACGAGGCTTTTCCAGAATCCCCGGCACCATTCACCTCGTAAGAAGTGAATATGTTTTACTAGTATAAATACTCAGGTGATTATACAAAATCGCGCACTCTGATTGGTTCGCAAACTCGGATTATCAGCCGATGATCACTTCCACGAACAAAATGGCTGCCAGTCGTTCGCGCCCTTATGATGAAATAATTTTTTTTTCGTGTTGTACAATGCTTTTTCTTTTCTTTTTTTGAAATAATCACCTGTGTATTTACAGTAAAACAATTCTTCCCCTCAGGCTCAGTGATTATCAGTGAATATTCACCGATAATCACTTCGCCAATCAGATTGCTCAAAATGCCAAGGTTGACGAGTTGGTGAAAACTTGACATGATTGGTTCCAGGTACCGCTGGTGACTCCTTGTCGTATCATAAAAGCCGTCCCTTCACCACAAAAGATCGTGACAATGACGAACACAACGGGAACTGTGCAGTGATGTTCCACGGTGCATGGTGGTATGGAGCATGCCATAATGCAAATTTAAACGGTGACTATCTTCTTGGTGCGCATTCGTCTTATGCCAACGGAGTGAACTGGGAGGATTGGAAAGGAGATCATTACTCCGCTAAACGCGCAGAGATGAAAATCAGGCCCGTAGACTGGACACCAGTCTGAGCCTGGCGTGAGGAAAAAAAAGGGCAAACGTGGTTTACCATTTAAAAGAAGTTTTCCAGAAATTGCTGTCAAAAAGTAAATGGAACACGAGTTTCCTAAACTTTCAGGTGGGAATTTTCCGAGAACAATGGAACATCTGAAAAAGTAGTCCTTTATTTTTTTGCAAGGAATGTTTGAAACAGAACTTAGCTCGTATTCCATTTCCTTTTAACCCATCCATAATTTATTTTGATGTCGGTTATAGATTCTCCCTGCAAACAGGAGTGGGTTTGCAAATGGTAAACGACAATCCCCAACAGAATTCCCCAATTTTGAATTTTGTTTACCATTTGCCAAAACCATGCAATGACGTGTATTCCGGTACCCAAGCAAATACTGCAAGAAACCAATCCCATACAAAGGCCCCCTTCAAACAATAGAGGCCTTTTTTGTTCGCAGGGGCAATATGTGTATGGCTTCACTTTGAGTATTTGCTGATGAAAAGGTTTAAGACAATCAACTTGATTATTTTGATAATTTTTGAGATACTGAATGGTGTTCATGTATATCAAACACGAGATATGGTGTTTCATCGCATATCAAACACCGAGAAGAGAATTGAAAATATGACGCGCACTGGAGTATTTTTAACGAAATTCGAGGTGTTTGAGAGGTGATAAAACACGTATCAAGTGTCTAATATGGCTTTCTCAAACGAAACTATTTAGGAGAAATTAACGATTAAAAAACGAGCTGTGTTTTATCCGATATCCAAACACGTCAGGGTGCCTGATTTCCTTTGTCATTTTCTCATGCATTATTAAGGAGTTTGAGATTTGCAAATGAAAATGTGGGGCAGAACCTTGAAGTAGTGATTTGACTATGAAAGCATTCAGAGATGCATAATAAAGGTTTGCTGTTATGATGGGAGAAGCAGAGAGTGTTAACAGGATTTGGGTTTTCTGGTTTCTCACAACAACAGGTAGCACTTGCATTCATTGCCATTTTTGGCGCAAAAATCTCCCCTGTTTTTGGCAAGTTTCCTTGTTTACAAGTAGGACACGTTATACCAATACCTAGTCCTTTGCACTTGTAGGTTTAACTTGTACATGATAAGGACTATTAGATCCAGAATTTTGCCCTCCATTCCCACAGTCCATCTACATCACTGTCCTTTAATCGATAGAAGCAGATTTTAACTCCCCAACACTTCATCTATATGAACACGCAAAGAATTTTATTCCACGTAAAATTATCTTCTCCCATTCTCCTTTCCAACTGCATTCTATAACCAACAACTATGACGGTTAATCTTCGCTTCAATAATATTTTTGCGTGACACATAAAAACAGCAACAAACTATACACGCAACTTAACTGTTATGTATGCTACCTGATACCTATATCTGCAGTACTATTCTATCACAGATATATTCGTTGACAGATATCATAACCTGGAACTGACTTCATTACTGTAGCAAAACGTTCATAGCACTGCAGATTTCCACACTCTACAAATGCAAATATTGACTCCTGTGTTTTAAAGATGGTTGCTTTTCTTCACCAGAAGGTCTTACCGCTAACCAAATAAACGACACATCCCGCAAAAACAGGCAGTGAAACCAGGCTTCTAAACATGTGATAGCTGTTCCACTTGTCTATTGTTTCTCTGACGAAACTTTCGCTCTTCTTCGAGGTGATTTCTTCGTCATAGATCGGATCGATGGAGTTCGGTTTGAGAATAAAAATGGTGTAAGGTATCAGAGATGCCATCAATCCTCCCGTTAGCAGAAATGGAAGGCTTTTATCGGGGTTACAGTAGTAGGCAGCAGCTCCTGATACGGCAGAGAGAAGAGCGAGACGACTTTGAAGCACGCTTGCACGATCGAAGCTTTCCATCCATTCTTTATGGCACGATTTCGTATCGGATAAGGTCATTCGTGAAGGATGTTCGACCAGGTTTATGTACACCGAACCCCCAGCAAACATGCCGGCCGCCACGGTAGTGACGACTTTGAGACAAGGATAAAAATCCTCAGCATCAAGACCCATGATACGGCAATCAAATGAAGCCTTACACCCAAGAAACAGAACCAACCACAGTCAACAAAACCACACCCAGGATTTCTCGCGCACTGCACCTCGACTACTTGAAATGCCGCTGACACAACTGTAGCGATCTAAGATCGCTACAGAAGAAGAAGGAGAATATTTCTTATAAATTCTTATATATACCCCTAATAATAATTTCTTATATACCCCTAATAATAATTTCTTATATACCCTAAGAAGGCCTGCGTGGGAGGCTACAGACCCACAACCGATAAGAAAATATTCTTAATGGAAACAAAGTTTTCTTTTTACGCGGGATGACGTAGTCAGCCAGCGTATAAAATTCGGTAGCGCATTCCTTTCGTCGTCTTGGGAGTCAAAAATTGCCTTGTTTTTTTAACTTTTGGCTGTAACTCCGAATCACGTGCAAGTCAGGTTGGATTGCACCATGGATATCCATGATCGCACAATCAGCAAAAAGACATACTGCGTCAGCAATTTTAAACCTTTAAAATTTTAAACACATCCCGCGTAAGCGCCTTCAGGCGTCTTCTTGTTAAATATTGTCTTGAAACATCGTTTTGAAGGAATCGCTCAAGAAGATAGTTTGAAGAAAAGTGCACGGTGCAACCAGGTGGACTTCACCTTCATACTACACTGGTTTAAAATGAAAGATTTGTTCTCTTTCACTTTGCTCAGGTTTTGTTATACGCCAATTTCACTGGCTGCTTTTCCCGCCCCTTTTACTTACCTTTCTATAGGAGATTTTGAATAAGGTCATTAATTTTTTATCTGTACAGTTTATTTTCTGTAAACAAATTTTAGTAATTTCATATTCTGAAAACATGGCCTGAAAATTCTATTAATTAATATGCATTTATTCTATTCATTCCGTGATTAATGTAACGCACACGTCACACGCTCGTGTATTCCTCGAATTTATTTTTGGAAATTCTATATGTGATTTAGCTCCTTCTCTACAAGGATTGAAGCATAGATACAGCAAGTTAACGAAAATAGACGGAGGAAGCCTAGGATAGGTTGCTTGGCGCGTACAACTCGAAACAAAACAAAAATAAAGAAGAAAGAAACGGTTCAACAAAGAAAGTACACCTCAGAATGATTGAAACCACGAAACACATCCAAATCCGAATGTGCAGTGTTCGGGTGTAATGAAAAAAGGGGACATTAAATATTAAGGCAGGTGGAGAGTTCATATATGTTTTTTATTGCAGAGTAACATTGCTATCGATGTAAAACTTAATTATCGTAGAGTAAAGTGGCCCTTGCGCCTCAGACCCTTGACTAGCAAAATTGAGACATGATATAAAGAAAAGCGTACAACTAAAAGTCTAACATAATAGACAGAAATAGTGTTTGAAGACAGATAAAGTTTTTGTTACCGCATTACATGAGGTCAACCCAGCTGTCACAGACAAAACAAGATGGTGTTTTAGCCTGACATCCCCTCAGTTGTACACGAGATTCCATACGCACCATGCCAAAGCGGACACATCTACAACAGTGCGAATCTTGTGAAAAGTATTCCACATATCAACTGTCTCTTTCACTTCCTCGGGATCTTTGTCACCGGCAACTTTGTAATCATAGATCGGATCAATAACACGAGGCTTCATCGCTATTGCCGTGTACGGAATGTTGAAAGCTAACATCCCTGTTGCAATCAACCAGGGCCTGCCTTTGGTTTGATCGATGGCGAATGCCGCTATTCCTCCCAAAATTGGAATCAAAGATGTACCAGCCATCATGTATTTTGCTCGGTCGAAGCTCTCTCGCCACTGCTTGTGAACGGACTTTGCATCTTCAAGTTGCATTCGTGCAGGATGTTCCGCTACATTTATATAAATAGCGCCTCCAGCAATGATTCCTGTCGTCACGGTGGAAGCGAATTTGATTAATTTCAGCGCGTCTTCAGCATCCATGATCTGAGAATATTACCGTAGACTTTGGTCTTGCTTTGTGGTCAGGGTAAGTGAACTCTTTTACAAAGCCAATTCTACCCACCCAATGATTTTGTAAGAACATATTTGCATAATATATGCAGGGTGTTTTGATTATGCATGAGGCGACAATAATAAATTAACAATTGCAATGCGAAGCTGGTGTTAAGATTTTTAGAAGCTGTGAAACAAGTAAAGCACTCGACGCAGGATGTAAAGGAGATCTCAGCAGGAAAGATATGGTGAATAGTGAAAAATTAAGAAAGTTTTAACCAGAATTTGATCCTGACTAGAGAAAGTGTTTTAGACTTACCAAAGAGGTGTCAGGAGCGGTCCTAGAGGTATTAATGTTTTTTCCTTTCAGTTGTCGAGACAAGGAAACCGGAGTATTCGGAAAAAATTCCTTGGAGCAACCGACGACAACCATAAGAAATTCAACCAAATCATATCGTTACTTATTATATCTCTCAGTCAGTATGCCCGCTGTGATTGGTTAATTTAGCGGGCCGTACTTCACTATACGGCCCGCTAAATTCAAAAGTTTGTTTTAGTCGCCAAAATGTCTCTAGACGTATAATAAACATCTTAAAAGCCTCATTTTTTCGGTCCGTACTGTAAGTTATGGATCCTCGTTTTTTTCCGCTTGGATTTATGGCCCAAGCGCGAAACGCGAGGGCCATAAATCCGAGAGGAAAAAACTCGGTCCGTAACTTACAGTATGGACCTCGAACTCGGTCAGTAAGAGGTATGTCCTGCTTGCTTGCAGTAGTTGTCGGGTAGCAGGGTTACATATAGGAAGCCGGCTCAACCGCCAGTAGTATCCAGTACGAATACGCAACAACAATTCTGAAAAAAAATTGGGTTCCTACATGGAACTGTTTTGTGATCACGAGAGCTTCTTCCTCCGGCATTGCTTAATAACTCCTACAATTGGTTTTCACAATTCATAGCTCGCCAAATATTGAAATTTCCATTCCAGTAGTTCATGTCTTATACAATTTGTACAATTTTCATTTCGTTCCAAATTGAGTTATTGTTTTCGAACAATGGACAAGCACAAAACAAACCTGTCATGTGGAAAACCTTCATGCTTCTGTTACGCAAAAAGGAAGCTTAATTAAAGTAAGAGCGAGATAGAGTACGCTCAACGAACGAGAACCTAACTACATCTGGTGCTCATCCTTTTGTACCCGGTAATAAAATTGTGTGCGAGAATTGTACCGCATTGCACGAAGCTTCTTCGTGAAAGAAAGAAAGAAAGAAAGAATTCAGAAAGTGTGTACGACGGATCTGAAAGCAATACAACTAATTTGACTTTAACTGGTTCTTCGCTGAGAATAGGTGCACTCTAACGGTGACATCTTTGATACCAAACATTTCTTCATTTCAAATCGCGATTAAGACCCTACCTATAAATCCATTTGTTTGCACAATGCATATATTATGTTGCTGTATTTTAATATTTTTTCTTAGTACAGAATCATGAATAAACAGTTTATTCCTGTGTGAGACAGCTATGCACTCAGATTTGGAGTCACGCAAAGTCACATAAATTAACTGGATATAGGGAGGAGCTGCAAAGACGCAAAAACAAGACCTGTGTGATGCTACTTCTTTAGCTTAGGCACAGAATTCTTACAAAGGAACCTTATGCCTAAATATTCCAAAGCTTCTGATGCGATATTTTGTAGTTTATCAGCTTTCTTGTCTTGCCGCGGCTGAAAGTCGCAATGTAATAGTTGTGCCTCCCTACCCTCTCTTGATATCTGTGTATAACCGAAAAGGAGTGGTGACAGTGTTTGATTATTGTAAGCGTCCTTTTACTTTGGTCATTTATAGGAACAGTGCAGATTTCTAGGTGCTGTGCAGCAATTATTGATCTAAACCGACGAGTTTCAACATGGATTTGCAAAGAATATTTCCAGTGATTGAGTTCATCAACACTTTTCTCTGTGGCATCATGACTGGCATAGCCCTTTATGTAGTTGCAGTTGAACAACCTTCTCGCATGACAATGAAGGATGTTGTCTCCATTCACCGACAATGGTTAACAAGCTTCCATCGTACTGCGCGTCTAATGATGCTTCTTTCAGTGTTTCCGATGATTTCTGGCGTGGCAGTTTATGTCCTTGATGCCAAGTTTGGTCTGCCATGGCTGGTTGTGGCTGGGTTGCTCCTGTTCAATTTGCCATACACCCTGTTGTTCTTGAAGCCATATTTCATCGATCCCATTCTTGATGAGAATGTCTGTTCCAAAAAGGATCACAAGTTTGTGAAAGAGAAGATTGTCAACTGGACCCGAGCTCATGGTGTGCGAGTTCTGGTGAATATTTCAGCGTTTGCCCTGTCCGTGTACACTGTTGTATACTAAACTTCGCGCCTTTCAGTTTAAGGCGTAAGATTTCATTAATTGGTTACTTTATTGCCGCCTGAAACAAAGACGCAAAAATAAGACCAACAATGGAGATTGCACGTTTAAAATGATGCTATTAGTGTAGACAGACCCGATGATATAAAGTTTCGCAACTTTTTAGACTTATCTGTAGTCGTGTTTAAAGGCACACCCTAAGCTTTGCTTTTTTAAATCACAAAGGAAGACCGCATATTTACGTGTCTCTCCATCCACTTTCGCTGATTCTTGCAGTGCAATGCGTGAAGTCTGTAACTTACAGTTTCACCCAGTAGTACTGTTGTTGATATTTGAAGAGAAATAAACAAGAGTCTTATTGGACTTAATTTGTTTAAAAAAGTCGAAAAAAGCTAGCCCTGACAACATTGTATTCACAAGTCATATCCCGTATGGACAGTGTTCGCTCACGTGACCAGCAACCATATTGGTTCACTGAAACAAAAGTAAGAATTTACACAAAAATAGAGTTCCCCAAAGAATCTTTTTCTCCTCCAACATGGCCGTCGTGTCTTTGTTTTCTCCTCCAACATGGCCGCCGTGACGTCTGGTGAACGTACTCTATTCGTTTATGGGCACAAATGTTAATAACATAATTGAGAAAATTCGCGCAATTTAGTTGGATTGATTGGTTTGATTTATCGCGCTGTTTAACTCAGAAATGTGTGTCATTAATTTTGTTAATTAAGTTACACATAAAAATTCTCGATGAGTTTTCCGGCCTGAAAATGAACCACTCCGACAAGGCACTAGCAGAATTTGTCATTCGCTCGCTAGCGGATCGTGTCGTATAGATTTTTCCCTTGTTCGCTGGATATCTTTACTGTGCTGGTAATTACACAGAAAATGTGGTTTATTGGTGATAAGACGATTTGTTTCCTCAGTTTCTAACATGCCCCACTATCAGACATCAATAGAACGATATATATGTGCACAAGGGCCTTATATGTTTTCTTGATGTACATCAGCAATGAACTCATGCAAAACACGCAACTCACACCTCAGATAAGTTCTAATCTAAACTGGACGCTTTGTTTCACGAGATTGATCACCTTGATCAAATCTTAAATGGGGAAATTTGCAATTTGCAATTGAACTTTTTCCACTTTCCTTCATTTCGATTCCGTTCATAGACGCCATATTGGATTACGTGCTGAACCCTGAGTGATTTGCCGGGCTCCCCCATATAGCCCCACACACGTGGTACATTCTCTCTCTTTCGCCGGCCATCTTGCGTTTACGTTAAAATGGTAGGTTCAGTTATGTTCTTTGTCAGTGTCAACGTTTCTGGGCCATGAGTATGATGGTACAAAATGAAATAAACACGAGAACTATTGATTTATCGATATGCCTACTTTAAACCACAAATCACCGCAAAATTAAACGAAAATCCTCGATGGTTTCCTCAAAAGTTGTCCCGTTTCTCAACAGAAAATCGTATCGAGGCGAGATCTTTCGTTCTATCTTCACAATGTATAGGCCAAAGTTGGTTAAATCGTGTGTTTAAGGGTCATTCCAATTTTTTGCTGTGAAATGGTAATCGAACTTTTAATATTCCAAGTACCGACTTACTCTGTGTCTTCAATTCGGCCAGCGTGAACCGCGAGTTTAATACGTACAACCATTCCATATTCTTAGTTTTAAAGTTTATAGAACCGTGGGAAGTTGATAAGTTTTTAATAATTTTTGAATTTTTTATGCTTTATCAATTTGAGTGGCGTGGTACTTCTACAGAATTCTGATACTAATCTATAATAGGGTATTCTTGTGTCTTGTCTCAGTTTGGTATATATCTGTATGAGGTTTTTTGTCTGTGTTGGGATTACTTTGTATTGGCATGTAACTTGAAGAATGTTCTTTAGTTCTCTTAACTTTTTACTAATATATTAAGACAAATTTTGGTGAGTCAACTTAAGATCACATTCACAAACAGTTTTCACTGGTACAGATAAAACTTATCCTTTTAAAATTCTGTGGCGTTACTTAAATTGCAGTCAGTATTTTTTCCTAATAATTGTACTTTACTTTGAAACCCTTGGGATGGAAGTTAAGTCTGAATTTGGAATGGTTTTATGGCTGTACAACTGTAGTCAAAACTTGCTTTCACTGATTCCTTGTGGGAAAGGAGTAATTGTTCAAGTCAGTGGCAATTTTGAGATGGGGTATAGTAGATGACTAAAGGCTGGTTTATCCTAGTGATGGAAGTCAGAGTTAGAAGCATAAAATGATACAATCTAGTGAAAATCAAATCGACAGAATCGGAAGAAAAATATCGATTCTGTTTACGACTCTGTCGCTTACGATCTGGTGTAAACTAGATTGTTGTTGAAGCAGAAGTGGAAGAATAAACCAATGACAGTGATAGAATCCAAGCCTTATGATTGGTTTGTCATCCCTCTTCTGCTTGTGACTCTGACAGTCTAGGTTTCACTTGATCATAAGCTGCGGAGTCATAAGCAAATTGGGAAGAAAATGAAACTGTTCTGATTCTTCTGACTCTGATTCCATTGAGCTGATGACTCTGCTTACAGCTCCATTTTTCATTTCTCACTGGGTCTTAAGCGCTCCTGTGACTCCGACTATGATTCCAACTTAAAATACAGCCTTAATATACAAGTATTATGGAAAACTTCTTTGTGTCCAATAGCAGGGAGTTCAACTACATGTATGATCAATGAATATAAATTTAAGTACCAGCAGAATGTGCAAATTACACCATCAAAAATTCAAAATTCTTAGTACATTTTTATTTGAAAACTTCTACGTCTTGTTCATTTGTATTCTAGTACTACCGTAAATGAAAAATATAGTATTATTCAGAAATTTAGAATGATAATTATAGAATTATATTATTTGAATTACCTCTTTTCTCAAGGCTGCTCGACCATTGATAACTGTGTACACTGAGTCAGGTGAGACAGCAGGCCAGACCACCCTCCCTGCAGTCTTCAAGGCTCCCATTCGTCCCGATGTGGTTGGCTTTGTTCACACAAATATGGCAAAGAACAAGCGTCAGCCTTATGCCGTCAACAAGATGGCCGGGCATCAGACTTCAGCTGAATCCTGGGGTACTGGTCGTGCAGTAGCTAGGATCCCCCGTGTCAGGGGTGGTGGCACCCATCGCTCTGGTCAAGGTGCTTTTGGCAATGTATCCTTTCAAGATCGAATTTATTTTGCGTTTGCCATGTTTGACCTGGTGCTCTTGACCCAGTTGGTCAATATGTTTGGCATCTAGAGCTAAACTTTTCTTAACCTAGAGTCAAACATTGACTTCTTGTTGTAAAGGTTATTACTGGTTCACTTTGTGAATGAAACTATGCAGTGTGACCTTTATTATTACTCAATATAACTGTCAAATTATGGAATCTTTGGAGTGGGCTTGTTTTTAATGGTTCATTTTAGGAGCAATGTTTGATAGTATCTTCAAACATTGGACAGAAACACTTTTTAGAAGAGAATCTGTGTATAGTGTTTTCCTTTGGAAAGTAAATTCTCTTCTTTTTTTCTCTTTGTGCATGCCTAAGGGTGCCTGTTGATGTGTTCTTTGTTGTAAAACAAATTAAAATTTTTCTCTTCTGTAAATTTGGTGGTATTTTCATTTTTGATTTTAACTTATGCAATGGCCTTGGCCTAAGTTGTTGTAATTTAACCCTTTAAGCCCTAAGGGTAAAATCTACTAAGGCATTCTTAGGGCTTAAAGGGTCAAGGGAGATAGTTTTTTTAACCCTTTAAGCCCTAAGGGGTCTCCCTGGGAAGAGTAAAGGCGTCTGGCATTGGCCATTTTGAAATCTATAAATTTACTCCTAGGCTTAAAGGGTTAAACAGCAAAAATCTTTTCTGGGTAACTTGTCTTTATGAGAGCAGCTTACCTTTGACTATAAACACAGATGTGTAGAGGTGGCCGCATGTTTGCACCAACCAAAACTTGGCGCCGTTGGCATCGTAAGATCAATCAGAAGCAACGCCGTTTTGCTATGTGCTCAGCATTAGCTTCCTCAGCTCTTCCTGCACTTGTAATGGCTCGTGGACATCGTGTGGATGAAATCCCTGAAGTGCCATTGGTGGTTTCTGATGGGATTGAATCCCTGCAGAAGACAAGTGCCGCAGTGAAGCTTTTGAAGGCAGTCAATGCCTATGGTGATGTGGAAAAATGCAAGGACTCAAAGAAGATTCGTGCCGGAAAAGTATGTGTTGTTTCCATCTGGTTTAGATTTTTTTGTTGGTTTCCTTGTGTCTTCTAGATAAGAGTGGGGAAAATAATTTATCTAAAGTATTGAAACAGTAGCACTCGTTCACACACAGATATCTGTGTGTTAATGCCAAGTTTTTGCTGTGAGTTGGTTGTACACATATAAGTTTTGACAGGACAAAAAAACTTGAGAAAGAAACTTGAATACAGTATATTACTTTCGTTGCACTGGAATTAAGAGTGCTTCATGTTGCAGTTTAAGAAAGTTCATGGCTGTTACATGGTGTAATGAGTGTTAATTACATTTTGGAATTTTGTATCGCAACACAGTCCTCTCAAGTTAATGCATCACCATTTTCTTTAGATACTAACTCTGTTGTAGATATTTTCATGTTTGGCTTAGTAGCCTGTGAAGGAAGTCAAACATCATTTTCAATAATATTCATAGGCTACTATTAATATCTGAGGGAGATTTTTTTTCGACTTAGCATGAAATTAACCTGAGTCTTAAATTTTCATTTGCAAGGGAGAGTGTAAACAGAAAAAAAATAAGCTAATTCATAGGGAGCAGGGTTGGCGCAGTGGTGAGAGCGCTCGCCTTCCACCAATGTGGCCCGGGTTCGATTCTCGGCCCCGGCGTCATATGTGGGCTGAGTTTGTTGGTTCTCTACTCTGCTCCGAGAGGTTTTTCTCCGGGCACTCCGGTTTTCCCCTCTCCACAAAAACCAACATTTGATTTGATTGATTTAATGTAATATGATTTCATTTCATTTCATTTGTGCTTTACAGTGTCCCCAATTAGTGCGTCAGTGCTAAATACAGTTGACACTCAAATAAAAAGTTCATTAAAGTTCAGTTCATAAATTTCTTTCTAAATTCTATTTTGCAAAATACTTTTCAGCCATTATTAAGGATTTGGTCTAATCACTAAGCAGTTTCTAATGAATCATTAAAAAAAAGCATTTAGAAATGCTTACCGCAAAGACAACAAAGTTATAGTTTCTGTAACAACTTAAAATAAACATTCCCATTGGGCCTTCAAGGAAGTCACTTTTGATGTATACACACTTCTATCAATTCATTAGGGCAAGATGCGTAACCGAAGGACTGTAATGCGCAAAGGACCACTTATCATTTACAATGAAGATCATGGAGTCAAGAAAGCATTCCGTAACCTGCCTGGTGTGGATATCTTGTCAGTAGATCGCCTTAACCTCCTCAAGCTGTGTCCTGGTGGTCACATGGGAAGGTAAATTTTTGTTGACTGTCATTGCTCTAAGTAATTTCACAGTGCTGAAAGTGACATTCTGCTATTGAAACAATAGTCTGGGCAATTTTTCATTTTGGTCAGACACAAGGTTGTATCCAATGATCTAAGCAACATGTATTACTGGTGGAAATGTGGATATATGAAAGTTCAGATATTTTAACTGCAGAAGATAGATTTAACAAGTAGAAGATCATTGCAGTTCTATACTGTCACAACTTAAACAGCTGCAAAGATAAGGCCTATAAAAAATCTATGCTTGAACAGGATTCGAACCCATAACCTTGCAACATAAGTGTGGTGCTGCTGCCAACTGAGCTATCAAGTCATCTGGGAGATCATGATATTCCTTTAGAGGATGAAGAGGCTGGTTGTGTTGCCTTTACCTTTTGAGTAAATACCATAGTTAACACTTCATGTGTGCAATAGCACAATCACCGGTTAATGTCTTCTTGTTAATGTGTGGTTAAATAAGTAGAATTTCCCAACAAAAGGATCATTTGAAAAGACACATTGTATTGTTTTGTCAATGAGAAAACAGAAATAAGTTATTTATCGAGAGTGCTAATATATATACTACTTATTAACCAAGAGTGAGGTCATTACAGGGAAATCTTGGACCAAGGCCTTGACGTATTGACTGAGCGAAAGCGAGGTCAATACGTCAAGGTTGAGGTCTGAGATTTCCTTGTAATGACCGAACGGACAAGGTTAATAAGTTATTTATCATATGGCCTTTTTAGCATTGGAAAAAAAAACAGAAGGGTTTTTTGATTTCGTTTTGCATGCAAGAGGTAATTCAGGGTCATATTCACTGAACCGACACACACCTGACCATGCGATCGAAACCAGAAGTGACAGAAAAAACAATTTCTTTTAAAATAAGACAACTTTTGTCTATACTAAAATAATGTTTTTTGAAAAATTTTCATAATGCCCAGTCATAACAAGAAAATCTTGCCTGCTCAGCAGCCAATCAGAGCGAGCATACTATTGTAGCCATAATATTATAATAAGGTTAGGTACCGGTATCTAAGCTTTTCTTTTTGTGCCTTTTTTCTGTAAGCTGTTTAGTAACTTTTGTTGGCTGGATATACTTGGCAATACCAACATTTGTGCCAGCCCAGTATGTCATATTATTTTGAGCAAACTTTTAACTGTTTATGATTGTGTTGGTTAGGTTTTGTATCTGGAGCAAAGGTGCCATTGAAAAACTTGATTCTTTGTATGGAACTGGAAAGAAACCATCCACAGAAAAGAAGAACTTTAAGTAAGAATAGCTTTAACTTAATTTTACAGTAAGTGGTGATAAATTTAGGTATCACACTGTAATAGTATGCCTTATGCCTGAGTGGCAACCAGCTTTTCTGTATTCTACTTTTTTTTGTGCTTTAGTCTCCTTGTTATTAGTCGGGCAACCGACTATAGGTTTACACTCGAGTTTCATCGCAAATCGCAGTCACGTGCAATGGGGAATACCGCAGACACGTAATACGGGCGCAGCCTTGCTCTCTTCAATGTCGAAGTCGATGGCGAATATGTCACGAATATGTCGAAGACAAATGTTGTCATTTTTTCAACGCTCAAACATACAGGCCCACACACCGTTCGCGGTAGACCCACTCTAAAAGATGGCGTGTGTAATGAGCGTATATTCCGAAACGGGTGATTCCGCGAACTTAAAATAGCAGAAGAATCAAATGATTTAACGGATGTCTCACTGGAATCAAACCAGAAATCAAACGAGTTACCAGTGAACAGAAAATGTGGACAGAGTGACAGAAGAGCATTTGCTGATAAAGAAAAGGTGCCTCGTGATGAAACTCGAGGAAACGACAACAAAGATGCCACGTTGGAAACCAGGACCTTGGTACCCTTAGCATTTCTTTTTTGGACCACTCCGCACCATAAGTGTTCAACACTCATAACAGCACGTCTACCTGTTGCCCGACATACGATCTTAGATCGTCTTGTTTAATTTTTATAATAATAGAAACAAATCAATTTTATTCATTGGTATGTGTACTCTGTTAATTACATTTTAAAAATTGGCATAAACATCTTATAACAGCGTAAAAAAGTAATGATAATAACGCATTAAATTCATATATATATATTTTACAGTTTGCCTCAGCCAATCATGAAGAATGCTGACCTGACTCGACTGATCAACAGTGAGGAGATTCAGTCTGTTATCAGACCTGCAGGGTAATAGCAACTTAGCTTTTGTATTATAAATGTATAAATAACAAACAAATTGGGGTGGATTGGTGAGGTGAGGATGTAGACCACAGCATTAGGAAAGCAGGTTAATTTTTTTTGGCTACTGCATATGAAATAATGCAGGAGCCCACATGTCAAAGGAAACGCGAGTGAGTGAGTGAAGGTGCCAATCAGCGCGTGCCTGGTATTAAGCCAATCACAGTGCATAATACAATTTGCGTACCGCAAAGAATTGTAATTGTGTTTAAACTGAGAAGAGAATAAATTATGTAAAAGTAATGAAATGGAGAAAAGGCGATGGGCATGGCAAAAAAGGTCCGAATAAACTTAGTAAATGCAGTGGCCACATGCACGCAATGCTTGCCTATTTTTGTTTTCGTTTTCTGGCAGACCTAGCAAGACCCGCCGTGCCATACGCAAGAAAAATCCACTGAAGAACATAGGAATCATGATGAAGCTGAACCCACACGCCAAGAGCGTCAAACGGGCTGAGATACTGACAGTGGAAAGGAGAAGGGCAGCAAAAGAGGCGCTCTTAAACAAGAAGAGAGAAGGCAAATAAGAACAGAAATCAAAATGAATCCACACTGCTTTGGTGGAACAATAAAGCAACATCGAGTGTAGTTCAGATCAGCTGGCTTGATTTTTGTCATTGGGGTGACGTGTGTGACAAGATAAAGAGGGTGGCATGCGTGTGAAAGGGAGGGGAGTTCGAGGGCCTCACGCTTCGCGCGCGAACTCCTCGTACCCGAACTCCCTCGCACCCGAACTCCCCCCCACCAGAACACCCCCAACCGAAACTACCCCCACCCGAAGGGTTACCGCTTGAAACGCCAGCATGCCCTTTAACCTTACGGTGGTATAAATAAGTTAATCAACTTGTTTGATTATCCCAATTTCTTGTGCTTCAATTTCCACCGACACAGCACCTGTTTCTTTAGAAACTACTCCCACATTCTCGTTCTTATATCATGCATAGCGGCCTGTCAACCTTCAAATCTTGTGTCTGAAAAGTTAACAGGAGTATATTTTATAAAAAAAAACATGAGGAAAACGTTTCTGGAAGAAGCTGTCCATTTTATAACACTTCCAAAGTATTCCGAGTAGTGAACGTGTCAACATTGAACATATTGTTGCTAGAATCTGAATTTTTTAAAGGAGAAGAATAAAGTTCAGTGACAAACGGTTCCAGAATAGGTGTAGTTGTAAATGTTTTGTTTCATGTTCTTGTGAGCTGAAGATCAAACCAAACCGTTCCAATCCGTAGCAGTGAAGAAGTCCACTCCAAGACCTTGCACACATGCTCCGTGCTCTTCCAAAGATTCTTTCCTTCTCAAGGCTGAAATGAAGTAGTTTGACGCGTACTCCAGGAGGTTATCAGGCTTATCTCTGAGAACGACAAGCACAAATCCCTCAAGCAATTCGACAAGACCGTCAGGCACAGGGGCTCTCTTGTTTGAGCTGGCGGCCATTTTCTGTGAATGTCTTGTGCGATCTTCTAGGCTAAGGGTCTTCTGCGAGCAGTACGAAATCGTCAGATCGTAATTCGAAATTTCCCGTCACTTTGTCTGTGACGTCATTTGATTGTTCGCGCGCACTTGCATGCACCATCAATTTTGTTGTCCCAAGGCTTCCCCCCCGGATCGATCGAGCGGTTTTTTTAGAAAATGCCCTGGAGACAAGTGGAATTCTGCATGGCTTTATTGGTACATCCGGGGTAGGGAATAACTTCTCTCCAGGATCAGTCAACAGCGTTAGGTTTTTTTCTCGGTTCAGTATGGATTCACTACAACGTTAACACAGGGATCTTAAAGCATCTCAACCTGTGTACATCTGCAGATAAGAAGATTAATTCAGTATTTTGTCTTGATCTTTCTTATACTTTAAGAAGTCGCCTAAAAGCATAAATCTCTCAAAGTCTCCTGTTTTTTTTTCTCTGTGTATCTTTCATTGCAAATATCTTCAGCGGTGAAAAACAGGAAACTCAAAGAAGCAAAAATGTTATGTTAAACACCGATTATTAGTAAAAGTCTCTGTGAAGCAGTGGGGTTGTTTTTGTTCGCGAGTTTGTCGCCGTATGACAAAAAAGGTTTATCGTCGTCTGCACCCTAAGCCAATTATAACATGAGGCGTGGGCGACTGTGGGTTTTCATCCGACTTTTATCCCAAACTCATCAATAATTATGAAACCAATCAACTGTATTGTTTCATCTCCGGTTCTTTATAACCGTGCCATTTTATATTGATGGCTGTGTTGGCTAGTTTATTTTTAGTACAGTATGAAATATTGTTCATTCTTAAACTTCGCGTGAGAACTCAAGACCACGTGGTATTAGTAATTACAAAAGCCTCTAAAGTTGTCAACGTTTGTTCAGATTTCGGCTTTAAAACTGAAATTAAAAGAAGGAAAGGAGTTAATCTCTTCCAGAATATAAGGATTCAAAGGTTTTTCGCTTAATCATTTGTGGTATCAAGAAACGTGGCAGCCATGCATGAACTAGTCGTGACGGGGAAAAAGCTGTCTTCGCAGTTGGTGCATCGCGTTTGCATCACAGAGGATTTGATTTGTCTTTTAGAAGGATTTACAGTGGTGGCTTTAAGCAAGAGACCCGATAATCTCGTGGAATTTGCGGCGAACTTTTTCAGTGAAGCACGGATGAAGAAAAAGCTCTTAATGGAAAGAGGAGTTAAAAACTTGAAAACTGGATTTTATTTGTCTACAGATTGGCACGGAGATGTATAGACTGCTAAACCGGTCTATCAAGCAGCGATTTCTACCACGACGCAAATACAGTTTTAGTGATTTTTATGACTATATTCAATTGTGGACGATCAAAGATTTTGGTTTGTTGGATCGAGGGAAAGACCACTATAAAAAATCTGTACTTTAGAGGCATCATTTATCAGATGAAACACCCTTGATCTGAGCCACTGGTTGGAACGTTATAATCAGTCAAGTGAGAGAGATGGACTCGGTTAGAAAAGATACTCCAGTCACGGATCCTGCAAAACTCTGCACAGGAAAATCAAAGCTTTCAAATCCTCATGTTATAAATGTTGAGGATATTTCAACTACAGAACAAATTCACAGATTTTTCTCTAAACAAAGTTTCTAAAACAGCTACCGACTTCCATAGGTTCTTATATATGAAATATTACTTGCCCAAAATAGAACAATACTGTTTGTCAGATGTAGTTTGAGATAATAACGAACTACAAATAGTCCTAGGAGAAAGTTGAACTGCAGTAACGTGCTTGGCATATTCTCCCAAGATGTTTTCAAACTCGGATAATACTGATTTCTTTTTCTTTGAACTGATCGTGAGAGGAGCCATTATCTGATTTCATTCGTATTGTAATTAGTGTCCTTATTGTAACCGCAATGTTCTTTTTGCAGTAAGTAGCATTAATCCGATTAAACAAGCATTCATTCCCTTACAATTTTCACACGTCCGTTTGCAGACGCCTCCGTTGTAGCTGGAGGCCTTACGAACTGAATAGCTTTACACTAGAAAGGTGTCAATGAATTTATAAAATCGGATAAAGATTAAGGTTTTAAACCCTTTCTTGTCACTCGTATTTTCCGTTTTCACACCTCACTATTGTTTTCATTTGTAAAATTCGATTGTTATTTTGTGACTATTTCAAGTGAGATCCCGATCGTCAGTGTGTCTGAAGAAACTGGTGAGCTAAGATGGCTGGTGGTTATGAATATTTGCTTGCAGTGCTATGTTAACAACCCAGTGACATGTAGAGTACATAATGTACCAAATGGAAAGACCTACCTGTCAAACAGCCAGCTATATTTAAATTTAGCTTTTACCCAAGTGAACAGTGCTCTCTGAGCGTTTTGATTGGCTCCTGTAACTCTGCACATCTTTGGCCATGTTTTCGGGATAGGAGTCAAAATGGCGTCTCTTTTACGAAAGGTCTCGACAGTTTTTTTAAGTTATGAAATAAAAAAAAGTACTCTTTTACCAAACCGATTTGGTATATACTAAAACGACCACGTGGCCCCTCAGGGTAAGAATGAATTTCTAATGCCGGAATGATTCTGAGTGTTTCAGTTTCCATACGGTAAGGTTGGCCTGAGTTTTCCTTTTCTGATTGTTCATCTAATTTTCATCATTTCATTGTTAATTTCTTCATTCCTTAACGGAAATATTTTGAGTGTATATCTTAAGTATCGCTTTCCTGAGTTAATGGGCAAAAGCACACCAAGGTACCGTCCCCTGGTATCTGTATAGCTTGCCACTGGAGCAAATTTTTAGAAAAAAGAGCAAACGCAAGGCGGCCTGAGCGGTTCTTTAACGGTACATTTTATTTTATCACGAGCCCCTGATTTTATTTTATTCCCTTTTTTTTGGTTGGGGGTGGAGTAGGGAGGGGGAGGGCAGGCTCGGGAATTTGAAAATTTGCTTTTCCCTCTTATTTCTGTTTTCTATCCAAAGATGTCTCCTTCTCGATCTCCCTTAAATTCATAACCCTCATTGAACATGGGATACCAGCGGACTGTTTTACCACGGTAGAATTTAAGGAGTGCTGACTTTTCGCCGCGCCGTTAGCCGTTGGTCGGAGCAGATGAAAAAGGGCTAAAGTACCGTTCAAAACAACAGCCACCTTAAAATCTACGGCGGTAAAACTTATAAATCATTTTAATGTGTGTGTGTGTGTGTGTGTGTGTGTGTGTGTGTGTTGTGTGTGTGTGTGTGTGTGTGTGTGTGTGTGTGAGGAATTGTTAGTTAAGTTTTGAGTTCGTGAATTGAAAGCATGTTCATCGAATCTGTTGAATTAGAAGTACCAACTTAGTCATTTGTTAGCCTTGAAGCTGAGTTGTTTCTCCACCAAAGTGATTTCAAATCAGACCAGGAGGGAATATTTTACACTCACCGTGTGATAAAGGTCTTTCTTGCGATGCTTTACTTCTAGGTTTGAAAAAAAAAAAAAACAACAACGACAACAGTCGTTAAATGAGAGACTCGGTTTCTACCAGTTTTCCGGTTGCATTAAAAACCTACGCAAGCAGTACGTTAACGTTTTCACGTGATACCAATCAGAACTGAGTCCACAACCAGATCATCCATGAAGAGTACGAAGAGACAGGATTTACAATAAAATTTTTTTTTCTTTACGAAGAAATTTTAATATCTTGCTGGGATTACATCTTTAAGCGACAAAAGCTTTCATTAGAGGTCTGGATAATAGAAGATATTTGACGTCTTATAAGTTGTGGATTGAGTCGGTCTCAAGAGATACATCCTAAAACGCCGCAATAAAGCCATCCTTACCCCGTTCAAGCGGAAAGGTTGCCTAGCAACAGTCACTACATTGATTGCTTTCAAGGACTTCGCCTGCGGACTTCAAAACAGAGCACAATAGTTTTCATTACCCGTTTACTTTAAAAGGATTTTCCGACGTAAGCCCACCTACTCACCGTAGAGGAATTGCTAAAGGTAAACTGAATCAAATCTTATGTTTGATCTTGTGAAAGATCGCTTTGTGCGCGTTTATTGTTCATTTGACATTCTTATGTAGAATACTAATAACCTGTTTATTCACGACTATCCCTTCTTTCTGTGTTTGTTTCGTTTTCGCCGTAATGTTTCTTGTTCTAAGTATCCGCGGTTTACTTTTTTTTGTTTTCGTCTTTTTTTCCTCGTACTGCTGTCTTGGTGTAATCTAAGAAACTTACTCTCTTCATATCCTGGTGTGAAAGTGACATCTCATCAACGAGTAGCGTTTTCAGTGCCTCGCAAGTCGAATGCACGACTGAAGCGCTTGGATTACATGCTCAACACAAAACATTTCCTGTGAATGATCATGAGCCTCAATATTTGCGAAAAAGGGTGGAAAACGTATCACAGAAAGGAATACAAAGCGCTGATAATATCCTGTTCTTCGATTCGCTGAGACTAGTTGTCAAACCAGCAATTTCTGAGATCGCGTCACTGTAAAAAAAAAACTTGTTTGCAGCAAGGAAAGTCAAAACTACAAACGGATTTCTTTCGTGTTATCAACGCTTAAAGTTATTATTCAGAAGACCGTAGCTCATTCTCTGCATAATGCCAAGAGAGTTTATTTAGGGCAAGAAGAGTGAAGTGGTAGGTAGAGACAACAGTTATGACCTCGTTTGCGGATTATAAGTTGGTATTACGGCCTGACTGGTAGGTCTTCGCAACGGTATTTAACAAAATCGGTGTTAAGCTGTATATTTCTGAATTTTCATAACTGTTGAAGACTATGATAGGCGACCATCATATATCATCCTTGTTTTATTCTGTTTTCATTTGCCATTATCGAATCAGTGGCTCACTTTTTTGCCCCTGTAACATAAAGCGTCCTATTTGCCTCCAATTTCTGAGCTAATGAACAAAATTCGCATACTCCTGTAATGCACGGTAAAATTTCCTTTAAAAAAATAACACAAAAGCAACTGCACCACCGTCTTTAAAATTCATTTACTTTTTTCTCGGTAAAAATGACAAAAACAGGATTCAGTAATTTCTTCTATAAAAATGATGTATATTACATTAGATTGCCTACTGCCGTCCAATCAAAAATACTTCACTATCTTTCACCTAAGAGTTGACAAATTATCTTGTCTCATCTCGGAACATTGGTAGTTGATGACTTTTTCTGAAGGCATAATACATTGATCACCTACTCAATCCGTTGATAACTTCATGATTTCTTTTAAAAGTGTGAACTATGTATAAGACATTCACTAGATCTCTACCAAACGTCGACTGGCAGTCTTCATTCAGGAATGTCTTTTCTATCGAATAAGTTGTAGGAGCAAAGAAACAATCATTTCCGCGCCCAAAAGACACCTGTCAACTGAAAGGATGAAGATTCGACTTTTAAAAGTAAAAATCTGCATTTCTTTCGATTCAGTAGCTGCTTTACAAAACTAATTTAAATGTTCATTGGTCTGATAGTGAAAATCGGATCATTACGATATCAAGTAATTTGTTTTTACGCGAATAAATGTTCGTAGCCGAGGAAGAATTCAAAACTGGACAGAGACTGAAACAGACGGTTTATTAAGGCAATGGACGATCGACAGAGTTCTGAATGCGGAAATATGGGAAAGGTTTGAACAGTAGAATGTATCTTAAAATACTCCAGCGGGAACTTCCAACTGATATTTCCTGTATGATTCAAAGCCCTTTCGTTCTTTTTAAGAGGCGTTTAAGATCTGTTCAGTTGCCGAAATTAAACCCAAAACGTCCGTGGCTGAGGGCGAGCTTTAGTTATTTATCCAAAACATTAAGCCTTGCTAATGCGTTTTTAAGTAACGTTGAAATTATAAACCCATAAAGTGTCAAAATTGGTTCCAATTGTTGACTACAGCTGTAAATGTACGTTGTTGACCTCGCAACTTGACGTGTCTCGCGCATATCTTAAAGAAGTTCCGCAGCTCAAAGGCACCAAATGAAAGGCTAAAAATTCACTGTCTCACCAACTTTTTAAGCGTTAAATGCTGGTTCTCTCACGACAGAAGCAAAAGTTCCGCTTCAGTAGACGATTTTGTACAAGATGCGAGGCGAATATCTCATCTGTTGTGGCTACGCAGAAATTTTGGGGATTAAGATGGTATTGTGGGAAAGCTTTGGTCAGGTTTTAGTTTGAAATTTTCTAACCGCGAAAAATACAGATAACTGGTGTCAAAGATATCATATTTTCTGGGTCTTTTAATAGTTTGTGTCTCAGTTTATAGAGACCCTTATGTTTTTATCACAGCGAACAATGGTTTTTTTTTTATCATTCTTGTCTTTTCTGCCTGCTCAGATAACAGGAAAAAGGAGCCCTGCTCACATTGTGAGTTTCATTAAATCAATCAGAAAATCGTAAGGGTATTTTGTCTGTCTGACAAAGTCTGTATAAAAACTATAATATGTCACTTTCGTCCAATACTTATTTGTCCTTGAAGTTCTCCATACACAGAACAGCAAAGCTTTTTAAAATGGATTTCCATAAAAGGATATTATTTTACTTTAATAACTACTTAATTCAACAGTTGTATCAGAAACACCAATTCAATGCATTCAGAGTGTGGTTTAGCCTCACTACAGCATAATCAAATGAGAAATTTAGCCATATTTAATTTTCAATTGATTTTCTTAACCGTACCTGCAAAAACTACTAGAGTAAACTGAACGAGCCTATCTGTATCTATAAAGTATTGCAATAACAAGTGAAAGAAACATCAAGAAAACATCCACTCAAAGTTCGGAAATTTGTGCTTTATTTTTAAGTTATTGAAAGGTTAAGCCACCAAGCCAATTAAAAGATCTTTTCCGCAAGGGAGATTCGCGGCCCTCGCGAGTTAGTACCTCTTCCGTTCCCCTTTCAACATGGTAGACTAAACTCGCGTGACGTCCACGCGTGAAGCGGGAGCGCTGTTCTGTCGACGACTACAGTGATTTTGTTTGCGTGCCGTCCTAGCCAGAAAGTAGTGAGGTGTTATGGCGGCTGAAATGAGCCACAACGATGCAGTGGAAAAGGCACCTACGCCCAAGGTCCCATTGCTGAATGTACAGGATGTGGATTCTATAGAAGGAACAAAGATGAACGATGGAACCACCACGAGTAAGGAGAGTGTGTCGCCTGGTCTCATCACTGAGGGTAAAGGTAACAAATCTGCTCACACTGCAGGACGAAGCAGGAATTCTAGTGGTAAGTAACACTATTCTCATTGTAAAAGGTTTGAACCCAGGAGTATCAGTAGTTCGTCTAGTTTGATCGTCCGGGTGAGGGTAGTTCTGAAAAGAACTGATGTTGGTGACTGACGTTTCGACAACCTGAGCGGAAGTCATCTTCAGAGTCAAGATGACTTCCGTTCAGGTTGTCGAAACGTCAGTCACCAACAACAGTTCTTTTTAGAACTACCCTCACCCGGACGATCAAACTATACGAACTACTATTCTCATTCTACCAAAACATGTGTTCATGGGTCTTATACGCCTGACTTCACGTGCTTTCATCGTGAAGCAGGTTCTTTTATTTTCCAGTCGGTTTTCTCATCCCTTCTTAAGCTACTGGGCGTTTCTCAGTAGAAACAGACTCCCGGTGCAATAATTTGATCCCCTTTCACGTTATGTTGGCGAGGTCTTGTACCGGGGCTGGTTTTGGCCTACACTCGTCCACGTCAGCGACACCATTCTTACCCAATTCCTCCCACTTTCTGCGAAATGCAAAATATTTCCCCCGTATCTTATTCAGCACAAGTCATCGAGTGGCTTTTGAGGGAATGTAAATATGATAAAATAAGATAGAATAATCGTCGTTTTTATCAGTCATCATCCTTGTTATGAAGTCTCTCGTAGAAACTCTTCCCTTCTGTTTGCAAGGTATTTGGCTTCTGCCAAGTTAATATTTCTGGGTAGATTTTTTTCTATATACAATGGACCTGATCTTTAATTCTTTTCACAAATGGTTGGACGCGTGTTGTATATTCAAAGTCGGTACTGATTGTTTTGAGTTGGTCATCTAACATTACTTTGTAGGACCATACCAGGACCACAGTTACTTATCACAGCAGTAACTTTCGCTTAATAGATATTTTCTATTTATTTTTTTGAATTGGTGACAGCTAAATCACAGAGAGCTGTGACTGGAAAAGGAAAGCTATCTCGCGTTCCCTCAGCAACCGAAGATCGCACGAAGAAAGACGACAACGAAAACGTTTATTCTGATGACGAAGCCGCCAACGATAATGACTATGATACAGACTTGGAATTGGAAGAAACTCGCGAAGAATACGATCCAACGGGTAAATAACTTCCGTATCAGTGCACAATAAGTTGATTCTGATTAGATGCATCAGTCCTCATCAAACCGTAACGAAGAATCCTGATCACTCAAATCATAACAAACAACTCATAATTCTCATTATCATGGAATTTTATGGCAAGAGGAAACCTCAGTGCATGAAGTTCTTGGCGAAAACTGTTAGTCCGCAGTCGTTAATTTGCATCGTCAATAGTCTATTCACTTATTTCAAGAACAGCCGTTATTTCATGTCTCTCGTTTCTACAGTTGAGGGAAGAAATTTCAGCCACTCGCTTGAATGTAGAGTAACTTAATAAACAAACAAAAAAAGAAAAGAAAAAAATATTTTTTCAGGCTTTGACTTCCCCAAAGGGAACGTTCGAGTTGAAATTTGGGCTTCGCTTTTTACGTTCAGTCATAAATCGCTTTGAAAGTCCTAAAGCGCATGCTTGGACCAGTCACCTAATAGACATGAATTAAGTACGGGGCTCACTGGGACGAAATGTAAAGAGACGATGAGTTCACAAAGAAAAAAATAGGATTTTCTGCTTAGGAACCTCGAGTTAATTAACGCAGATATTCGTCTTACAATGTTTAAAATATTGCTGAAAACAACCACATAAAGTTTTTTTGCTCAGTTATTTATTACTGTAATTCTGTTTTAATAATGCAGGCCGTAAGGCGTATCGGGAAGCTTGTTCTCAGCTCGGTATCATCCCAGTCTCCTTTGTGCTTGAACACATCACTGATGAAGAGATTGATATTAAACACCATGGCCTGGGGCCGAATGGTGCCCGGGCCATCGCGTTTGCCCTCATGAGGAACACAACGACAACTTCACTCAGCCTGCGAGACTGTGCGATTGGTAAGAGACTACTCTGTGTTATTAGTTTGAATTTTCCTCTTTCACCTTTCAACTCCTTTCTCCTTTCCTCACAGTTCGACTGGGTTACAAGGAAATTTGTATTTTCAGCAAAGAGAATCTCTTTCGAGTGTTGCATTTCTTAGTACGTGCAACTATAATTTGTTGTAAGCAGCCAATTACAGTTTGATCTTTTTTACTGCCATTTTGAGAGAACACGTCATTTTAGCTCACTATTATATCCATTCAGAAGAGTGAAGAACAAAAGTAGTTATCAAATGAACACCGATGAAATAACCTTTCGCGCGAAAATATGTTATCTTCACAAGTAAAAAGACCTTCGTTGCTATGGTTATAACATGGATCCCACCTTACTGACATGATTTGATATTTTACTGGTGCGTATTTGACAGATATTTTTGCCCCCTGTCACTGGGGATATGAAATTTCTCTTCTCGTGGTAAAAAAAAAATATACTGTTTTACGAACTCCATTTATGTCACAAGAACAGTCGAATATATTCCAGCAGTGTGGGCCTCCTGTGGCAGTGTCCTTGCAGTAAACTGTTGATCGACAAATTGTCACGAGATTCTTATATTTTAGGACCTGAAGGGG
>OX453280.1:2127500-2137500 GCA_949710005.1 Ricordea florida
GAACAACGATCGCTGAATGTTTTTCCACAGCGTTTAATTATCTCCTGCAAAGCGCAAAACGAAGAACTCGTTTTCGAGGAGTTATTTATTCAAAGAGGAGTTATTTTCAATTCGCCCCACCCCCCTACCCCGGGACAGACCTACCCGAAAGGCTGGACTTGTCCCGGGGATTGCTCGGGAACGGGGGGAGGGGTGGTAACAGGGAAAATTAAACCATATAATCCGGCAAATAATATCGAATGGAGTTTTGAATACATATGCAGTCGTAAATTTTCTCAAATTTTCTCAAATTTTCAAATTGCACTCGCCCCCCTCCTGCACTCGCCCAATGGGCTCCTGCAATTTTTTCAGGCTTTGAAACATTTCCTTGTGCTCATTTATGCCAAACTGCACTCGAAGCCATTTGTAGTACCAATACGAAACACATCACTTACTTGCCATCTCCTTCTGTTTACTTGTCGTGCCACAGGTTTGGTATGAATCCGATCCAAAACGATGGCGCCTTTGCCATTCTCACTGCCATGAAAAACAACGTGGATTCTGCTTTGGAGAAAATTATGCTCAACAACGTGGTAGTGAACCTTGAAACCCAAGACCTTATAAAATTCCTCCTTGGCCTGCATCCGGATTTGACAATTACTTGTACAATGAGTAAACTTTCAGGAAAATTGCAGGACGAGTTGGATGAACGTCACGGCCAAAAGAAAAACCAGTTGATCTACATCCTAAAGAAGTACGTCGAGGACATGAATTACCGGTTGGTCGACCTGTTTAACCAGTTTGACAAGGATAAGAGCATGTCGGTTACGCGGGAAGAGTTTCGGACAGGACTCAAGGGTATCGGTGTTCCGATGACGGACGCTCAGCTTACAGACTTAATTTATTTCTTGGATGAAGATGGAGACGGTGAGATTGATTATGGAGAATTCACTTGGATTAATGAAGTGGAATAACACATTATCGAACCTAATCAACACCTTCTCTTTCATTGGAAAAATGATAAAGATCTTAAACTGAGTTCTGGAATATGTTTTGTTCACTCAGAGTTTCCTTGCAAATGGACAAAATTTGCTTATTAGCACACGCGTTTAGATTCTAATAAAGTGAGGAGAATAGAGGAATTGCATAGCGCGGGAAACGATCACAAGAAATTTGAGGCCAGTAGAATAAATATTTTTATGGTGACGGCGGTTTAGAAAAATTAGCAAATGTAGATGAGTGGCTGGACACAGCTGATATTTGGCACAAGCCGGGCCAATATGGGCCCATATCCCCCTGGTCCAGGGGAAAATATGGTTCTCGGACGAATGACTGGATACGGAATCGTATAATCTTTATATTGTTTTATTCGATCTATAAGGAAGATACATAAGATACATAATTCTTAAAAACCTAATAGCGAGCGATTCATGAAATTGCATGGAAAATATAACTCTAAATTCAACGGATTACATAAACAAAAGGTCACTTACTTCTGTAGCGATATCCAGTCAAACTTATTTCGGTAACAGGTCAGCAAAACGGGTCAGCAGATCGAGCAGTAAAACACTACAGGTTAGCGATGTTCAACGTAACGTATAAAACACTTTATGACCTTTGTCTCTGATTTCGTGGTTCTTAAAACGTGTCATTCTAACTTAAAGATCAACTTACTTAGCGATTACGCCATCGGCTGTCAATCACGCGACTAATTAAATAATCAAATGTCAATAAACGAACTTAATACTAATCAACGAAACACCCCCTTCACATTATACGTAAAACCCCAGACCTTTCAGTGATCATTACGTTTTAATAGATCTTTGCTGATAAACATTTTGAGCAGGGTTGGCACAGTGTTAGTGAGCAGGGTTGGCGCAGTGTTAGGGAGCAGGGTTGGCGCATTGTTGGGGAGCAGGGTTGGTGCAGTGTTGGGGAGCAGGGTTGGCGCAGTGTTGGGGAGCAGGGTTGGTACAGTGTTGGGAGCCGGGTTGGTGCAGTGTTGGGGAGCAGGGTTGGCACAGTGTTGGGGAGCAGGGTTGGCGCAGTGTTGGGGAGCAGGGTGGGCGCAGTGTTGGGGAGCAAGGTTGGCACAGTGTTGGGGAGGAGGGTTGGCGCAGTGTTGGGGAGCAGGGTTGGCGCAGTGTTGGGAGCAGGGTTGGCGCAGTGTTGGGGAGCAGGGTTGGCGCAGTGTTGGGGAGCAGGGTGGGCGCAGTGTTGGGGAGCAAGGTTGGCACAGTGTTGGGGAGGAGGGTTGGCGCAGTGTTGGGGAGCAGGGTTGGTGCAGTGTTGGGGAGGAGGGTTGGCGCAGTGTTGGGGAGCAGGGTTGGCGCAGTGTTGGGAGCAGGGTTGGCGCAGTGTTGGGGAGGAGGGTTGGCGCAGTGTTGGGGAGCAGGGTTGGCGCAGTGTTGGGGAGCAGAGTTGGTGCAGTGTTGAGGAGGAGGGTTGACGCAGTGTTGGGGAGCAGGGTTGGCGCAGTGTTGGGGAGCAGAGTTGGTGCAGTGTTGGGGAGGAGGGTTGGCGCAGTGTTGGGGAGCAGGGTTGGCGCAGTGTTGGGAGCAGGGTTGGTGCAGTGTTGGGGAGGAGGGTTGACGCAGTCTTTTGGAGCAGGGTTGGCACAGTGTTGGGAGCCGGGTTGGTGCAGTGTTGGGGAGCAGGGTTGGCGCAGTGTTGGGGAGCAGGGTTGGCACAGTGTTGGGGAGCAGGGTTGGCGCAGTGTTGGGGAGGAGGGTTGGCGCAGTGTTGGGGAGCAGGGTTGGCGCAGTGTTGGGAGCAGGGTTGGTGCAGTGTTGGGGAGGAGGGTTGACGCAGTGTTGGGGAGCAGGGTTGGCGCAGTGTTGGGGAGCAGGGTTGGTGCAGTGTTGGGGAGGAGGGTTGGCGCAGTGTTGGGGAGCAGGGTTGGCGCAGTGTTGGGAGCAGGGTTGGTGCAGTGTTGGGGAGGAGGGTTGACGCAGTCATTGGGAGCAGGGTTGGCACAGTGTTGAGAAGCAGGGTTGGCGCAGTGGCGAGAGCGCTCGCCTTCCACCAATGTGGCCCGGGTTCGATTCCCGGCCCTGGCGCTTCATATGTGGGTTGAGTTTGTTGGTTCTCTTCTCTGCTCCGGGAGGTTTTTCTCCGGGTACTCAGGTTTTCCCTCTCCACAAAAAACAACATTTGATTTGATTTAATATGATTTTATTTTTTTTGTGCCTTACATTGTCTCCAATTAGTACATCAGGGCTAGATGCAGTTGACACTCAAATAAAGTTTCATTTTTATTATTATTATTATTATTGATATTATTATTCGATAAAAGGTTTACGTTGTTATGTGAAATAATGACTCGCCAGCCTTCTTGGTTTCCAGGTCCCGCAGACAGTCTTAGACTTAAAGTCACGATCCCAACGTGACCAACATACGACATTTTTAGCTCGTGGGTCTCGTGGATTCACGAAATGTCACGAACAATGGGTAACATCGGAACCAATAGTAACATTAGATTTCCCCTGTAATTAGCGATCGTCATTCGCGACGGCGCTCGATAAAGATAATCCAAACCGTGTTGCATTAAACGTCTGCAAGACACTTGTGGACTCAATACTATATGCATTCCATTGAGGATAAAAGGCTTTCCTTAGCAAAGTAAATTAAAAGTGAAAGAGCAACAAACAGCCAAAAGGACCTCTCGTGTCAATCGTAGGATCTCTGTTAAAAATAATCAGGCAAAACATTGCATAACTGTTGTAAAACTAGTACGAAATTTCCAGTTATCTATTATGAAGAGTGATCAAAGGTAACCATTAATGGAAAAGTCGAGGGCATCTTGGGACATTTTAGAAACTACATTTTCAAAATTATGAAACAATATGTAAAGGAGCCCACTGCAGAACCGTTTCTTTTCGCTAAGACTGTTCTTTCCATGTCATTCAGTTTCCTCAGTTTGTTTGTGAGCCCGATAGGGGGGGGGGGGGGGGGGGGCTATAAAGGTATGTGCCGCGGGATAGGGTATGGTTTTTGAGGTTCTCGATCCTTAAATAGGGTATCATTTTTGCACATGTTGGCATAGTGTTCGCGGTGTGATCCTTAGATAGGATACCTAAATTGTATCAGGCAGTCTACTATACTATGCTTGATGCTATCTTCCAGTAATCTTACAGAAACGAAATAAAGTTGACCCGTTCAAGCTATTTTTATTTTTTGTTTTTCCCTTGCATAGGGTGTCATTTTTCGTGTTTGGGCCTTAAATAGGGTATCAATTTTCGTTTGCTTCATCCTTAGATAGGGTCAGGGTTTAAGACCCTTCGCGGCACACACCTACCCGAAATTTATGGGAGTACCCCCCCCCCCCCGGGTTTGTGAGACACGTTCCAAGGCGATTAAGAAAGCAGGCAACACGTTTTCTTGTATTTGTTTTGACAATTCATAACACGGAATCAAACATTTAAGCGTAAAATATATTCACATAAAACTTAACGCGTTCTCATAGGGTCTGGCCAAAAGGCATAAAGTTATCATTTTTGTGGTTACTCCGTCCTACAGAGTACCACTTTGTCATGGCGCTATGCGAGTCCGTCCGTAACAATAGAATGTGACGTCACTATAGGATGACGTCTCTGGCTTAAGGCCAAGGTCGGTGCGTGCAAATAAATGCATTTGTATGTCCTTTTAGATCGTTATTTCTTAAAAACTTAATCGATTAAGGAAATCTTATTTCAGGTTTCTTCTGCCGGGTAATTGAAGAGAAAAATTATTTTTCAGATTTTTACAGACACGTGAAAACAGTTCTGAAACCAAGAGATATTATATAAAAGATATTACAAAAGTCTGGCATAATCCCTACTTTTAGTAGGTAATCTAATAAAGATTCAATATATTGAATTATACCCGAGAATTTATTTCTTGAATTTTAGAGTTTAGAAAACAACAGAACGACGAACGCGAATAAAAAAAACATCGACATTCACTTCTACAAAAATTTGAAACGCGTAATATGAATCAGGGTTCAAAATAAAATTTCGGATCTGGCCTAAATTTGTCGGCTTTTTATTTTCAAGGCTCATATTTTACCGGCTGTCAATACGAGTAATGTTCTCACACTTTCCGCGACTACCTGTTGCCTAGCACGTGACCAAAATCTTCCTGAATGAAATTTCGCTTTCTTCCGTGGGAAACCTTGGGATCGTAAACTGATTAAAACAAGATTTCGCAAATATCCCATGCTTTGGAGTGCTGATAAAATTTAAGTGCCAAAATATTTTCACTTTAATTAACGTGTTTCGCTGCGACAGTTCACTTCCAAACAAATTATGTGAACTATGCAACTTTGTCTAGACAAACTGTCGCGCTTCTTCACTCACAAGCACGGAAATCCGTGTTATCAAGCAATATGAATATATAGATGCTTAATTTTTCCACTGAACATTCGAAACATAAAAGAAAATAAGATCTGCATGCATTGCATATAGCCAATGTTCACCTGACTCTTGATGTTAAAGTAGTACCTGTATTTTTTCACTATGAAAAGGGCTTTTAAAAAACGAGTTTCCATTTATCCTTAACATTTTGGAGTAACCACACGCACTCACTGAGTGCCTTTAATTGTTGATTATCGTCTGTTGGAGGGTTATATTTTCACTGGTGTTATTTCATGAGTGCTCACGGTTTCTTCGTCTGCGTGCTTTTTGCGTTCAGTTTGTAGTGAAAACAAGATGGCGCAGGACAAAGCTTGTTAATCCTCGGATGGAGATCTGTTATTTACCTCACACCACTTCTCCTTACCATACAATAATAGCACGTGCAAAACACTCTGAAGTCTAGCCTAATTACAAATTTATACAGGCAGCTGTAAAAGAGCATGTTTCCTGCAAATTAAACGGGCTAAGTTTTGAAATAAATGAGCTATATGCTTTTCGTAGAACAAATATCAAGTGCGCCTACTGAACTGAGTAATTCATCCTGGCTCCCTATGCGACTATTTCAAGGACACCTAAGTCTCATAAATGTGATATTCTTGTCGTAAATTAATTCGGAGAAACTAGGACAAAAAGGCAAAATTAATCTTTTAACCCTAATAATCTCCAGAGAGTTTTCCCTCAAATAATTTGCATTCACGTTTTATTGAATTTTAGGAAGGCACGAACAAGTTTTAAGTGTTTATAGCGGAAACACGTAATTAGAAGGGAAAATAATAGATTTTCAGCGAGTACGTATGCACTTTGAACTTTTGATCACCTGGACGTAATCTTTAACTTACATGTTTTCTTATTTGTTTTACGTTTGAGGTCTTAAGAAATTTCCATGACAATGGAATATAGTTTGGCTTTATTACGAACACCACTGCACCTTGAAAAAGATCTTATTTCTATTGTTTTCCTTCTAACGCGATGTCAAAAAGTCAATGAAAAGATTCTGCTTTCACGTTCCAAGGAATTTGTTTATGAGATTAGTTGTAGCAATGAGTTTTTGTCAAGAATGTGTTTCATTGAAAAAAGGAATGTAAACTACTTCGAACATTCTTCTGAGTTACAAAAGGTTTTGTGTTGAAGTAGAAAGTCGTTAGTTGATAGAGTTTGTCAGGTTAAGGAAGCCCAAGGACAAGCATCTCGGCAATTAAGGTAAGCTTTAAACAAGAATTTGGTTTCCACTTTTTCTTAAGACAAACAGGATTGAATCCATATCAACTGAATTACGAAATACAAGTCAGTTAGAACCTGGTGGAGCGAACGTTTTATTAGTTTTATTTTCCTTCTGTTTGCATAAAAACTGCTAAGATATGATAGAAAAATAACGGGCTTATAAAATCGGATCAAAGCTTATGAAGCAGTAACGGAAAATACAAACTACTGAAAATCCCACCGAGTTTGCTGTGAAAACAGAAAATGCTCGCACGAAAACACTGTCCAGGAAGTTAATTGATGATATGGTGTATAGCTTTCAACTGCCCAGTTTTGTTTTCTGCTCTCCAACACCTTTTACTGTTTACAAGAATTGTACTTGAAAACAAACAAAACGTGTGACCAGAAGTAGAGGCGAGTACAGCCCCTGAGCTCATCATTATAAAACGTTATTTGCAGCTCGTTAACGTGCAAGCCTTTGTTCTTGGTTTGAATTGGTTTTGCCTTGTTTAGTTAGTAAGTTGTTGTTCCGGCAAACACATTAAAAAATTGAACATCGATAATAGTATTTACTATGCGGTGTTAATTTGGAACAACTAATATTCTAGTTTTAGAATTCTCGGTATTGAAGTGGACGTCAGTGTTTGCGCTGCGTTTTGTTGTTATAGCTCTTCATGCATTAATTATGCATGTAACAATATCATACCAGCTTACTGTTATTTCTGGCAATTCGTAAATGCAGAATTTTACAATGTCGAGTGTTTGGTGAGAAGTTAAGTATTTGACCAACTTTCTTGGGCTTGGTTAAATTAAATTCAGATACTTGCACACTGAACATAATTCAGTTCACTGAGATTGATTTGAGATTTCTTCGATTACAGTTGACGTCAGAAGCGAAAAAATTGAGCCTAGTTCAATTCTCTCACTGGAAGTCATTCACATCGCCACAAGTTTTATCGCCAGCTTATAAATCGTCGTTTTGAGACTTTGAACGCTTTGCAACGAAACTATGATAACCGAGAAGTCTGATTTCGTGTCTTCATCTACTGGAAACCCGGGAAACAAAGTTACCGAAGCTGAACGGCGCAACAGAGAACCTAAGATCGAACAGCTGCGAACATTTTCACGATCTCTTGAAAATCTCACAGAGGAAACATTGTATAGTAAGTGGAAGCGCGCACGCGGCGCCGGGATTACATCCACGCATCGCGCGAGAAGCATTTCATTAACAACGGCACCGGTCTTAAAGGAGATAGACGACAGAAGCAAACCAGAAAGAAAGAATAGTTTTCATGTGCTGCAAGAGAATGTGTTTAGGCCACGTGGATGGACTATAGGTGCGAATCTAATAGAAGCAATCAAGGAGCATGGAAGCGCCACTACAAGGGACATCAACAACAACGAAGTGACGCGGGAAGAACGAAACACAGTGCGCTCGGTGGGAGCCCAAAGAAGGAGAAAGCTGGGAAAACAGTACTTAGTTGCACTTCAGTTTCCTGTTAAACAACCAGGATCATCACATGCTGAAAAACAGCAAAACTCTACGACAAATAAAGTTGTCACTGTCTCAGAAGTTGGTATTCATGGTGGCAAACAAAGTTTGGGGCAGGCAATGGAAACAAGGTCGGAAGTGGTTTTTCGGCCATCGCAGAAATTACGAAGAGTTTCCGAAGAGCTAGAAGATCCGCCGATCGTCGCCCGATTCTTGAGCGAAGGAGACTCGAGTCCAAAAGTCGATGCTGTTACCAAGAAGACGCCTGGCAATTTGCATCTGGAGGCAGTGACTTTGGAAATCCCTGCAGGACCAGCAAGCATGCCAGCGTCACCAAACTTTTCAATGCGTGAGAAAGCTGCGTGCCCAAGGCCCGAAGGCCAAAACAAACTGACCGGCGTGGGGTTGGGCAATTTGCCTGAGCATGATGCATTCAAATTAGGAAAAAACAACAAGAGAGTAATGCCAGAGAGGAATAATTTCTCACTCGGTTGCACCTACGCCGTGGTCAGCCAACCATCTTTACGCAAAGATCAAGACATTGACAGTCAAAAGGCGACGATGACTGCTGCGGGCATGATAACCAAGGAACAAAGAGTTGCCCTGGAGGAAGAGTTCAAAGTCTTACAACGGGTCTCGCTTGAATTGGATAAGGACGAAATGGGCGATAGAAAGTTTAAGAAGTCTTATTCTTTCCACGATGGAAGTACAAAAGGAGCCCGCTTTGTTTCCCAACCTAGCAGACGATTCTCAGATCAAAATAGTCACAGGTTAATCAGCATTTGCTCCAACCGCCCCACGGCAAAAGCCATCTTGGAGGACCTCACCAAAGTTGGCCACAAAACAGAGAAACAGCGAGTGGAATCGATCGAGAAGGCTTTTGAATGGATAAAGAAAGAGCTAGCCGAGCTTCGAGCTCAGGACAAGGACATTATGAGGACCTTTACGAAAGTTCAGGCGGGAATACGCAGGATGAAACTTCAACGTACGATCAGTGGCAGCTTTGATGGAGACTTCGACCCAGAAAGTTCAGATCGCACAACAGATCTTAGCGCTAGCTTTTCTTACGTACCGTTAGTTAGAGAATTGACCAATACCTTTCCCCGAAGAGCCAGTCTGATTTAAAACTACGAAAGAGATTGCAGATTACAATTCAGAAGCACAGGTGAAGATTATTGACTATTTGATTTACCTGTAGTTAAGTTTTAATTTATTTGGTGTAACGCAATCGATTTCTTAAATACTCCATGTTCATCGAACTTTGGCGGAATTTTAATTTTGCCATGTCTTCACATGAAATTAATGTAAATTCTCAGTTTAACTAAACGGAACTTTATTGTGTTTCAGAGTGTGAATCATCGAGCATTAAGTCATTTTTTACATTTTGAAGTGGTTGTGAAAGGTCAACGGTTTGTGTAAAACACGCGCTTCTTAATCTCTTATCTTTATTGTTGCCCCTACAGGGGTCAACTCGAAGCATTTTTAACCCTCTTTAGAATCTTATTTTACGAGTTCAGCTCTTAAGTAGAACCAGGTGTGTTTCCAAAGAGATGCAAATGAAATGATGCGAAGTGTTGAATGGCGTGCCTATAGTAAATGGTGTTAATAACCTCCCATTTCCGGTGTAAACGCTTAGTTTATCATTTGAGTTGCCACCGATGAATCTGAAAGGTAATAAATCATCTTCTCTTTTCTTAGACTAATCATAACCATTTCTTAAGCTAATAAAATGCATTTTTTGTTATTAAAAGGCAAACATGGATCGGTCACAAGCTTTCTAATGACTTAAGGACTGGTCATTTATTAGAGGGGGGAGGGGGGGAGCATTTTAATTTTCATGTATACATAATTTCCCGTGGGCCTGCGTAACATAATGTGGCCCCCTTGGAGTCTGCACATGAAATAAGACGACCCGCCCTCAACCACAGAAACAGTT
>OX453280.1:2140000-2297500 GCA_949710005.1 Ricordea florida
AAATCAGGGCAGTTGATAGCCAATCAGATTTGAGAATTTTGTTATAGTTATGATTAGTAAATAAATTGTTTAAAACTGAGTTTTATGGTGTTTCCCTAAGCCCAAACTTGAAAACAGCCATTAAACAAATCACTTTATGTTAGATATGTTGATCATGTATCTTATGGGGGGCCTCGACCGATACATCGGTCGACACCTCGATCGAGATATCGGTCGATGTCTCGATCGATACTCGACCGATATGTCGACCGAGTGTCGGTCGAGTATCGATCGAGACTCGGTCGATAATAAACCGCTATATCGGCCGACATATCGGCCGATATGCCTGTACACACATGTCCGGCGCTATAGTTGATACTTCACCGATACCTCAAAAATTAAAATATCTATTTGTACAACTTGACTTTTCAAGTTAGTTAATGGGAATAATCCAGTCTCTCATATTTTTCCTCTCTCGTGCTTTCTCTATTGCTCTTGTAAATGACATATCGGACGATATGTCGATCGAGGAACTGTAAAACTTATCCGACAAAGGTCGATAGTTTACCGACATGCGACCGATAGTTGACCGATAACCGACCGACACTATGGCGATCGATACCAGCGGTCGACACTCAGATGACAATTGAGCGTTATATCGGTGGTATGTCGACCGAGTGTCGGTCGAGTATCGATCGAGACTTGGTCGACATATCTACCATGCATCGATCGAGTATCGGTCGAGTATCGATCGAGACATCGACCGATATCTCGATCGATGTGTCGACCGATGTATCGGTCGAGGCCCCCCATAAGATACATGATCCGATATGTTATGGCTTCCCAGCCTGTTCTTTTTTCACCAGGGTTAAATCTCAAATTTTAGAAGAATAGCGTGGATACTGCGAGAATCAAGTGTCTTCATTTACCTCAATAGATTATTGTCATTTGCTTAGTGGACGGTGTATGTAACATACCTTCCATTTCCCCGGAGTTAGAGAATTTTCCTTAATTTGTTTCGTGTTGTTTTTCTTTATGCCTAAAGTAAGGCCGCTCAGTGGAATGATTTCAAAAAGGATCTTTACCGTTTTTGAACACTTTTAAGTTTGACTCAGCTGCTTGGTGAACGTAAAGCACAAGCCTTAGGCTTTCCAAGGATGGTCGGTTTATCCTTTCAATCTTTTTATACACCGTAAATTAAATATGCCCCGCTACTGCGAGCCAGAAGTTTCCTTTTTATTGAACAATACTGTTGTAGTGTTGTTTTTTTTTTCCAATATTTTTCCAAATGAAATTGCACCTTGTATTTTTCTATTTGTATTTTGCATTTTTATTTGCATAAGCTTCAGGCCCTGAATGTGATTCGCTTGTCGTCACGTGGTTGTATTTTTGTCTTTGTTCAACTTTGTGATTGGTTGCTTAAACGGGGCTGTTATTGGCTGTTTGTCAGTGAGGCCATGGTGTTGTTGGCTGTAAAGGAGCAGTTGTTATTCGTCAGTTTTTGTCAGTTTCGATCCGTTTGTTTTTTAAGTCTGTCCTCTGAATGTCGTCAATGAGTCGTTTGTGCGGTGCAGGTAATTGGCAACAATCGTTGCAATGTTTTCTTATCTGTCATTATAAAAAAAAAGCATAATATTGTTTGGTAGGACTTTTAAAAGATGCATATGCATGAAACAAAGGCTAAAAAAGACGTTAAATTGATTTTAAATCTACAAGCCAAAGCGTACAACAACAACAACAACAACAAATCTAATAAATAGTGTTTAATCAGCTTCGTATTTCGTATAAATATTGTATTTCTAAGATTTCCATAGTTAAAGTGCTATAGCTTCTAAGGGATAAATCGATCCGCTTGAGACACGAGACCTTTTCAGAAAATGTTACAAGAAAATACAATACTATTTTGTCTTGTGGCAGTGAATTGTGTCAGTCCTTTACCAGGCATCTTCAAGTTACACTTCATATAAAACTGTCCTTTTGTACCAAAATGGTGAGCAGCAAACTCTCTGGCTTGCAGATCTGAATAATAAAAGCAAACCACTATGAGTTTGAGTAACCAATAAATAAAAGAGAATTTCAGAAAGCACATAAACTGACCAATATATATTCTAACTGCTACAATATCTATAAGAAATCTGCATCTGAGCTGGCGTAAAGGTGTAATCGGGAAGAAGAACGCTCCTTGTAATGGGCCAAAGAAAACTGTAAAACAAGGCCTCTTTTATCCTCCTTTAACCCCTTTTGCCTTTATCCTGGTGCATATGCACTAATTTGCTGTTTTGCCCTGCCCTCTTGCAATAAGAAATCTGTACAGTGGAAGCTCTCCTTACGGGGAACAGGGTTGGCGCAGTGGTGCGATCGCTCGCCTTCCACCAATATGGCCCGGGGTCGATTCCCGACCCTGGCGTCAAATGTGGGTTGAGTTTGTTGGTTTTCTACTCTTCTCCGATATATTTTTCTCAGGGTACTCCGGTTTTCGCCTCTCCTCAAAAACCAACATTTGATTTAATTTAATTTAATTTGTACTTTACAGTGTCCCTAATTAGTAGGTCAGTGCTAGATACAGTTGACACCAAAACAGAAAGGTCACTCAAGTTCATTCATTTATTCATTCCTTACGACCACTGTCATAAGCGACAGGCTCTAGTGACGACCACCTTTGATAAATCCCGTTAACGTTAAACTGTCTCCTAAACTCTGTAACAAAGAGCTCTCGTAAGCGACCGCAATCACTTTTGAGAATTATAAACTGGTCTTTTCTTTTGTTTTTAAGTTCTCCCAAGCGACCACTCAAAGAGTCTCGTTAGTGACCAGCTCTAGTTACGACCGTTTTTCTAATTCCCGAGGAAGTCGCTTACGAGAGTATCGACTGTATTTTGAACAAGGGATTAAGTAAACCCATGGATAGTAAAAAAATGAACTCAAACAACTATCTTGTAAAGAAACAAAAAATAACAAAATATCTTTACCAGTAACGTAAGATTGTTCGAAGGGTGGGCCTGGAATCCGGATCGAATTAGAATTTATTAATGTTACCTTTTGTGGAAGGAAAAAAACGAAGTACCGCGAAAACCCCTCGGAGCAGAAAACAAGGACTTTCAGAAAACTATACCCAGTGATGGTGTCGAGCACGGAAGTGAACCTACGCCACATCGACGAAGGGCGAGTGCTTTAATCACTGCGTCAGTCATGCGCAGACTGCTCCCTCTCAGAAAGCGGACTGCGCATGTTCAAAAGACCGGGGTCGGCTTCTTGGAATATTGCTATGAGTATGAGATATCCAACTGTTTCCCAACCTAGAACAGAAGTTTATCTTCCAACTCGGTTCTCTTAATCCCCACGGTATCAACGAACGTTTCTCATTAATTTAATCATTCATCTAATTTATTCACTTCCATTCACACGTTGCTATGGTTCCACCAATAGCATGGCTCCAAACTTCTCTATATAAATTGTACGTAACCCACAATCCTCTCATTCGCTCCGACGAAGGGCTAACGCTCGAAACGTCAGCACCTCCCATTCACCTTACGGTGGTATAACTTACTTAATCAACTCGTTTGATTTATCCAATTTCTTGTGTTTCAATTTCCCACCGACGCAGCACCAGTTTCTTTAGAAACTATCCCCACAATACTTGTTTCCCGTGTACTTTCTCTTTCCCTGAAATCTCTCCCCTCCTTCAAATAAATGCTGATTCCTGAGATCGCCTGGCAAGCACGTGGACATACAAACATTGAAATGAAAGGGGTGGGGGGCAATTTTGTTCTATTCAGCAATTTCTATGCATGCACCTTACTTTTTTAAAAGCACTGTCCCGAGCCCTGTGGCCAGAAATGCAGGTCATCAAAGAGAATCAATTTTAAGTAAATATATAATTTCTTGGAAATTATATAAATTATGTAATAAATTATATAATAAGTCAACAGTCAGTTAAGTAAAAAAAACGTGACTTGGGAAAAACGTGACTTGCATGTGCAACGTGTTTGTTTTGGTGGTTGCATCGTGTCACCTGTGACTCCAGCTTGCCATAAGACAATATCGGAGAATAAAAGACATTAGCCCGCCTTCATATCCAATTGTCTTAGAGTTTGCTTTATCTAAGAATACCCTTAGAGGTTTGGAAAACTACAAATTCACGACTAGTACTTATTAAACAATATCTACATCATTCTGTCCTGGATTATTCTATCTTGTTTCCTGAATTTATATGTTTGTAAATCTATGGCAAGACGGGGAAAGTTACGTTATGCAATACGTTTTAAGAATCAATTGCTATGCTGCATCAGACAAAGCAATTCTTAAGTAATTTGCACCTAAAGAGCCTCTTTGTTTTATATCCGCCTTCATACTCTCAAAAGAAAGATCTGCACCCAGTGTTTAATAAAGGCTTTGAATAGGACTGATTAGCAACACTAAACAATTCAGACAGAAACAGACTTAAGGTTACTGTAGACCTTCAAAGGCTGAATTATGCGAATTTTTTTTTCTGTGCTCCTGACATAATAGCTAAAACATCGATTTAAAGTTTGGTGAAAAAAGTTGTTTGAAATCATTCAATGATCGCGAGATTTCGGGGAAAAACTATTTTGGAGAAGAGTTAATGAATAACTTAAGGCGTTCTAATTCCATTAAAAACACATCTAGCGCCTACTGATTTTTCGCGGCAAATCTTATCGGGGACTAAAATTACCAACATTTGAATATTTTGTTTACAATGAAAGTTGTGCTGTGTCGCGTCGTTTTGGCCGTTGGTATCAGTGAATATTTTAATGTAGAATCCGTGAAAACTTGCATTATGAATTCATGACACCTTGGACAAAATCTCGTAAGAAACCTGGAGAAAAAGGAGAAAGGCGATTTGTTTGATGAAAGCAAGAGGAAGCTCGCCGCCAGTGACAAAGATTCCTGGTTTGACCAGCCTTCAAGCGATGTTTCAACTTCCAGAGAGGTTGGTGCCGGTAGTTTAAAGCTGATGGCTTCGAAAGCTGCTACCCCTGGTTTAACAGAATCTGACTCGACCAGTGGCGAGGAATCGAATGCAAGCACAGAATCGGAGGAATTGGAGTGTGACCACGTTTTGTTTTGGATCGTGCTCGGTTGACTGGATGTTTGCTACTTTGGAGATCGTCACAACTTTTCTTCCCTTTCGCTGATTAGTGCCTTTTCTCTTTATTGTTTTTTTCTAGAGGCTTTCCTCGTTGATTTAACTTTACCCATGTTTTCGCCGCAATCACTCGAAGCTGTTCGACTGCGACTGCAAAACTTCCCGCAAATTTAATGAGCTATTTTTGTTGCGGGCGCTCGGGGAATCCCAAGCTCGTGTTTCATTGGTCGGCGGCATGACCCAGTTGACAGCCGCTTTGATGAGGTGTGATAAGCCTTTAAAACTTTAGGAGTCTAAAACTCGGGCTTTATTTTTGCGTGTATTTCCTTGCTTCAAGCGAATTAATAGGGTATATAGATTTGACGGATTCTTATGAAATTTGGCCAAAATGTTCCTTGGTTATCAATGCGAAAAAGGGTGTGAGGCTTTTTTGATATTCCAAATACTTCTCCTTTTACTCGCTCTCATGTGACGAAGATCGGCAAATATTCAATTCGCCAACTTCAAAATAGATTTTCTCGGCAACCATTCGGAATATCGAAAAAGCCTCACACACTTTTGTAGTCTATCACCTACTGATTGACATTGTGCAGTTTGTTTGGTCGTACTTGCGAGCAGGAAGGCAGGTAATTCAGTTTAACAAATAGTGTCAGTTTTGCGTTTGAAGGCTAGCGCGCGCTTACCATTAAATCAAATCTTTAAAAAAATCATTTCTTCTGATTCTACATTTTATTAGCTTTACGATGATATATACTTTTCTATGGTTAGAGTATCTGCGGCGCGCATACGAATGATTCTTCGGAAGACACCCCTGAAGGTCTACAGTAACCTTAATTAAGACCAGTTAAGACTGCGTACTTTTCACGGAGTTTGCTCTTTATGCATTGAAGATAAAAAGTCCGGTTTCAAAATCTACAAGAAGAACTTTTTTCAATTGCAAACGTCTCAGCCGTTTTTCCCGTCTGGCTTTGCCAGGGATTTCAATTTTGACTGGCTTTGGAAGCCACGCTTGTGTCTAAAATAAGAAATAAATTATCATAACCTATTACATGCAGTTTCACAGACAACTTTAAAATATATCGGCTTTACTGGACATGTGATAATTTTCCTCGAGTTCGTTGGGTTCACGATCGGCGAAAAAAAAATTAAACACAATTAAAACACTTCCCTGACCATGCTCTTGTCCTTGCTCAACAAATTTCTGGGCAAATGATGAGGTTTTAATAAAAGTATGGAACCGTGGGTGATCGTTAATGAAGTCGCGTTTTTATAACTAGACAATTATGGGTTTTCTTTAGCTGCAATAGACCGTGATATTACTGATCCACATGTTATTTTCACCGTCTGTAGAAGTCCAATGACAATTGGAAACTCCGACAGCCTTTCAAAATAAGAGTGCTTATAGATGGAGCAAGTAATCCACTAAAAGTGACACAAAAACAAGGATGTTATTTAAGGAAGCATTTTTCTATTTTTGTCGACGGTTGAACACCCAGTCTTTTTAGCCGTTTCCAGATAATTGAAATCCCTCGAGAATTTCCGTTCCTGTAGTTCAAAAACTCAAGTAAATTCAGGATTCATGGGTCCAGATATCAATAAGTTAACTCTCTCTGAAAGTATTTTTTCCAAACAAATATGAAATAATTCATATTATAAAAAGCTTTACGAAGGAATATTAAAGGAATACACATTCAGCACATCCTGATAAACTAATTCTCATATCCAACACGCGTCAATTTGTCTGTTGTCGGACGCCATAGCAGGACTTCAAAAATGTAATCCTCTAATATTCTCAATTTCATAGCACGCTATAAACCGGCTTCTGAAGTGGTATAATGTGACCATTATTTGGAAAGCTACTGAACAGTACTGTACTGTGATACCGTTTGTTTTACTATACAGTGTGCTTCTAACTTTTTCATCTGTGGATCATGCCATGCAGTGCGACCATTCTTTGGAAAGCTACTGAAGAGTACTGTACTGTATTGCTGTTTGATTTACTACACAGCGTGTTGTGAACATCTTTATCGGTGGCTGAGGATCAAACCGAGCAGTGTTCGTGCGAAATACTTAAAAACAATATTTTGAGCCTACTGAACACCAGAGTAGTCAAGAAAAGGACTTTTTCCTGGTGCCAAGCTCGCCTGAAGTCGACTGGCTTTAAGACGGGAAGAAACCGGCTGTTTGACTAAAACTGAACTAACCTTTGGTTAGTGCAAATACGCTCTCTAGGAAGCGGCAAGGATACGGAAAGTTAAAGTTTATTATGTCTTGAACTCGTGTTTTGTACTGAACTATAACTGAAATGGTACCTACCGAAAACTTGATGCAATAATGCAAAGAAACGGATAAATAGTTACCACAGAAAGCAGCCTGAAAAAAGGATAACCGTCTGAATACTTTCAACCAATAACGGAGTCACACTGGTAGATTAAAAAACAGCTTAATCAAAAGACTCGTTTAACCTCAATTTTCTACTAACTTTTTGCCTCGAGTGAAAACTTGGTGCTTTTTCCCTCCGCTTTAATTCGATTTGAATTAATCGCACAGTTAACCGTTTCGCTACCAAGTTCTTAAGCCGCAATGCATGGAGAGAAGAATTTTTTGACTTGTGAATGAAACCGCCCCGAGTACTGTGTTAAAATTCGATAAGACTTCTTTTGACCTATATTTTCCAAAATCAAATTTTCAACTACTTATCGGATTAGATTCTTGTATTTTTATCGCAGTATTTCAAGCCACGTTCGAGGTCACATCATCTACTTCTTTGTTATATATCTGACTTTCTCGACTTAAGTTGTTTCATCCCGCTAGCGGTTCAAAACCTAGACATATAGGACCATTGGGTAACAAGTGGTTAAGATGAATGTTTTTGACAGATAAGGCTCAACATATCCAAAACGTCACATTAAATAGACATTATCACGTACCGCGTGTTTATTTTGCCGCGTGTTTTGAAGTCAGGATTAAGGTTTGAACTCTTCCTTGACCTTGCATTCCATAAGGATATCATATGTAAGCAGTGTTATGATAGCCTCTTTGATATACATGAAAGTCGATCTAGAACCATCGCTCGACATTCAGCTGTTGAAATATTTCGCTTTCGCCAGCCAGTGTTGTCACGTTCTCGCGCAAGCACCACACACAAGATGGCGTTAAAGTTGGGAATCGAAACTGTGCAATTGAAAATTAGCAACTTGTGCAAACTTATGTTATGGTTTGAAGTATTTATTTGTTCGTGGGCTTACCTATGACGAGAATGTTTTCTTTCAAAACATCACAGCTAAAATAATTCAGCGGTCAACTGAATTCTGCGACTGTAGAAAATTTGCAAAACAAAGGAAATTCCTTGTTCGAAAAAGAGACAATGAAGCTTTTTTGGTAGAATGGGAAGCAATTACTGTGAAGACAAAGCCACAGCACGGTTAAAGATTTTTCCCACGATAGGAAAAAGAATATATTGAGGTCTGCTTCGCACGGTAAAACATCCTGTTAAAGAAAGTTTAAGATTCGTACGGAGGTGGTTACCTATTGAGAAAAACATGCGCTTTATGTACATAGAAACCTGTTTTAATTTAAGGTGTGACAAACAATAGTTGTTCGGTGTGTTAGGGCGGGGGAGTATAACTTTACAATATTCAAAAGAAATGACTAACACAAGCCCGGAACACTTGGGTCAAGTATTGCTGTTATATCAACCTCCCGACCGACTGTCCCACAGACAATACCTGTTTACAAGCACAAAATTTTGTTTCTGTATAACTCACCACAAGTAAGAATGATTTTCTTTCAACACCAACTAAATCTCCTTGATCGGGCATCCCTCATCCTGTCATCGGCGAAAGACTGCTGCATTGAACGTGGACTTTTCATTGTGTTTGGGTCATCAGCAAAGGTCGCATCAAATTCTTCCGTTTTAACCTCGCTCTTCAAAGTCACAATTTTTGCACGCAAACTAATAAACAAGCTTACCAACTCTCTGTCGGGAGTTTCAATTCGGTTGAGCTCTTCTAGAATCCATTTCAGCGCTCTGCTTAGTTCGTCTAGTCTCTCTTTCTTGGTCTTTAGCTTTCCCTCAGTTTGTAGCTTTCCAAGAAGTTGACGTGCCTGTTCTAACGCACTTTGCGTGCTGTAGCCAGATAGTTTGACCGTGTTAGCGAGGTCCACAGAACGTGTAGGGTTGCAGGCAGCGACTGAATATCTTCGTAGGTTTTTTCTCGGATGGATGGTGCTTAAAGGACTAACCACAGAGACATCACGAGCTATCTCGGATACTTCATTTATGCAGGTTTCGCTTTTGGCAGGAGCTAACTCGCGCACTGCCGATATTGGTTTGCTGGTAACCGCGTTTTTTGGCTCAGTAACGCTGTCACCAGAAGAGTGATGAGAACTGTTGGACGAAAAAGACGCTTCGCTGTTTGTGTCACTCACATCTGTGAGCTCTGTTTCCAAAGATCGATTTATTTCTCCTTTAACGTCCTCCGCTTGAAAGCTCTTAAATTGAACTGCTCCATAAATCTTAACACCCTTGAATCCTTGCGCTTTCGCCACTAATTCCCGCCACCTATCATCATTCTCGTTTGTGCTTCCATCAGCGTTTTCTGCGCCATTCGTTTCCCCATTACTTCCACTTTCGTTTTCTCGTGTTGATTCGCTGTCGTCGTTTCTTGGTTGCGGCAGCACAACACTGACTTTCTTAACTCCTGAGTGAGTTGGCAGACCTCTGATGCAACCATCTGAAAATCGCCGGCTATTTAGCAGCGACCCCCTATCGTTAGTTCCTTTTGTCGCAATGGAAGGCGGACTTAACTGGAAACTGAGTGAACTTTTACTTGAGTCTGTCTCATCCCCAGCAACGTCATCCTCCTCTGAAAGAACGTTGATCGCTCGAACCCTTTTCTCAGCGTAGAACGATGAAGCGAGAAACCCTTCCGAAGCGCGTCGTCCGTTACGCGCCTTCGATGGCAGGGGAAATGTCACATTACAGGACGGAGTGACACGACGAATCGGTTGTTTAACAGTTACTTGGAATTGTGCAGTAGGCAAGTCCTCTGTTTCCGGCCAGCTCTTAAAAGATCCTGTGTGATTCAACAGCCCTGTTTGCTCTCTCTGACAATAATCATGTTGGCTAGTAATCTTTTCTGACTTCTTTGCGGTCGGAAAACTCTCTCGAAGGCCGCTTAAGGAGTGTGAAAGCCTGAGTTGAACGTCACTCCAGCTACTGTTCTGTTCAAAATTCCTTGTACGAGGCCAGTTCTTGTACATGCTCCCAGAACTACTCGTACTCGACTTCCAAAGCGGCGGCTCATAATTCATGTTTTTCATAGCTAATGATTCGCACAACATCTTATCAATAAAGAATGGGCGCGGTTCACGTCTTAATAAATACGGCGTGACGCCTTCCCCGTTTGACGATCAGCGTTTTGTTAATGGTACTTTTGTCGGGAGCTTGTTCTTCTAGCGCGGCCAGAGACTCTAACTAACCAAATTTGAAGCATGAGAGCAATGTAAACATTTTATATAGCCCTACTGCGGAAACGGCTTCGCCTGGGGCACGGTAATGAACCAATCAAGTATTTGATCGGATCAACTTGACAGCGCAGAAATCATTCGGATGTCATGTGGCAATAATTATTGTAACGGTTGACGGGCTCCACATACCTGGTCTCCCTAAGGACAAACCCGCTCCCTTCCCCTGCTGAGAGCCCAATATTGCATCCTCGGCAAGTATTTTTACTTCTCTACGGAATTTAGTTAAACCGATTTCAGTCATTTTATAGATAGATAATTGTTTGAAAGCCTAGCTGAGCTGTTTGTAGGGAAGAATTCGTCAATTTATGGTCAATTACAAGATGGTTACAATATGCCTCTTGTTAGGGAGGGGATATTGATCAGTTACTTTTGTTGCTTCAAACACTGCAAAATCATGGGTTTTAAAAGTCAAGAACTTTTAATGTTTGCTTGCATTGGAACGCTTTGCTTGAAAGAGAAAAAAAAACTATTTCTGTTAGTAATCAAGGTGATTCACTCCTGTATACAACCAATAATTCTTGTATCGACTGTGTAATGATTTGTGTCTATTTCGTAAGAGACATTAGTAACTAAGCAAGCTTAGAATTGTTTGAATTTTTCTTGTCATGTTCTATCCCAGAATGAACTCGTTAGTCTCCTGAATCAACAGATCCACAGCGAAGCTGTTAATTATGTTCGGTCCTTTAAAAATAACATCGCACTTGGCACGATGAAACGCTCACCTTTTACCAATGACACGTAATTTGACAGGAATGCTCGACTTGCATTTTTGATGAGACAATTAAGATAACGCGGTCCTAATTGGACCTGTACAGCCACCAAGATTTCATCGGGTAATTGAATTTATATTTAGCAATGACTGTTTTAATTTATGGTCAATCAGAGAGGGACTCGCTCTTGCATAACCGATGACTGATGGGGACGGCGTATTTATGCTCTGTATATAGTTTAATTGATAACGGTTTGCCCGCAAGGGTCGTTAGAACTATCGGAAAAAATAATTCGTCTCAAATTGACCATAAAATCACCATACTAGGAAAATTAGATCGTTCTATTCTCACGCAAGCAAATCACAGTGAGGTCAATTTAAATTTATGCTCTCGATCAAATATATCGAGTCCATTATTCCAGTTTTTATTTTCCGAATTTGCAATCAGCGAGTAATTAGCGTTGATGCGCAGCGCGCTGTTAATGGACAATATTTCATTTGTTATCATTTTGTTAAGATTATAATAATAATCGTATAATAATAAGCATATACAGGAGCCCATGACCCATGGGCTCCTGGCATATAACTTTTGCTACTATATCGGGTTCTTGCGCTATGTGAAGTTGCCAGCCAGCTGGGTGTAGCTTTGGAACTAAACCCTGGTTGGATACACGGTGTAGTCTGTTGTGAGCTGTTTGTTTAACTGATGCAAAATGCTCTATATTGAAACTTTTGTGATGGATAAATGAAGGTTAGATGGATAGAACCTAAAATGCCAGCTATACAGGGGAACATGTCAGCAGTCAGTTTCTTACTGAGAGGGGTGAATAGGGGTATGCAAATCCGCTGATCTGTCATAATTTAATGACCGAATCCGTCGATCCGTTGTAATTTAATGACCAAAACCGTCGATCCGTTATTGAAGGATCCGCAAATCCGTTGAAAAATATGCTCTGAATCCGAAATCCGGGCCAGAATATTGTCAAAATCCGTCGATCCGTTTTCCTATTCACCCCCCTCCTTACTGGAGTACTGTTTGTTACGTAATTCTAACTGGTATCTTGAAACGCTATGAGTCTAAAATCTTGAAGCCATATACTGTTTGACCCATCATTCCCCCGTAGGGAGACTGAATCTGCTTTATATAACGACTTCTTTGGTTACGTTTTGCTTTATCACCGCACAAGACTCTTATTTTTACTCACACAAACCAAAGCACGCTCGCCGTCTGTTCCAGTCTAAAGAGCTTTTGGGGAGAATGATAAAATACCACAAGCGTGTTAGCTCCACCACGCGGGTATGAATCAATATTACTCACTCTAAAAATATCTGCGACTTGATGTGGAATCATGATCTGCGGACGATGTGAAATCATTTTTCGGGCAGTTATCTTGGCGACTGACTATGTTGCTTTCATAACAGCGAGGATCTTTCCGATTTGCCAAATATCATTCTACTCACGGTACCGCAGTGCACATCATATGAAATTTTCACCAAGTATCCATACAATCATTGATTTGGATGATATCTGTTTATTTCGGAGAGTAAAAATAAACACGAGCATTGAAGGAGGCGAAAAGAAATGCCCAAAAATAGAGTTCCCCGGATCAGTGGAGGTCCACTTTCAATATCGAAGTAGGACCAGTTTACAATAGCTCAATATACAACCCTCTTGAAACTGCTGACTCAAAGAAAATGACTGATTCATTCCAAGAGTATAAGAAATTGGGATAATCAAACGAATTGATAAAGGGAGGTGCTGGCGTTTCGAGCCGGTTAGCACTTCGATGGAGCAAATGATAGCAGGGAATAAGAGGAGCGAATGAGAGTGGTCCTGGAGACGGCTCGAGAACCGTTGGAGAAACGTCGGAGCGAATGAGAGTAGCCCTTCGCTCTGACGATGAGCTAAACGAAACGTCACAACCTCCCTTTTACCTTACGGTGGTATAGCTTACTTTATCAATGCGTTTGATTAGCCCAATTTCTTGTGTTTCAATTTCCCACCGATGCAGCACCAATCTCTTTAATAGAAACTATCCTCACATTCCAAGAGCGGTATGTTCCACTGTGTGTGGACTCAAGGTTTGTAGAGAGACGTAGCCAGCAAACAATTTTGTAGCTGAGAATCAAACGCAGTGAGTCTAAAGTGGTATACTGAACCCACACCCTGGAAGAGTCTTTTAGTGACAAGCTTGCTTGAGTGAAGGTCACTCTCTTTATCAAACAATGAGATACAATGACCAAGTGTGAAGCTAATGAAGAGAAGGGCCAGTCATCTAGGCAAAAATTAAAATTTCATTTAGGAGAATTCAGAGCTTATATCTAAGCATTAAGTGACAAGACAAAGTTTTAGTGCTTCAAATTGGCATTTCCCTCTTTCAGTTTCATTTTATGATCCGCCCATTGTGCTGTTAGGACAAAGGTGGTGATTTTAGTGGATATCTGTTGGTGCGTGTTCAGACCTCCATTAGTTGTACCGTTTATGACATAACCCCAGTTTAACCGAGCTTCCAGTTTCAAAGTTTATGCTTTTTATCATCACAAAGACATGCACAGACATGATTGTAACGAGTCAATCAGTTGGGGAGCTACATTCGCGCGTGGTACTACGTACTTTAAATATTTTGCATAAGCAGTTTGTCAAAAACTAACGGCGTTATGTGGTTGATCAAATTTGGCTTTGTATAAAAGTACGCTTACTGGAAGTCAAAATTCGATAACAGTGAGCAAACCTTACACATCTCTTAATACACCTTTTTGCCTCTAACCTAGTTCGTTCATTCACACTGACCCAAATCCAAATCCAGGCATATAGAAAATTTGTCCCCTGAACCTTGTTTTTCTTGTATTAAAATACTTTGTTTCCACTAGTCTCTGAGGTGGTACAGGCCCCGTATAGGGTTTGAACAAGAAGTGAAAAGATCATTTAGGTTTATATATTTTTTGCGCTTGTTTGTGACACTGCTGCAAAATACATCTTTCACCGGACTCGATAAACCATCTTCGCTATTTTACCACCCTTTCACTTTGACATTCAAATCATAGCAGTATGCAGGATGTTTGCCCGATGAACCTAGTTTAATGACCTTGCTCGCAGGAGTCTTCTATCAAATATCAGATTTCCTATTGAGAAAAACCCGAATTTCCGCTCTGGGTTTGCCTGCGGCATGCTACTGAAAAATACCGTATATCTTTCAGTTATATTCAATTACTTATCAGTAATATAGTGGCACTTTTGGCATGCGACGCAGGGATGATAGACCGAGAAGAAAAGTTGCTACAAAACGTGTCGTTTTGTGAAGAAACATTCAGATTATGGAAATACTTTCACACCGGGAGATAAAAGTTTTCAGTCTGAATACAGTATATTTTACTGCAAGGGGTGGGGGTGGGGTGGGGTGGGGGTGACGCGGTCCAGTTTCTAACTTTGTAATCCTGACTTGTTTGCTTTTCTTATTGTTTCTCTCTCTTTTCCTTTTTTAGGTTGATGGTATATTGGACTCTGTAAGAGACCTACCGAGCCTCATCGCTCGTAATTTGCGTGAAATTTTCCGCAACAGGAGCAATATATAAGTTATTTAAGATATCCATAAATAAGCGTGATTTGACTATCTTAGGAACAAAGCTGGAGTGCATTTGCAGTCACTGACTGTATTATGAAAACGCTAGGCTCTAAGCCCGGTTGTTCAAAGAGTGAGTAACGCTCTCTGCCACATAAAAGGCTATTCAGTGGATAACAAAGTCAAACGCCAAATAACTTTTCTTTATCCACAGATTTGTAACTATCATATGATTATATGGAATTGTCCAGCATGGACTTCTTTCTAAGCAATTTTTGTGGTCAATCGTAGACTGAAGTGGAAACTTCTTGAATGAGCTTCAAGAGGGAAAAATGCAGCACAGTAATAAAAAATCTCTTGTTCTGTCTTCAAAAATTAATTTCATGACTTTTTTGATTCCCCCATATCTCTGTTTAAAAAAAGAAAACAAAAACACAAAATTGGGTTCAAATTTACTCTCTCCGCATCACGTGATCAAATTGTGGTATTGCGTGCCGATCTAAATTGACAGAGAAATCCTTGGATGTAGTTGTAATCGAAGTCTTTGAGTGATTTCAACATCAACTCTTCCCAGACTGAAAATAGATTTTCCGAAAAGATGAACAGCTGTTATATACGCACTAGCTTACGAAAGTACCGCGTTTATCTGGTATTCAATGCATAAGAATTTGCCTCGTTCATCGCGATCTTCATCGCATTATTTTATCAACTGCATAATTAATGAATTTTGTCTACAAATTATGCAAAAGCGTTGTTAGGTTCATCATTTTGGTGATCAATCTCTGTGTGGACGGAAAATAACTGCTTTTGTGCATTTTCTTCGTTCTCACACAGTGGATGTTTGATTTTCCAGACGTGATAAAATCGAAGAGATTCGAGAAAACCGAAAAGGAAATCCACTCGCAAGAAAGACAAGGTTTGCTATGGAAATTAATTTAGAATTCTGCGCTCTATATGTCCACAGTAGTTTCGATTTCACTTTCTGCAATCGTATTCCAATTCCACCCTATCAACTAAGATTAAACTACATTTTATCCAGCCTTTCTTTAGCTTAAGACATTTGTAGAAACATTTCAAGAATTGCCCATTCAACGCAGGTAAAAACTTGTAATGTATGCATGTTCCGAAGAAAATCAGCAGTGTTTAAACTTTAGAGCACATTCTGCAATTCAGGGTGCACGATTGTATGAGTACGAAAATTTACAGGTATTTGTTAAATATCCAGGGCGAACTCAGTTCACTGATCTATTTTAAGGTGATGAGTTGTGTTTTGTTCACTGATGATGTGTCCTGCTGACCACAAGGATTGAGGATTCAGATTATGTCAGCGATCCCCCTTATGAATAAAATAAGAGTTCAAATAAGATCACGAGTTAGCCACCCGGTAGCAAGGTTCAGTGGAAAATAAATTGTCAACGGCGAAAGGAAAGGAAGAGAGGAAGCTAATAGCTAAACTTTTTTTTCTCCTTGGTGAAACAGTGCCATGTTGAAATTAATGAAATTGTTCAGTATAAATGTTTCGTTTAACTTTTTGCGTGTATACGAATGAAGAAAGAAAGCAGCTAGACTAGTCTAATTTCAAACATTATTCTTATTTTCTCAGGGTAACCTCCTTACATTTTGTTCAATTCGATATCATTTTATAGCAACCCCGTACAAGTAATGTGTCAGGATATTGTTTGTACTAATGTACATCAGGAGAATATGTTTTTTGGCCACTCTTGCAAAGTAGTAGTCGGGGGTGGAATTTGAGGCGTAATTTTCTAGCTACGAATGAGAACTTTCATGGAAAACGGATCGCCGTACGCGAGTGTTATTTGGGAGGTTTACTAAGCACTCAAGAACCTAGAGTCGCACAAGGCTATCGCCTCGGGCGACTCTTATGCGGCTTCTCTCGTGTTTAGTAAACCTTCCGCTTGCAACTATAACTCGATAGTACACGCTGAACCGTTTACTATTTGTTAATTAGAGAGGGTGATGACTTGGAACGTAAAATTCTAACAAATTCTGCCAAAAAAAATCTCAGTATTTTCTAGCGACCACTCTTCGAACTTGTCTTGGCATCAATCCTGAAGTTGGAGTTGTAATTCTCAGTTTCCGTCTTGCGAAATTGTAAGCGTGGGCATTTTGACATCATCATAAAGTGCTAATATATATCTACTTGTGCATGCTACAAATCTTTCCAATTTCAAATGCCATAAGTGCTAAAATAAGAATAGATCAAATAGAACATTCACGTACCCCTTGGTACTCGAAGTTGTGTTTCATTTAATTCTGTACTGAAAATGTGTGCGAACTTTATAACAAGTGAGCTGACGACCAAACTGGTATATCTTCTTTTTAAGTAACGTATATTTTACTTAGTAGTTCCGGATTCAGCGATTTTTCAGTGATTCGTGTAACGGAGATATTTGCTGTGAAAAAGTGACGCAACATTCGCGGAATGACGTTGAAGAAAAATCAACTTCAATAAATATCGTCAAACTGACGTCATTTCAGCCGTTGGAAAAATTGAATTGATCCTTGCGATTACGAAAACGCAAGTTTATGGACTTCCCATGAAGTTAATAATCATTGAAAATCATAATGGAGTAGAATAAGTGGGAAACCAGACTTAAGGGGTTATATGTTTAGAGATCGTTTCCTTGCCGGGACTGATATGAGTGATTTTGTTGCTTGACATCTCCTAATTTCGTACATAGAAAACCTCGTTTTATCAAAATTACCGAGGCTAAGAGTTACTTGACAATACCGATATTCTAACCGCAAGTGTGATTGTGCAGCTCCGAAGCAGCTAAATTTAAATGCAAACTGAACAGCTCACATTCTAGTGTTTACTCACTGAAACTTGAGATTTTACATCCCCAGACTCCTAGCTTATCATTATCAGTATGGTGAAAGCTGTGACAACTATAAGAGTATTTGAGGGTTAAAATATTGCGAGATATAAGGGATAGCGAAGCCTTGACAAGCTTATCGACTCCAAATGTCATGTGATTTTGTATTTCAGTGTTTACATGTACAAAAATGAAAGAAAGCAATGATAAACAAATAACTCGATGTTGATTACTTTTTTCACCAAAATTTTCCTTGTAAGGTATTTTTCAGGTTTTATAGATAATCAATCGCAAATGGAGATCTAACATCACTGGAAACACCGAACCAAATACTAATCATTTATCTTCCATTGTCTAAAGCTTGAAATTCTCTTATTTTGACCCCAACTTTGTTCTTAATTTTCTGATGCAATCTATTGTATTTCAGTGTGTTGAAACTGACACCCGTTTGGTCTTCCGATAATTAAAGATCACTTCCCAGCAGGAGAAACGGCCTAGCGATCGAGCAAGCATTCATACAAACCGACACTACCTTAAAACCGCAAATTGAATATTTGAATAATATTTTTATTTTAGGACATGAAATATAAACTTGCTGTATTATTTTTCCTTGAACAAGAAAAAAGTAATGTAATTGCGTGGGTAGTGAATTTGAATCTGCTTAATACACATAAATGTATCCACACTGGCTTCTGCGAGGGTGGTTTACGCGCGCGAGTTGGCGGTTCGTGTGATTTGTTTTGCTGCCTCAGAGTTTAGACCTGAGCTTCGCTAATGTATGCAGTTCAAAATTTTGACAAATCATTTGCATAAGGCTTGGTTGAATTCACCTGTCTCCCATCGATTTCCCTAAAGATCACCTCAGCTCGACGTATACGTGGTATCTACTACGTTCGAAATTTTTGTCGACGCCGAGCGCTTTTATTGGAGATTTAAGGTAAAGTTTGAGTCTCTGAGAGAATACCCGAAGCTCGCATTTTTAGTGGTCTTTCCGAACGGATTTGAAGGTTTTGTTCGTGTTTTGATATTACTACAGCGCTACAAAAGTATTTTCATTGCTGTGAATTTGTAATTTGACAGCCTCGGTTATACGGTCTTACGAGTTTTAATTCTTCTATTTGGTTAGCTCTTGTTGCTTTTCTACTTCGCTTAAGACGATTTTGTATCCAGAGCCCTAATCCTTGACGCCGTCAACATCTGAAGGAAAATCTAAAACGACAACAAAAGCGAATCGTATGGAAATCCTGGGTTCAGCAAAACAAGAATGCAAAAGATTTTTAAAAATTCAAATTTCTAAATGAGAAACAACTTTATCTTTACCATCTGCCTTTCCTTTTTCAGAGTTTTCATGCTGGTGTTTTCGTGAATGATCTTCAGACATGTAATCAAGGATAGAGTGATTGAGTCACCAAAGTTTGGCGCCGGAGGGAATCTCGATTGCCAGGGTTTGACGTAATGAAGAAAGACTGCGGAAGAAATCGTAGTGTTGGACAAATTTAAAGTTGCTAATGAACGCTTCAGCTACTGTTGTAAGTACATGCAGTCTCTTTTTATCACATCTAGCTGAAGCCGAGCAGTTACCAGACTAATGCTCTCTGTTCGTGATACTGACATTATGATGTAAGTTCAAACTCCGTTTTCACATTAAGGAATGTGTTTAAATTAAGATACTTTGATTTAGGCATTCACATAGCTTTGGGATATAGCTCTGTTTGCGTTTTAGTAACTTTGGACTTGAAACAATGGTAACTTTGAGAGAGGTTCTTAAATGGCTTCCCTTGAACGCTCAATTGTCATGATGACCGTCTATGATTTGTTCACCAGCTTGAGTTTGCAGGTTATTGATCTTTTAGTCTGCAGAAGTGATGAACTAAATGACCATCCTAATAACACTGAATCATGTCTTGTTGGTTCTGCCTTAACATCAAACCAACCTCACGGCAGATACGATTATAGGTTTCAATTTCAGATTCAGACAAGCGAAATGATTACCTTGAATCCAACTCCTCATAGTAAACGTTTAGCATTGTAGCTCTCGCGGAATTGAAAAAGGAAGTTGCATCATCGTGTCGTAAAAAACTTAAATTGTTTTTTGCTTTTAAAAGATGGCTATACCGTTTTCAAAAGATATAATATAAGGATGAGTCGACTGTCGTCACCCGAACCTACAATAGTTACAAGCGCGCTTTGTTTAAAAGTCTTTTTCTCATCGTTTGCATCTGAATAGGTCTTGTTTCGTTTCCTGTAATTTTCTCAACGGAAAGAACTATTAAAACAAACGACTTAACAATTTCCGCTTAGACCAGGATAAGCAGTACTTATATCATAAATCCATAAATATAAACTCGTGTCTGTCATAAAATTTGTCAAAATGAAAAGAGCTCTTGTCGAGATTACCCTTTTTCCACTTCGCGTTAATTCGTGTTCGTTCTCAATTCGTCTGTATTTAACAATGTTGATGTCAACAAAAGCGAGCTGTTGATGGCTCCATGCTGTGAAAATATTTCCCCTGAATCGGTAGCTATTTTCTGACAGATTTATCCCCACTTGGAGTGATACCACGGCAGACTTCCTTCAGAGCCTCTAAACTGACCAGGCTATATTGATCATTCATTTAATCTCATATTTGTCGCGTATTGTTCCGGGGACGTTTAATGTTCTGCCTGTATCTTTAGACCAAATCTACTGTTAATCCTTACGACGTATATACTTTCAGTTCATGAAAATGTTGTTCTGAGATAAAACGTGACGTACAAATCACGTTTGTTGTGTATCCTACCTTTCTGATGTAATTCATTCTGGTTAAGTTCATCGGACAGTTGCGATATCATTCTGATCGCCTCAAAGGATCAAAGAGTTTATACGATATCTCCCAAACTCTGCTATTATTCGAAGGACTAAGAAAGCTTTTCGGTTCTACATTTATCTATTATAATCATGCAATGTTGTGATAAAACTCCGGTTTCTCTTTTCTCAAATGCCATACTCTTGAGTCTAAAACAATTCCTTGGACAATGCTTTGGGTCTCATGTCGCAGTATCTTACGTTGTTCAAGAGTAAGTATCGTATCAACAGTGAGTAAAGCCAAGTCCCTTTTCGTGTTGTTATTATTATTTTTCTTTTGGTTTGCGTTTTCCTGAATCCAGAGTAGTATAACTTGATTTCAGCCCACGCAACAATTACGCTTCAGTTTAACTGAATATACCGCTTTCGTGAGAACAGTATTCATTCAGTAACTAAACCAATCCATTGTTTAGTCATTCTTTTGTCCTTGACATTCGTTTAACTGAAGCTCCTGACGTACAATCGTTTCTGTGATTCAAAAGCCAAAGCTGAATAAAGAAAATTTTGGGGATTGCTAATAGTGAAATCCATGGAGCCTATTCAAATTTTGCCCGAGCCGAGATCAAATGGCAAAATTAACAAATTTGCTGTTTCCTAATTTACAAATGATTGAGTATAACAGCAAAGCCGGGCCTAGTTCAACTTAGACAAGCAGCAAATAACATTGCAGTAAATAAAAACATAAACGAATCTGTATCGAAAACAGGAAAGGAAAGATAGAATAAGTGATATGTTTTGACGCGAACTAGTTATCGACTCGGAATGAACAGGAAGCGAAAAAAGACAGGATAAACATCTGTTAACCTTTCCAAGAAGGAAGAGGAAACATTCATCGTTTCAATGCCAAGAAGTCCACTTTTGATCTATTTAAGTTCGTCAATATTTTTGTAATATCCACTACACACACACCGCCATCATGGTTGGAAAGACTGTTTTTAATGGTAAACATCACGTGATATAGGTACGGAATGCGTGCAAAGTTACATGGTATACCACAATTTTGATACAAACATCACCGCATGAGAGTACTGTCTTGAATTTTTTGAACGAATGGTGCATTGCATGGCTGAACTGCAAGTCCACGTGAAGTAGCTTTGAGTGTAGATAAAACCCGCCATATTTGGGCGCCTCTTCTGAGTTCCCTATCAGTCAAATGCTAAAAATTTGAGGAAGAGGAAATATTGATAAAAGATTTGACCTCCTGTGTAATTCACGATCGTCTCAAGAAATCAATTGGAGGCAAAATTGCACGAATTGTTTGAAAATTTAAAATTATGCGAATCGTGGAATCCACTTTTTGCGGTGCTATCCGGATAGCTATATTTATTGTAAGTACCCAATGGGTGATAAACAGTGTATCTTATCATTCTCATTGGTCTGTTTAAAATGTAATTAAAGTAAATACAATTATCGGTCAAATTCATTAGAAGGAAGTAGCAGCTGGTGTTGGTAGGAAATCTAATGAAATGTGTTTTAACGTATTGAACTGTGGTGCTGATAGACACCGTCAAAGTGTAATTAGGATATGTTAAAGCCACAAGTATGCGCTCTAAGGCGACAGTGGTAGAAGGTATAAGACCCTGTTGCTGCAAACACACAACAAAAAAAACAAATAAATAAAAAATGAAAAATTGAGCTCAAAAGCCAGCATCCATGGACAGATGCTTTGGCCTTGTTAGGCCTCATCAGCATGGCAGAGCTAGCAGACAATGGACGAGGTGCACAACTACAAAGGCCAAACACTGGACTTCGAACATGTGTCAACACGGTGACGTGAGAGCGCCACATCAATCCCAGCATTAAACAGTTTTGTTTATGAAAGAAAAGAAATGAGAAATTGAAACCTATAATATCTTTGAATGTGTTTTCTACGTACCGTTAACTTGAGAATGTCCAAAATTCGTTTTGTGCAATCATACTGACTGAGAGACTAAGACAGACTGACAGGTTAGTCTCTCAGTGTTAAGATGTAAAGATGAACGCTAAATTAAAGATTTTTGGACTCTACATGCCACTCTACTACCATTTAGCATTTGTCAATCATCTATACTTTCACGCACATACTAACCATAATATCTCGTAACAGTTTCAAGTTGTTATGTTACCTTGCTGACAACCCTTAATGTTGATAAAAACGGACTAATTGTGTATGATTGCTTGGTATAAATATTAATATTTCTTAGATGTACCGAGGAGTTTTGCTCTTTTTGAAGTCGATTTGGCATTCTCAGGTTGCAAAGATAAAACCTGAAAGAAGAAAAATTAGCCAACTCGATCAACAAGATGCATGTCGGAGACAACTTTTTGTCCTTTCTTGTTGGATTTTAAGTATCCAACTAATCGGTGTTCCTCTCCATATTTATGCTATAGGAAACTGTTTTCGATACCTCTGGTTCCTCAATTAAGGACCCAGTTAAAAAGCTTTTTTAACATAACCTTGGGAAAGCGCTCGCTATGATTGGCTAATACGCGCGATTCATTTGCCCATGGGTTGCATGATGACCGAGGACTGGGAAGTTCAGAAGTCTTGTGTTATAAAAGAAATTGTAAACGCAGCAGCTGTGCAACCGTCGACTTATGAACACACTTGGGAGGTTTGCGAAGCACTCAAGAAGCTAGACAACCTCCCGCGTGCTTCCATTACTCGATAGATGCACGCTGCACGTTTACCATTTCTTCATTAACTTTTTTTCTCAGCTTTCTAAGCTCCTTCTCTCTCTCTAGTTATAATCTCTCATTACCATGTTTGACCTCTTTATGGCATGTATAGCGAGTAAAAAGTAAGCTTGTGTGAAAGTGTTTATCAGTTGTAAGGTCTTTTAACTCTTATTAATGCTTTAGTAAGTAACACGTAATGTTATTCCTCTAATTCCTCGCTCACTCTCAGGGGGGCAGACGAACTGACGGCAAGGACGAGCCTGGCGTTTTGGTATCTCTTCTTTCTTCTTTATTTCTGATTTTTTTTATTCGTCTTTTTTCACTCTTTTCTTTCTTATTGGGAGGCATGCGTCACTTTCATTGGTTCTCTCTTGCACGAACGTCACTTGCATGAACAAGTTCAAGTATCGTGCAAAATGCATGATGCTCGTTATGCGTTCACTGTTTTCTTTACTTACAGCACCATGTTACTCATTTTAACTATCTCACCGCTTGAATCACTGTTGATAAACGCTTTTTTCTGTGGTTGGCACATTTAAACTTTAATCACGCTCACAACTCACAGATTTTCACGACTAGAATTGAATGTGCATTGATTGCGGTAAACTTGCACCCATGCATTGCACTCTATTGCGTGTCCATCTGTGTGTCTTATGATTTGTGGGTATTGTCTTGCACCAGTACAAATACGTCTTTTAAATTTATTTCTATCAGATATCAAAAGGAGGTTTGTGTCATAAGGTAATTATCTTCACGACTTTCGAAAGTGAATTCCTGTCATGCTTATTTTTTTAGATCGGCGAGGGTGACAAGTTGATCAATGTTGTTTTGCTGAATGGAGAGAGGCTTAACGTTCGAGTCCAGGTAATTCAGTGTCTTTTCTTATTTGTCAGCTTTGTAAAACGCTGGTAACACCCACCGTTGAATTACAACCCAAGGAAAGAACTAATGAACAAACAAAGCCAATAATGGCCTGAAAACAATGGAGTTTCTCCGTTTAGAAGTTCACTCTCTAAGAACCCGCTTGGGAATAAAAAAAATAGAGCACACAAAACAAAGAAAGCTGCTCGCCATTAAAACATTGGTTACGAGGCTTTCCCGCCCATAGCCTGCAATGAAGCAAGCTAACCGGCTACTATAAAACCAATTTGAAACCTCCAAACAAGTACTCCATTCATATTTAATATTAATGGTGCCTTTCAGGGGGTAACATTTGTAGATTGGTGTTGATAAGAATAATACTGAAATTTGAAAGAACCGTCGCCATGTTGTGGCAGTACCCTCCAAGTGCCTTATGGGTTAATGACATTACGCTCATCCTCCGATGAAACCTTATTTTAATCCGCGCTGAATAAACAAATAATGAAAAGTCCAGTTGTAAGATATTTATGGAGGTGTAATAATATTCAACACTTACTGGTCCCGAGGGAAACAAAATTCACTGTTTCTCAAGGGACCAGTCAGAGCGATTTGATAGCAAAGCAAATGGATCAAACACGTGGAAAACAAATACTAATCACTTGATCACATCCAACAGCGGTCAACATTTCGTGGGTAACAGTGAACTGTTTTCCGTTGCCTGTTCATGTCATTTGGCGGTAAACAGTTTCATCACAGTGTTAGATGTCATGTGACCATGAACTAGCCAATGAACCGGCACACTGTAGCAGGAAAAACGTCAGTCATATAACATAATACATTATTTTATCTAAACGAGTTTGAGATTGAATTTATGCTCAGTGATAAACGTAATCAATTAAAAGGTCACTTGAGTAACACTCTACGGTGTAAGGAAAAGACAATACTCAAAAAACCGATAGTTGTCGTTAGTTTTAAAAGCAGATATGTTGGGATTGTGATAAATGCTTTGGCCTTTAGTTCGTTGTTTTGGTTGATAAGACGCACGAATCATTTTACTGGTATGTTGGCATTTCTGCGCTAATGCAGCTCGTAAATTATATACGCCAAAATACGGTGAATTAACCACTGCAACATCAGTCCAATAGGGCTTATATGATATATGTGATGTTCACCAGGGTACCGCCACCGCCCAGGATTTATATAACATCATCACAGATCATCTTGGACTCACGGAAACCATCTTCTTTGGTTTGATGATTATTAAAGGTATCTTTATTGTTTTTCATTTTTGAATGGTATAGAAGAGAATAGACTGTTTTACTGAAAGCCGAAACATTGCAGTAAAACTTAATTGCGCCTCTTTACAATTATAATCAAATATGCTATTACAATCAAAATATATAATTATCTACTTAATAAAAATGTTCCAAAGTCAATAAAATGCTTCTTTATGATAATAATGAAAGATTTTTCTTAATCGTTGGGTTTCAGAACCATCGGCAGAGCAAACCTTATCTGCTCTCTTAAAGAATCTTTTTGAACGTCTCTTGACTACATTCAATAAGGAGGTCAAACCTTCAAATAAAAAAAAACAATGAAACAATCAATTTAAATGAAAATAAAATAAATACTGTAACAGTGTACTTTAAGATAGACTAAAAGATAATCATCGCCAACTATTCCGGTCATGACGCACCCGTAAACTAGACCAGCGGTCTCAACGGAAAAATTTGTATTGAAAATGGCGGCCAAAAGAGCACGTTTCGCTTACGTACGAGCAGCTGCATAATTTTTCCAGCGTTGTGCTGTTCGATACCAGAGGGCGAGAGCATAGAAAGAAGTACCCGAAAACATATGACGTGGGATGAATAATCCACCGAAGAAATTCACGAAATGTGAGTGTCGTTTGAGCGTTTTGTGAATCCTGTGCTGTTCCAGTGGTCTTGTCACATATTTTTGGAGCTTGAGCTCTAAGTTTATATATTTTTAGCTCTTTATACTTCCAAGGCGCTTTAGTTTCTAGACAACCGACGTATTAAGAACATCCGATATCGCAAAACTCTTCCAAACCATTGGCTAATGAGCGTTGACTACTGTTCGAGCGATGACACGTATTCTAAAGGCTCCGCACTACCTTTGGTTTAAACTCCTGGTCTTTGACCTATGCCTTATCATTTTTCGGGTATTCGTTTCAAGAAACTCTATGGTTGAAATTGAGAACATCAAATTTCATGCCGGTAAAGAATTATCTGCGCCACGAGTTCAAACTGACCTACAAACAAGTAGAAATACAAGAATGGCGGACTCTGTATCGGCGAGATTGAAAGCAACAAAGACCCTCAAGCTAATCCAGTTTTTCTCAGTTGCCCTGCTTATAATTCTATCTGGCGATGTATCTCCTAATCCTGGTTGGTCTAGCTCAAAACTACAACAACCTGGTCTAAAAGTTGCCCATCTCAATATTCGAAGCTTGCCAAAACACCTCGACGAACTAAGATTGTTACTACAAGAGAATCCCTTTGATGTCATATGTTTAAATGAAACCTGGCTTAATAGCTCTTGGCGAGATGCAGAACTATCTATCAGTGGTTATAACATCATAAGGAAAGATCGCAAGGATGAACAGAGAGGAGGTGGGACAGCCATTTATTATAAAACCAAGTTTGTAGCCCGTCCACGACCGGACATTGACTCAGACGGGGTTGAAACTGTTTGGCTGGAAATTCGTTTTCCTAACAATAGCAAGCTCCTAATATCTTCGCTCTATCGTCCACCAAATGTTGAACTTAAAGATCTAAGCCCAAAATTAGAGTGTTTACTTGATCATAGCTCAAGGGAAAATATCGAGACAATGCTACTTGGTGACCTAAATTATGATGTTACTGCAAAGAAACGCTCGCCGGACACGAAGGAACTTTGTAAGCTGTTTAATATCTACCAGTTCACACAACTCATAAAATCTCCAACAAGGATCACTCATTCCACTTCTACTACTCTGGATCTTATTTTTACCACCAGCACCGAAAAAATAAGGAACTCTGGAGTCTTAAATTGTGCCATAACAGATCATTCTCTTGTTTATGCTATACGCCGGGCTAAAATCCCCAAAGGCCCTATCAAAACAGTTAATTGCCGCAATTATAGAGGTTATTCAACGGAAAACTTTATTGCTGAATTACATTCTGCCTCTTGGGATGGCGTTGACACCTCATTAACAGTAAATGAGTCATGGTCATGCTTCAAAGACACTCTGGTAAACATAGCTGATAAACACGCACCGACCTATGCCAGAAGAATACGTTCCAACTCGCTCCCATGGGTAACGCCTCAAATACGATCTCTAATTGTCCAAAGAAATTTCCATCATAAAAAAGCCATAAAGTCAGGGTCCATTTATAAATGGTCTAAATATCGTGAACTTAGAAACACAATATCGTCCTCCATCAGAGAAGCTAGGAAACTCTACTATTCTAACCTGATAGAAGAAAACCAGTCGGACTCTTCTAAACTTTGGAAGGCTTTAAAATCGGCTATTTCTACTGATGTGCGCGACTCACATATCCAATCTCTGGAAGTCGACAGTACAATAACAACAGATCCCATGTCGATAGCCTCTACATTTGGGACCTTTTTTAGAACTGTTATTGCGCGTCTTCGTGAAACACTTCCAACTGTATCTATCTCTCCAGTGCTAAGGAATTTACAAGTCAGCCCCACAGCGGTCTTCAAGCTGTCACCAATATCTGAGGAATTTATACTTAAACAGTTAAAGGTAATAAAAATCAATAAACCGACAGGCTTTGCCGATATTCCAGCACGACTCCTAAAGGACGGTGCCGAAGCTCTTGCGAAGCCTCTAACTGTTCTTATGAATAGATCAATAGCCGAAGGCGCTGTACCATCTGAGTGGAAGCATGCTATGGTTACTCCAATCCATAAGTCTGGGCCCAGGACGGATCCCGCTAACTATAGACCAATATCTGTGTTACCGGTCTTCTCAAAGATCCTCGAACGGGCTGTGCACCGGATGGTATATGCTTATCTACAACAGCATAAACTCCTGTCTCACCTACAATCTGGCTTCCGTCCTCTGCACTCTACTACTACCTGTCTTACGCATATTACAAACTCTATCCTGAACAATATTGACAATGGCTTACTCACAGGACTTGTTTTTTTGGACTTGAGTAAAGCATTTGACACTCTCGATCACAATTTATTATTAGATAAGCTATCTGCACTTGGCTTTAATAGATCAGCCGTACAATGGTTTAAATCCTACCTTACAGATAGATCACAAAGCATATGCATTAATGGTATTAGTTCTGACCATCAATCGGTCACTTTTGGGGTACCACAAGGTAGCGTACTAGGCCCTCTATTATTTATAATGTATGTAAATGATCTACCTAGTGCCGTTAGCATCTGCAATGTAGAATTATATGCAGACGACACCTTACTTTACTTTGCTAATAAGTCAGTTTCAACTATCGAGAATAATTTAACATTAGACCTAGCTAATGTTATACATTGGCTGCGCGCTAATTTTTTGTCTCTGAATATAGGCAAAACCAAAATGATGCTGATAGGAACACACCAGCGGCTTGCTTCAGTTAATGATTTTAGTATTCAGGCCAATGGTCACAGCCTTGAATGGGTTGATAAGTTCAAATACCTAGGAGTCATACTTGATCAAAACCTTTCTTGGAAAGATCATGTAGAGTACATAGGTAAAAAGATCTCCTCGCGCCTAGGTATGTTACGTAGGGCACGCAAAGTCCTACCTAGACACGCTTGTATCATACTATATAATGCAATGGTATTACCACTTTTTGACTATTGTTGCAGTGTTTGGGACAGCTGTGGATTGGGTAACAAAGCATACCTAGACAAACTCCATCGGCGGGCTGCAAGTATCATTGAAGGCAGAATTGTTGAGTTTGTCGAATTACCGAATATCTTCAGCTGGCCCGACCTGCAAAAGCGGCGGGACTATCTAAAGTCTATCTTAGTTTTCAAATCTATTAATGGCTTGGCCCCACAATATCTCATTGGAGAATTTAGGCATGCTAGAGAAATACACAGTTATCATACCAGACATCGAGACCTGCTGCGCATTCCTCTAGCTAAAACTAGTAGATACCAAGGTAGCTTTCGCATAAATGGAGCACGCACATTTAACACGCTTCCGCTTACTATAAGAAAGAGCATGACTCTTGTAGAGTTTAAAACTAAAGCGAAACGTTTTTTCAAGACTTAGAATGAATTGGGAATACGACTTCAAATTTAATTGTCTTTATATGTAACCTGTAATGTAATTCTTATTTTTTTGTATTTTGTAATATTATGTTACACAGGACTCTACTTAAACTAGCTATGCTAAATAGATGTTCCTGTTAAAATATTGAAATGAAATAAAAAAAAAAAAAAAAACCATAATTTATCAATAAGATCGTAACGACGTAAGTGATGAAGGAAATCGGAAAACGTTACGCGGCACTTCGTTTGATTTTGCCGCGAAATTTTACCGGAAATGAAATGTTCACAGGCTTAGCTGCTGGCCAAATAAACTTGCTTTGCAGCTATCCCACAACTAACTGCGGGATTACACAACTGAGTTTTTCTGCAAATTTTGGTACCAAACATGTTCACCTTCCCTGACCTTTTAGACATAAAAAAATCATTTAGGATTCACATCGTTCGCGCAGCAGAAGGAGTTACGTCAGGTGAAGGATTGAGAGGGAGCTGAGCTATTTTTAAGAGTTTTTGATGGAGGAAACGAAAGGTGAAACTTACCGCCCTCGGCTAAGTGATATTTTGGTCTGCACAAAGGAAATAACTGTACTATGTGCATTCGGTCCGGCAAATGAAATACAAGACACTGGCGCACAGGTAAGCGTTTGATTGCTGGGTGTTTTAGGGAATTTTTTAAAGAAACAGGACAGATCAAGCGCAGTTCAACCTCGTTTTTAATGGGTAGTCGAAACGAAATCAGTAACGTACATGCAAACATTGCAACAAGATTGCTATGACAATGAGACCACACTGTACCTTATAATGCCATACCATCCGGCAAATGAGCTTTTTTTATTATATTTTTCTCTACTCGCGAGATTTCTATCCTTTTTCCACACAATTTCTTTCTAAAATTTGACACCATTTTGTAAGCTATTTTTATGTTGACCGCTGGCTTATCGTGGGCGCGTGACCGCATTTGTTGGCGATGCCTCTCCTTTTTACGGACACATGTGTTCAGCTTTGCAACCATACTTCCCCCGGAACCCAAAAACTTTGGTTTCCCATAAGGTGCCAAAGGGGTCATCCAATATGTTATTTCCAGCAGTTTCATTGCATTGTTCAGTTTGTGTTTAGATTATAACACCATGTCATAAAGGTGCAGATATTATTTCCTTACTAGGTGAAAAGGCAAAATTTCACCTCTTGAAAAAAAGCATCTCTTCATTCTACTGAACCTTGTAATGTCCTCTGCTATATAGACAATTAGAGTTATCAATTTAGTCTCTAGATCAGACGGTATTAGGATTTTCATGCTGTTTTTGTTGGCTACTGTAGATGGAGAACATGAGTTTTTGGACCTTAATGAAAAGTTGTCAAAACTGGCAAAGTTTGCTCCGCACCTTTGGAAGGATGACGTAAGTCCTATTGACAGTTTTATTCATGTGAACTGGCCATGCATCATGACTGTCAGGCGTTCATGATCTCAGAGTCTGAATGGTAACTTAGTGTGTGCTCTGCTATTGTGACAAGTCAGGCTTTTCTAGAACGTGGTGTATACTGGAAAACGTTCAGTTTGCATTATAATCTGAAGACAGCAGGTCTTTCTAAATTCCAGTTCTGTTGTACAACTCTCAGGTAGAATTCCATGCAGTCCTAGATTTGCACCATCATTTTTCCTGTGTGCCTTTTTTGTGTGCTGTACGTAGTTCCTATGTGCAAAATATTAGTCTCTAGGTAAATATGACATTGCTTTTCACTTCAGGTTTCTTGCAATTCCTCTCTTGTGTTTACAATTTTCTTTCGAGTCAAGTACTATGTGGAAAACATTTGCCTTTTACAGTAAGTACACTGCTATTTTGGTCTTTGATTTTCCTGTTTTATTTTTGGTGTACTTTCATGCCACCTCATGTAGTGAAGGAAGGGTGATTGTGTCTTATTAACACTAAGCAGCATTAAAGTTGAGACAATGAAGTTCACAAAAATATAACATTGCCTAGAACTATGCCATGTTTGCAAAATGCTGGGAAAAAGACTTCATGAGAAGAACTGTTTCCAGGTAGCTTTCCAAATACTTGTTAATTACTTAAATTGGTTTGATAAACATTTGACAAGTGATGATAATGTTTGAGCCACAGTACAGCACTTAAATTAGACATTCCTCTAAAAAAGTCACCCTGCTTCTTTTTATTTGGCCATGGAGCGTCAGAACCGCACAACCACACTGTATAGTAAAACAATGAGTACCAAAGTACAGTACTGTTCAGTAGCTTTACAAAGAATGGTCACACTGCATGGTTTGATCCACAGATGAAAAAGTTAGAACCACACTGTATAGTAAAACAATGAGTACCACAGTACAGTACTGTTCAGTAGCTTTCCAAAGAATGGTCACACTGCCTGGTTTGATCCACAGATGAAAAAAAAACTGAACTACTTAATTGTCTCTGACACAGACAACAGTCAACAAGACATCTCTACTATTTACAACTGAGAAAGGATGTGTTGGAAGGAGGAATATTCGTCCACGAGGAAACAGCGCTGCTCCTCGCTTCTTATGCACTGCAAGCAGAAGTTGGGGATTACAATCAGACTCTACATGGCTCTGATTACTTTGTTCCAGAGCACTATTTACCTCAGAGAGTAGGTGTTTTACTGAGCAGTAAACTATAACTTACTTTATCAAACGGAAGTGCAATAGTGCAACATGAAACCGTTTTGCATAATTATTTTTGACTGGGTCTTTAAGGGTATTCCCAGGATCCTGGATTTGATTAAAATATGATGTGAGACTCAGGTAAACGCAAAATTTAATGATGGGGTTCGGGAATTGACTGCTCTCCGGGAAGCGATATTTTTGCCTGTCGGGAATTCGGGAATCTTCACGTACCAGCAGCGAAAGCGAATCAGCCAGATGAACACTAATCAGACCAAAAAGTGCCGGATGTGGGATTCTCGTGAAAAAGATCCGGGAACGCAGGATCAGAACCCCCCCCCCTCCCCCCCCCCCCCTGATTTGAGGGTCTCCCAGGGGTTTTGGAGAACAAGGGAACGAAGTAAAATATCGTAGGAAACAAGGGAACATGACTCCTGTTTTAGGAAACACGAGAACAAAAACTGGTCAAAACTCTACAGACGGGGGTGGGGTAGTTGAGGGTAGGGGGGATATGCGGCAAAATAAGGAAAGGCTACGGGAACATAGGGAAAATTTTGGAAGGGAACAAGGCAACAAGGATCTCCCCTGGGAGACCCTCACAGTTTTGGCGGTTTCGACCTAAAACATCTTCGACAGTAGGGCTTTTGTTCAGTTAGTTTTTCCTGTATCAAATGTTGTATAATGAACGATTTGTTATGCAAAAATTAAAGTCATATGCGACTGAGCATTTTTACTTGACAGTTGGCAGGCTAGAAAAAATTATGGGAATACAGCAATGACACGAGAAAATTCCCATCCGTATTGTTCTTCGTTCTGTTTGATAACCTCCATATATTATATGCCTGACTTCGCAAGCGGGCAAGGTAAACAGATAAGTACTGCTTTGTGATTGGCTACTGGAGCGATACCGGAAATAGAGCTTCCTTGTCCGCTCGCGATTTTCCACGCATTCTCACAAGAAAAGGTGTTTGCTGTTTTAGAATACAGTCAATTATTTTTTGGGGAGCTTGTTAGGTTAAGATAGTGGGTTCTTGGCCTTGTTTTTGCGTATAGTGGTCTGCAGGGGATCCGTTTTTCTACTTGCGGTATGGTTAGTAGGTGTAGTGTATAGATGACCAGTCTTGACTCTTTCAGGAGTGATCAAAATGGAACTTTTCTTTTCCATAACACTACTCTGTAAGGAAAACTGGCTATGAGAATTGAACAAAACGATCAACTCGAAGATAATGATTTGACCTAATACCAAATTCTCAAAATTCATGTATAAGAAAATGTATGGTACTCATCTTGGAGAATTGCTTTGCAGGCGATCGCCAAAATGACTGCTTCATATATCAAGAAACATCTGCCGTCAATGCACAAGACTCATACAGGACTGAGCGATGCTCAGGCAGAGATAGAGTACTTGAAGGTGAGTAGACAAACATGTGTCTACAAGGTGTTAACTGTCTTAGCTGCCGTCTGCTATTTTCTTTAAATAGAGACATTTCACCGCGTTATTCGCTTTTACGGCTTACGTAAAACCGCGGTTTGTCGCTTGGCGTTTGCCGTCCGAAGTTCTACCCTTTCATGTAATTTAGCAAAGCCGGTTATCACGAAAGCATGCCAGGGTCCGCCATATTGAATTTACCAAAAATGAGCAGTGGTGTTTTTCAAACAACGAAGAAGTGCACCTCATTTTCCCTTTCCTTCCACATTAACCTAAATTTGCAGAAAAATAATTGCTCCACATGATTTTCGTATTTTAAATTGACACAAACATAAGTTTTAAACTCAAACCTCCTCAAGTACATCACCACTTACGCGAAATCCTTCCTCTCCAAGTTGAAAACGCGGGTTTCTAACGACAAACATGACGCTAAGGCCTGGTCACGTTCGCCGTTTGAGAGTTTTACCGGCCTGGTGCTAAATGTCTCTAATTATATAGCTGGTTCCGCGAGCGGGCAAAAGGAGGCGAAGGAGTTTTAAAGTCCATGGTAAGAAGTCCGGCCCATCTTTTAACGGTTTTATCTATTGTAGTTTAGAACGACACTTCCTGAATATTTTTTTATGGAAAATTATACAGTCATTGTTTTCAGTGCTCTGGTATTCTTGGTTCCCTTAAACCTTTGACACTCAAAAGGGACTAGCACACAACTTCTTACAATTCTCTATACACAGTCAAGGAGACAAATGATGAGAGTTTAAAAGATCACCAACTTAAGGACACTGAATTGACCTAACACAAATTTCTCCAAACTGGCATATTAGAATGTGTATGAAAGTCCCTAAGGAGAATTGCTCTTAAGATTTTGGGAGTGAAAGGGTTAAGAAAGGCTGTCACTAAGGGCTGGGGTCCGGCGATTTCTCCTGGCTACTGCAAGTCTGAGCCCTGGCTACTTTGATACAAAACCAAAACATTAGTCACACCAGTAAATGTTTGTCCCCTGGCTACTTTGATACAAAACCAAAACATTAGTCACGCCAGTAAATGTTTGTCCCCTGGCTACTTTGATACAAAACCAAAACATTAGTCACACCAGTAAATGTTTGTCCCCTGGCTACTTTGATACAAAACCAAAACATTAGTCACGCCAGTAAATGTTTGTCCCCTGGCTACTTTGATACAAAACCAAAACATTAGTCACACCAGTAAATGTTTGTCCCCTGGCTACTTTGATACAAAACCAAAACATTAGTCACACCAGTAAATGTTTGTCCCCTGGCTACTTTGATACAAAACCAAAACATTAGTCACACCAGTAAATGTTTGTCCCCCGGCTACGTTTTTCATTTCCCCGCCTACTTGAAAAATAAGTGGCAGCCCTGTGTGAGAGTTGTAATTGTCCTTAGGTCCAGTGTGATTGGTCATTATTCTGTGGGAAGTGTATTTCAAACTGATGTCATAGACAAATGACAAATGAGAGAGATAGAAGCTTGTGGTTACGGCCTTGTGGACGCAGAACACTGATCTTCACGCCGTCGTGAATATATGAATAAATGGGAAGAAACTGGAAAACGAAATGAATAAAATAAACGATAAATTGAGAGGCTATTTTTTGGGCACTCAGCCAAAGCTTAACTCTGTAAAATGTCATCCCATTCTTCAGGAAGCGCAAAAACTTCAGGAATATGGAATTATATTCAATAAAGTTTCAAAGGTAAGAATTTGACTCCTTTTCATCTCATTTTGAGTAGAGGATCATGTTGTTCTCTAATCAAATTGCATAACAGTTTGAGACTAATTTCTCTTGACGTATTTTGGTAGTTTAAGAAGGACAAAAGAGGTGGCTACAGTTTAGGAATCAGCGTTAGAGGGCTGATCGTCTATGAGGTGAGACATTTCACTCTCTAATTATACCTAAAGGGAGCCAATCTCCTTAATTGTTTGCCAAGATCTCAGTCGCTTATTTTGGACAGTTGAGGAGCTGCTTCGCGCAGCGAGTAAGTTATATCAAAAGAACACAAGTTTGGTTATGTCTACTCTTATTCGCTTTATTCTGAGCTGTTAAATTCGAGGAAATCGAGCTTGTTTCGGCCGAACTCTCATCGAAAGACTCGGAAAGGCTTCGCTCTCATCTTTCTGCCATGTTTTTTACCCGTGAAATTTCTACAGGCTGTTCATCGCGGCCTCTGATTAGCTCGCCACATCAGCGGCGCGCGGGAAAGTCGTTCTACAAATGTATCTATTTGTGGAAATGCCTTGTTGCAGATCCAGTACAGTTGAGGTGGACGATTTGGATCAATCAATCAATCAATCAATCAATCAATCAGTCAATCAGTCAATCAGTCAGTCAGTCGGTCGGTCAGTCAGTCAGTCAGTCAATCAGTCAATCAGTCAATCAGTCAGTCAGTCAGTCAATCAATCAATCAATCAATCAATCAGTCAATCAGTCAGTTTATTTGTTGTCGATGTCGGGGGAGTGGTCGCCCAATCTCCCGACCCAGGGGCTCATGTGAGAAATGCTCCACCTGTAAATTACAACCGTATTGACCTATTCGGCTTACTCAATGTTGTACCCAATTTAAATCTCCCACAGTTAAGATTCTTTGTGTATTGTCTCCGCATTATTGTGGCATTCACATTTAAATGATATGGAAATTCCTGAAACAAAACGTTTTATTTCCAGTTAGCAAGAGAAACCACAGATCCTTGCCCGAAGTCCTTTGAATCTACCACATTAATGTCTCAATTAAATGGAAATTTCAAAACTAATGCACCATTTAACTCAGAGTCAAAAGTAATTTCATGTTTACATTGCTTATGCACAGAACTTATGATATGCTGTAAGGGTTTGAACTGGGTACAACATTGAGTTAGCCGAATAGGCCCATTACTACAAGGGCGTAATCACAGCACTGGGCTCCACATCCCAACTCTTCGCGAACAGTGTGTGGGTTCTTTGACGTCCCACGAAGTTATCACGAACAAGGGTTGTGAGACGGGACCTACGGTTTATCGTCCTTATCCGAGAAGACTAGAAAGTCTAACCATTTACAGATGTCACTGCAAAGTTAGCACTCTTCTCCTCAGTTTTTTTAAGACCCTGAGTGATGGTCCGGCCGAGGTTCGAACCAACGACCTCCCGCATGATGTTCCCGTCCTCTATCACGGCCGTGCTCTACTAACTGAGCTAACCGGTCGGCGGATGTTGAGCACCTGGTCTAGTCACCTAAAAAACGAGACAAAACCAATTCTAGAACAATGCAATTCCTTTTCATTATTATTATTCCAACATTTTGGATTACAGGAAAGGGGAGCAGTAAAGAGTCCAACATTCCGACATCCGTGGCAAAATATTAAAAGGATGGCGTTTCATGTAAGTAACTAATGTGTAACCTCTGATCCTTTCACCCCCAAGATAAACGTATTGATTCTCCTTAGTCAAGCGTACTTTCTTATGTACAGTTTAGAGAACCAATGTTGCATTGATTCAGTTTCTTGGGATGCATTTTTATTTTGTGATTTTTATTATTCTAATTTATTATATATATACGTGAGTGTTTTACTGGGAATTACACCACTCGTAAAATTCAATCGAAAGTATATCCGCGACCGTTGTGGCGTATTTTTCATATCTTCACTAGTGAGGACATGGATGACGTCATTTCCCGCCTTGCACGATTCAGTTGGAGTACAAAACTGCCAATCTATATAATAAAAAAGAAAATTACACGTTAGCTCGAAGATATGAAATTTATGTTCTCGAGGCAGGAACAATATCTTGCCACTCGAAAACATAAAATTCATATCTTCGAGCCATCGTGTAATATCTTTGTATATTGTTTTAACCTTCTCTTCATCAGCGACGGCGATTTTTCATCGAGGCGCATGGCCCTCCTGACACGTCAAAGATGGTTCTGTATACATACAGCTACAAGAAGTAAGTTTAAAATAGAAATCCAAGAACGAGCGTGGAGTTTACGTAAACACAACCAAGTTTCCATGGAAACATGATAAGCCGTAAGACGGGCTCCATGTGTGGTTTGATCTTTGAGCGGGAAAGCTGTCGCCTAAGACAAAAGACGTTGATTCAAACAATGTAAATGCGCGGGAGATCGCCAAGTCACTTAATAAAGCTCTTCACATAGATTATGAAACTAATACTTTTCTTCAAGTCTTGTACGATTTTCTATATAAAATCATTACTAACTCGAATGTGGTCACAGTTTCGTCCGTTCAACTCGTAGCCTCATGATAAACAACAGGACCCCATCAGCAGAAGGATTTCTCTCCTTTGTATTCTTGATCAGGCGTTCTGACAGACTTTGATATTTTAGGAAATGATTTTGCACGAATTGATAGTGTTTTCGCCGAGGTTTGCAGATGTTAATAATGACCCGCATATTTCGTAAGTTGTAATCGAACCCATGGTAACACATTGCAAATTAATTTACCAGTGCTTGCGTTCGAGTTCGTTTCCTAATTTGATTTTTTAATACGAGAAACGACGTTTGTTAACGATTACGAGTTGAGTTCAGTTCTCATCATGTGTTGCTTCATTTGGTGAGAAATTTTAACGACTCTGTCTTATCTTTACTGCACCGTTTTAGCGTTTTCTCTCCTTTGTGGTGATCTATTATATTGTACTCGTACGTAGCTTGAGTTGGTAACTCCTGTACTTGCACCCGAACCCCGCTATGGTTTATACCGCCGAGTTGAAGTTACACCGAGACAAAGACGCAGATTTGCTTGTCTTCTGTTCTTCTGCTTGATAAGTTTAACTGAAATTACAGTTACAGAAAGGCGAAATCATACTTGGAATTACAATTGACGACTACCGTTGTACCGTTCATTAAAATCATTCTACTGTAGTCTCACCTACACGATACTCGTGTTCGAAACATAGATAACGAAACTGAAAAACTACCTAGCAAAACTAAAAAGCTAAACAATAAATCAGTGTTCACTGCAGGTTCGTATTTGGATGTTCGAACACATGTACCGTGTTTGATCAAAATTATTCTGCATGGATGTAGCTTGGGGTGGTAACGGCGTTAACGTACTTTTAGGTTGTGACTGTCTGTCTCTTCTGGTGTTAAACAGGTCGAGATACTTACTGAAGATGTGTACATCATTCTACAAGTTTCAAATGATGATGGGTATGAAGCTGTCGAGTTTAAGAGAATATCCCAAAGATGGAGGTGAGGATTGATTTCTGATTTAACATCCTTACAAATCGGGAATTTTTGGTCCACTGAGAACAGCTGCGAAAGTCAAACTTCATCTATCACGTTTTTATGTTGGTAAATTCGTGTTATCATTATTATTGTTTAATAAAAAAGTAACAATAATGTCTTTTTGAAATAATATTATTTAGTATAAATACTCAGGTGATTATACGAGATCGCGCGCTCTGATTGGTTCGCTATCTCGGTTTATCAGCCGATAATCAACTCGACGAACAAAATGGCTGCCAGTCGTTCGCGCGCGTTTGATGAAATGAAATGTTCTCGTGTTGTACAATGCTTTTTCTTTTCTTTTTTGAAATAATCACCTTTGTATTTATACTAAAACAATTATTCGCCTCAGGCTCAGTTATTATCCGTCTTGGTGAATATTCACCGATAATCACTTCGCCTTCGGCGAATAATTGTTAATTAGTATAAATACTCAGGTGATTATACAAAATTGCGCGCTCTGATTGGTTCGCTATCTCGAATTATCAGCCGATAATCACCTCGACGAACAAAATGGCTGCCAGTCTTTCGCGCGCTTTTGATGAAATAAACTTTTTTCGTGTTGTACAATGCTTTTTCTTTTCTCTTTTTGAAATAATCACCTTTGTATTTATACTAAAACAATTATTCGCCTCAGGCTCAGTGATAATCGGCGAATAATTGTTAATTAATCGAGTTTGAAGGAATATCCCAAGGGAGGAGGTGAAGATTTGATTTCTGTTCAAATATCCGTAGTCTTAACCTTAGTTCTTATCCTTATTTTTTGTGCAGCTGTCAGGATGAACGGCGTGGTTAAAACAGACGAATCAAGCTCTGTTGCCGGAGACAGTTTGACATCACAAGGGGGGGATCCCACGAGTCAACACGAGTCTGCTGTTATTCAACCACAGGGCATAGGGCCCGCAATACACCTGAACGGGTCAGCGTGCCAAGTACAAGATGACCAACCAGTACAGGTTTGTCTGAACAACAACAACAACAAAACAAACATACAAACAAACAATGGAACCAAAACAACGACAATAGTACTAAAAAACTAACAGGCTCGGCTTATATCAAGAAAGAATAGAAGCAGCTTTCCGAAATAACAGGTTGGTCATTCAGAACAATACTGTTCAGTAGCGTTACAAAGAATGGTCACACTGCATGGTTTTATCCGCATATGAAAAAATAGAACCACACTGTATAGTAAAACAAATAGCACCACAGTACAGTACTGTTCAGTAGCTTTACAAAGAATGGCCACACTGTATGGTTTGATTCACATATGAAAAAGATGGAACCACACTGTATAGTGAAACAAACAGTACCACAGCACAGTAGCTTTTCTAAGAAAGGTCACACCGTTTGGTTTTATACAAAGATTAAAGAGATAGAGGTAAGCCACACGATGTAACTACGTACCCAACTGTGGTTATACTAGATAACACAGTTCCCGTGAAACAATGATTGCAGTTTGATTTATTCTGTCGTAGGTCAGTGTGTATCCTGTGCAGTTACAGAAGGTCGATGGCAGCCTGGGGCTTAATATCATTGTAAGTAAAACACGTGATAACGCTTTGTCATCAACTGGGAAGGAATTAACTTCCCTAACTTAAAATCTAAACGGTCAGTCATTTCGTGGCAAATTTGAAGCTGAAAAAACTGCCAGTAAAATGCGTATCAGTTATAAAACTAATGTGGTTTTGTTTGTGTTCGGTAGGGCGGTATTGAGCTGGGTGGAATCTACGTTAAAACCACGGCACCGGAAGGACCTGCGTCTCTCAGTGGAAAAATTAATATAGGTATTGAATTTTTTGGGATGAGTTTAATTTTTACTGTTAATTTTCTATTTAACTCTATTTATCACGCCTTTAAACATTTATCAGTTAGCATTGTAAGTCTCGAATGTAAAAGGAGCAGGAAGGAGGAAGAGTTGGTTTTTTTGCTTATAAATCCTTAAATCAGTCGCAAATGATTCGTTTTATCCTTTCCCAGTACAGTGAATAGCCAGGTGCTATTAGAACTGGTGAAGAATTTCAATGAGTGTATTTTCTTGTTTGCTTCTGTAGGTGATCGGATCCTTGAAATCAACGGCCATAGTCTGGAGGGTTTGTCAAGACAAGAGGTATAGTAGATAAAAATTCTTTTTTTTTATCAAACTTCCCGAATGATGTTGGTCTTTTGGGTCTTAAAGCAACACTTTGAATCAAACTTTAATCTCTGACAATCGCTTTCCTAAGGATTTGAAATTTTTTTCTGATCCTCGTCCTCACCACCGTTACTAAAATCGAGGAACTGTGGATTGGGCGCAAATTTTTATATAGCTGCCACACCCACTTGTTGTTGTCCCGCCCTTTTTGTCAAAGAATTCCAACAATTTGACCAAAGTCGCTGTGTGCACGATGACGCACATGACCAAGACAGGGTGAGTTTACTCATTTCTCTTTTGGTCCTTTACCTTAAACTCGTATCTTTCCATCGTGAACCCGCAAAAGCTGAAAACTTGTTTTCACCGAACTCTTATTCACGTTATTTTCACGTAGTGACGCTTAGACCAATCAAGGAAAGTGGGTGTGGCTGTCAATCAATGTGGGAGTGGTAGCGCTATGAAAATTTATGCCCATTCCACGGTTCGGTGATTTTCGTAACATGTGGTTCTGCAGAAAGAGGCAATTTCTCTTCATACAATACAAACAATACAATAAAATAAATTTTATTTATCCACGGTGGTGATTAAACCTACAAGCTTATGGCGCCATGTTTTAAAATGAAAGAGGAAAGTAATAGATACTGTGTCCTTCTGTTATAAGATGTTACAATATTATAAGATTATAAAATGGTACGATAAGTTAAAAGAATGTCCTCATATGTGAGAAGGCCGGGCTGTTGAACACCGAGCGGCGTTAACAATTAGTCTTTATTTTCTGTTTTTACAGTCTATCTTTCGGTCGGCGTCCACTGAATGTTTTTGTAGTTTTTAGTCAACATACAAGTTAATCTAGAATTGTACTGCTGAAAACCAACTTAACTGTAATTCCTGTTGCGAACGTTAGGATTGTAAAATAGCTTTCCGTGCCCGATAACGAGGAACGGTCTCTAGAGCCTTAAGGTACTTTACTTCTTCAATCGCAGGGAAGCGACTTTTAAGTAACTGTTCAAGATGTCAATTTTTTTTACATATATCATGACGCAAGTAATTTTAGACAATACTTTTTCAGGCTGTTAACATCCTTCGAACAGCTCCCCACGTATGCACCATGTTAATAGAAAGCTGTGTAGCCTCTCCTGCCACTCCGAATGGGAAACCAGCGGTACCTGGATCCAAGTCTGCCTCAGCTTTCTATGCGCCCAATCGACAGCCCGTGAGCCGCCAGGGGTCAGCGGAGTCGCATCATTCTCCGTCGCCGCCACAGATGTTGCCAAGGGAACATAATCAAATCGAAGACTCAGTTGTAGTGAGTACAAGTAACATAGAAACGACCAAACCAGATTTTACCCCTCCCTCGCAAGTAGAAAGTAGTGCTAAGGAAGAAATGTTGACTCAACCATCGGAGAAAAAAATTACCTCAAAGGGATTTATTTCTAGTTTTCTGTGGGGGAGACGTGCTGACCAAGGGGAAAAAGTGATTGTTGCCACAAGAGTTGTAGAGGAAAACCCTGAAGACGAGCTTCAGGAGCTGGGTCCCCTTGTGGCTGTGTCAGAAGAGGGCAGCCCAGCCTCCTCCCCCCAAGGGGATAGCATTGTAACAGATGAAAGCTTACTTCCCACGGGGCCGCAAACAGCATGTACAGCGGTACAAAATGATGATTCCACCGTGGTAACTATTTTCAAGAAGCTTCAGTCGTTTTTGTTCTCCCCCAGTCCTTTAAAACCCAAGCGGTCCGAAGAGTCGGAATCATCTAGCTGTGAAAGCGATTTCGATTCCGAGTGAAGTGAAATGACGTCTGGTTCGTTCAACCCGACAGATATCGAGACCATTCGGGATGAGCTCGAGACATTGTTGGGAGGTACGAGCGATAACCAGTCCCCCCGTGGCCACCCCCCTGAGTGTGAAAAATTTGATTCTAATCTCCCTGAAGGGAAGGGTGCGAAACTTGATGAAGAGAAACCCCTGATTTCTCCATCCAATGATAGGGATAGTGCTGAGTTTTGTTTAGGAGGGGACGAAATTACGGAGAGTAATGAGGGAAAGGATATTACAGGGCAGAGTGAGTATGGGAATGTGAAAAGCGATATTCAGGGAGAAAAGGGTGCAGAAGGAATTGATTTTCAAGAAAATGCTTCAGTCCTGAACGCAACGGTGAGGCAAAATATAAGCGAAGCACAGAATTCCAAGTCTGAGAGCTTAGCTAGTTTGAATGAGGCAGTGACTTGGGAAGGGTCTAAAAATGAAGAGCAGCACAAAGAAACTGTTGAGAGGGACGAGAAATGTCTGATTGATGATGTAGAGGATGAGCCATTGCTGTACCGTTCAACAAGTGTGCTGAGAATCCAAAAAGAAACATTAGTATAAATGGGAGCAAAAATGTGGCGCGTAAAAACATGAGAAAATGGAACAGAATTTGTGTACACAGCGGGGGCTTGTGTTTATCATAACTGCGACGATCCTCCACTTGTTAAAAAAGAGTAGTTTATGGATATGAAATATTCTTCAAATTTGGTAACAGTATGAATATAAGAACTACGGTATAAAGTAACTGTAAATTTTGGAAAGCAAAGTGTTCCGCCTTAGAGCACGGTGTTTCAAAAGGAGCTTGACGAGAGTAAGTCTTTTTAATTCATGTGATCAGTATAAAAGATTCAGCTACGGGGAACTAAGAGACCTGTGCTACAGTAACACTCAACCGCTTTTGGACAATACTCTAAATGCGTTACAACTTGATATGTAATTGAAGATTAAACAGAGGGGTCATGTAAGGAATTTACTGTGCAAGTGACTCTTACAATTTTGCCAAGCACGAGGAGTTCACGTGATGGCCGTACATGTTATGTCCCGTATACAAATATGAACGTGAAGTAGGAAGGGAGGAGTGGTACGGGACTTGGGTCACAACAGAGGTTCATCTTTCTCGGAGGAGAACGTAAATCTCTGCTATATAAGCCAAAATAACTGCCTAATATCAAACTTAATGATTGAGGTGTTAGAAATATATCCATAAAACGACTAACAAAAAATTCAGATACGTGCTGAGCAAACATTAACATACTTGCCGGTGACTGTTATGTGTTGAATGACTTTCTCATGCAGTGTAGTGTTTAATGGAGTTATCCTCCTGCATTCAGCTTATTTCAGTAGAAAGTTTCTGGCCAAGTCCTATGTTTGTTGTAATGTTACATTCCCTTAATATGTGCAGTCATATAAGTTGATGGACAAATGCAATTCACAGCAAAATTAATTGGGTGTCCTTTCTGTGTCGCGTTTCACTTATTCCAACATTGCTTATCTTTTTTTGAGGAAAAGGTCAAAAATGCATCCTAATTGATTGCATTACGGTTTGGTCAAATTCCCTGTCGTTGCTTTAGATATCAAAAATTGCTCCTTTTGTAACCGTAACTCTGACAGCCCAGGCATTTTCGTGTTATTTTTTTTACAAACCAAACAGCTTTTCAAATCACACTGTACTGTCTCCACCTTATGAAACAATCATTGAATTGTTGAGCTAGTTCTGTCACCAGTGTCAGGACATCTGTTATAATTCTGCTACGATTTTTTCACAGATACTAAGTCTAATTGCGTAATTTGGAAGTAATTCTTAAGGCAGAGTCTTTCAGGGTTTATCTAAGCGTATAGCTACTATAATATAATTCAATTTATCAAAATCTGCCTAATATTAATCAACTTTGTCCATTTTATTATATAATAGCTTACCATAGCATTTATCTAATACCAGGTGAATTTAAAATAAACTTGTAGTATGGGCAGTAACGTCTCCTGAGTTCCGTTTGTCAGCGTAGCACCTGATGTGAGAATGACGTGAGATTAATACGGGTATTAGTGGCAACACGTTTAGAAATCTTTTCTTTCAGGCTACTTTTTTGGAGGAGTTTATTTATCAAAGGAATAAACACACACCGCCCAGCGTTCTTGCTGTCTTTATTACGATTTGAAACTTTTGCAATATGCCATACTTTGCCGGACAAAAAAAATGCGTTAAAACACCAATCGGACATGAAAGAGTTAAAATTTGAATAATCTAATATTTTGCTTCCAATTAAAACAGTTGAAGAACAAAGTAAAAATGTATCTTTGTGCCTTGAGTTGTAAATCTAACTAATCGAGGCCCCCTTTTAAATTCGCGCGTCATGGACTAATTTATCTCTCTTTTACAGGATTATATTCCCATTGAAATACCCAAACTCAATGGAAGTTTTGGTCTCAATGTTACGGTAAGATTTGTGATCAAAAATTGACCTCCTACCTCCTGTTACGCTTAAAATAACCGAGAGTTTTCCCAGCATGCGATTTCAATGTTGTTCAACCCTCTTCATAATTCAAAACGTCGAATACTTTTTCATCAACCAAAATGAACATATAAAGCTTTCTAAATGTCAGTCATAAAGTCACTTTTATCAAGAAAAATAAAGGCGAATTATCTCTAACAATTCTCAGATCTCGTTTCCTAATAACGGCTAAATCAAGAGTATTTTTATTAGGTACAACTCTGTCGGTCTCTTAAAAAGCATTGAGTGATTGGTTTAATTTTGATATTTAAGAGTATGAAAAAGGAAAAAGAGATCTTCTTACGATTAAATATATCTTAAATCGGCTTGGAGAGTTTTGAAGCCTGTGTTCTATTTATTTATACCAATAAAGTCAAAATTTAGTTTTAATACGATCCTTTTAGGGCAAATGTAATCCTTAAGACCGTTTTATCCATTTTGAGGAAAATGGTTTCAATTTTTTTTTATAAAAGAAATTTTGAGGACATTTTAGGTCGAATAATCTTACTTGAAGCGATGGTATTACTAAAATATCGGCTATCATCAACTTAGATATTTATCTTTTCAATATTCCAATAACTACCCTGTATTTATACTATACTTAACGCTTCAAAAAGGAATCGCAAAATAATTTTACAAATTATAGTGACACCAACATGTAGCTTCCCCCTCCGTTTCGTGGTAATTCTGAGGGCTCTGTTTTTTAACCTGAAAAGAAATCACAGCACAAGCGGCAATAATTGAAAGAGTGAAATCGAATTAAGATTATCGGTGGCAGATCTGTTAGTTCATCGAGGATAGCGTGGTAATATTTGTGGAGTTGTTGAAATTCCTTGTTTGGATGGCATCTTGTACTGAGAAATGTTTTGTTATTCTTCAGAACTTCCTATTTCGTGGCGGAACGTTGTGAATTCGATAGGTTTTATTATTCGCAAATGAGTTACAGCTGTTAAAGCTCTGTACCTAAGCTTTTAATTATTCAGCTAATCGTGTTTTCAACTTAATAAAAACGACCAAAACTTTAAATTAGATTTCTGAAACCCTGACATCACTAAGACGAGCTCCCGAGCTTAAATCAAGTCCAGAGAATCTTGCCTAAATTTCAAGCTGGCAGAAAACCATTACGTGAATACCATACTTTTCTTAAAAAACAGCAAAAAAGCTTTCTCAGCAACGAAAGGATTATTCCTTTTCATGTTGATCGTATGATATTTTTAATTGCCTCCTGTTTTTATAAGGAATTTAATTTGCTATTTGCCGATTTTTTTTCGCAGCAGGACGCCAGTGATGTCTCTCTTTCAATTCGCCCCAACACACTCTTATGAATAAATTACAAGCTCGAGACATAATATGAAAAATGTCTGTGAACATCCTTCATAGCAATGTATTCGTGATTGTTACGTTGTTTCGGTGTTCTAACGAGTAAATGCTGACATCATATAGACAAACAACCGGGATATTTCTAGAACTGTACCCAACATGGCTTCCTGTCATGTCTTCTAAATCAATCGCTTGGCTAAAAAGGAAGTTAAAACACTGCATACCTTTAAACTTTATCGAGGCACGGGTAAACGTGTTCAACCCATTTTTAGCGAGGAAACCGTGTACGTTGTTAGTGTAGAGTACACTGTTGAATTGTCAGGTTTTCCGTGAGAAAATGTTTGTCTGTTTTAAACCTTAGGGGGGACCTGAGCTTGATGGAATATACGTCAAGTCTCTACTGCCCGGAGGAGCAGCTGAGGCTTCTGGTAAAATCCGAAATGGTACGTAAAAATGTATATACGCTTAAAAAATGTAACGGTTGCTTCTTAAGATTCTTTCTTAGAACAAAACGTCTTTGAAAAGACAACAGAAGTGTGTTATAAATAGCAACATGAAAAATAGTTAAAAAAAACTCAGACAACACTCACCCTTCTTTTGCGCTTTCTCGCGGAAGAAACTTCGTCCCTTTGAATTGAATATTTAATCATGCTTCGTTTGATGTGGGTATTCATAGTTTTAACCCTTACTCACAGCGATAGAAAATTGAACTCAACCATAGCAGCTTATCTCTACCAACGAATCATTGGATTGGCTGTCTTCTGAAGACTCTAGCTTTGATCTATTTTTTGTTTGATTTATCTCAACTCAGGGAAACTAGCCAATCAACTTTGCTGATAGTTATCAATTTAATGAAATGTGATTGGACGAGTGCATTCTATGCAAACGCTTATTGGTGTAATTGTTACTTGCGCGCTGTTGTTTTGGAAAAAAGTACTTCTTTCAGTCGTGCATTGTGTTAAGTATCACGCCAAACCTGACATGTCTTGAAGCACAAATAAAAAATTGGAACAGTTTTTTTTTTCGATCGTGTCTCACAATTTTCAAACAAGAATACCGTCAATAAGAAAAGGATGTAGAAGCCACAAGTTTCTTAAAGATCACCTTGAGAGGCGTTTAATAGCATTCTTTGATGATGGCGTTTTATAAATCAGTCCACGATAACTACGATTGACTGGGATTTTAATCTTTATAGCTTTAAAGACATTCATAATTATAATACTCGTGGAAGAAATGACATTTGTAGACCCAAGTCATGTCGCTCCTGGGGCCAAAACCGATTTATTAATCAAGCTGCTCACGAATGGAACATTTTACCCGACAAAGCAAAAAGCACTTTTGACATTTTAACTTTTAAAAGACTTATCAGAAGTATTTAATAACTTTTTTTTTTTAAATTTCTTATATTCATTTTTAAATTTAACTTTTTACATCTTCTATTTTTAACTGTCACTTTTTAAATCATTTTATCGTATTTGTTACTTATTTTAAGCAGGGCCCCACTGAAAACCACCTTTTTGTGATGTGGGCTCCCTGTTAAAATATCTTTATTATTATTATTATTATAAACTGAAAGCAAAAGTTATATACTGATAAAACGAGGTTGACCCGCTGTTTATAGTATATTTGGATTTCTCTTTGCCTAATATCTCGTTTTCTCGAGAGCTTTGTGGGAATTGCATTTCGGTGCGAACTTGTAAATTGCTTATCTCACTCGATCATTACCAGATCAGACGGAATTATTAGAGATGATAAAGTAGAGTAAAGCTAAAATCTTACAAGAGGCAGCGATTGGCAGAGTGAATCGTAAAGCTTTAGAGTTTTTTTTTTGTTGGCTTAATTTCCCGCCAAATTAGCATTTTGCCTCAATGACGTCTTTTCTATTTTTCTTACTGAAAACTTGTGTTGAGCCAAATATACTCTGATTTCGAAAAAGAAATAAGCCATAATATGGACATATAGTTGCGATTCCGCAGTATATTTTATCCAGGCGAAAGCTGCTAATATTCTCTGGCTTGACATCTCTGGTTTATCGCGATATGTTTAGAGAAGCTAGTTAAAACATGATTCACAAAGCCAACTAACTTAGCGAAAAAAAATAGTTGAGGACAATTTGAGGACAAAAAAGTAGGAGCTAGAATAAAACACAGGGAATAAAGTTGATGCATGACAAGGGTTTTTGTCAGTGGTAAATTCTTTGGAGTCGTGATATTGTGCATTTTCACTTCAGTCATTTTTTCTAATCAGGAATTGTTTCGCAGTTAAAATCTAAATCTAAAATAATTTTGTGCTCAATCATCGTTTCACTGTTAAAACTCGTATGCTGTCCGTAAGGAAATGCCCGGTTTTTTTTTCATGTCTCTAAATAATTTAGATATTTATGAAGAAGTCTAAGATAATTTTTACCTTAACCACTGTGTCACAAGTCTAAAGCATTTTGAGAAAAGGTTTTTTAAAAATTTCTAAATGATTGAAACAATGAATTTATTCAGTATAGACGGTGGTAAATGGAAAAATGTATCCCTGCCTGTTTTGTTTTGCCTAGAAACGTGTCGAAAGTAAACTAGTCTTTTTAAAAAAGTACTGAAACTCTAAAAAAGTAAATATCTATTCCGGTAAACAGCTATTTCATTGTTTTTCGTGAAACCTAGAACTAAATTTGGAGACAGTGAAATTATCGTGAGTCCGACGTCATCCCGGAAAGTTTCCGATAGTGCCATCGGAAAACGCTCTCCAGTTACTTTGTTTAGTCATTGCTGGTCCCGCTCAGTGTTTGCCCATGAGATACCCCCCAACAGTATTTTTCTCTCCTTACAGTTACTCTACTGCTGCGATTTGTAATGAGGTCTTTTTAGGGAGTCACCGATTGTCAAAAGTCATTATTTGCGTGTTAATTTCCATGTAGGTGACAGAATAGTGGAGATAAATGGAGTCAATATGGATGGGCTAAATCGCAAACAGGTCAGTCGGATAAGAAACAACTTTTTGATAATCCAAAAAATGAACCAACTCAAAACCGTTCAGCTTAGTGTAAAAACACAAAAAAAAAAAAAACGTCCGGCCATAGCCAAATAGCTCATGGATGCGATAAGCTGACACACAAATCCACCTGCAAGAACGATCAACGTTATGGGCTGCATGTATTTACCTGGTTCAGTTGGTTTGTGGCGGTGTTTATCTTCAGCTCTCTTCCGCAAATATCAAACATCGATTAGCACGCGTTGTTCAATTCATCACTACCCTATCTGAAGTTTGCTGGCCAGTGTGTTTAATTTAGATGTGGCAGTATTTTTTTTTGTCATCTCTTCTATCTCATATTGAACTTTGCTGAACAGAATAAAATCCATGTCGCTTGTTGTTCAACAAGTACCATTGCAGTAAAAGGATCTTTTTAACATTCAATGTGTCATGATAAGCAGTCCTTTTTAGTCGCAACGTTTAATCTATAGCAAAATGTAACTCGGTTTTGAAACATTGACTTGTTGTGATTATCGACCTCATGATCACGTGTTTGATCAACTGTTCCATTTAGGCGGTAGAGTTACTAAGACGGTCAGCGGCTACAGCGACATTGGTCATAGAACGATTCAGACAGCCAGAACCTGATGGACCTCGCCTTGAAAATATCGAAGATCTTCTCCGAACCTCGGTAAGCTGTTCGCGGACAATTATATTAAGGGACGAATTTTGGGGGGAGCAGGGTTGGCGCAGCGCTCGCCTTCCATCAGTGTGTCCCGGGTTCAATTCCCGGCCCCGGCGTCATATTTGGGCTGAATTTGTTGGTTCTCTACTCTGCTCGGAGAGATTTTTCTCCACGGCTACTCCGGTTTTCCCCTCTCCACAAAAAGCAACATTTGATTTGATTTGATGTGATTTAATATGATTTGATTTGATTTCATTTGTGCTTTACAGTGTCCCCAATAAGTGCGTCAGTGCTAGATACACTTGACACTGAAATAAAGGTCAAATTTTTGTCTTCACCGGAGGAAAGGGCGGCAAACATGAGGTTGTAACTTGAACTCGAACAAGGGATCTTGCATGAAGTTGTGTATATATATGTACAGAAATCCATTCGACTTAGCCAGCGTAGCTTGGCGTTCTAGTCAGTCACGGAGAGCGAGAAATCGCGCGCGCGGAGAGCGAGGAATCGCGCGCGCGATTTCTAGCTCTCCCTGACTGACTAGAACGCCAAGCAACGCTGGCTAATTCGACTTGAAACGAGTTAATGACGCTCACAGCTTGTCTAGATTCGATACTTCCCAAGTATCACGTGTGGAAACTGCTTTTCCCAGTCTCTGAGGTTGTTGGCACTGTTCCGCTTCCATGGTGCGTCATAAGCAACACGCATTTGAAACAACGACTTGTCCGCCATGTTTTTGAACAAAGGCGCGTATTTCCCAGTGAGTACGTTAATTAGATTTCTATTGCTTTCCAAATATGGTAGTTGATGGTGTGAATGTGGACATGCTGTGGTTGAAGACATTCAAAGCCAGTTACACGTCTCAAGTCTTGTGGGTTTCTGATGTTCTTATGCATAGATTTCAATGGAAACTTATCTACAGTCTAATTTGAACCATGTTGACTTGTTTCTGCCTTGCAGCCCAACTGCATTCTGGTGGAATTGCAGAAAATGAACCATTCATTTGGATTCAGCGTTGTGGTAAGTTCCCCATTACCTCAATTTCTGCATACGTAAAAGGCCATTAAATATACGAGTACAGGGGCGGATCCAGGATTTCAAAAGGGGGGGTGGATGGATGGCGGGTCGACCCGCCATCTTGGAAATTACCCACAAGACCCTGGGAACGAGGTTGCCATCAAACCTGAGCATCGACTGAGCACATGGGTTGGTAAGCGCGAACGTTTCCCTGCAAATTTCGCAATAAACAACAACTAGACATGAGCGAGAGCTAATTTTTCTTTCTTTCTTTATTTTCTATTTCAAATAAAGTGACAATTCGAATTATTTTTTTTACTGAAAAATGGGGGGGTGGATATCCACCCTATCCACCCCCCCTGTATCCGCCCCTGGAGTAACTGGAAATCGTGTGCCTTACAGCGACGTTCCGATGGGATACGTGCGCAAAATCTGTCTACTTTAGCTTCATATTGTCTTAAAACTGTTCTGTTCCATCCAAATTCCGTATGCGTCTTTTGTTGCGGCTGTCTTAAGCTCCTTCACCGAAGTAAACTACAAAATACATCAGTCCCATATTAATGGATCGGTCTCCAACAAAGATTTGACTTCCGAGATCACTAACAAAAATGCTTCATCTCCCCATTCTCTCATTATCAATGCAATTGAAGCAGTTTCGTTTTCAACTTCGAAAAGGAGGTCACGGGCGTGTCACGTTGTTCTTTTTTTTATTAAAACTTGAAGGAAACAAGTTTACGAATTATTGGTAATGGTAATAGGACTGAGTGGAGTCCAATTCTGTCTGTAATCATACGAGTGATAACAAAATCGGACGATAATCATGAGTATGATTGCAGAGCGAATTGGACGACACGAAGTCTTATTACCAATTAATCATAACTTTATCAAAATTTGTGATATATAAACTTCTTTTTTTTTAAATCAAAACATATGAATTCCAAGCTTTTTTTTTGCTAGCAGTGAAAACAAAAGCCATTTACGCGCGCGCGTGATGGCGCGTACTGTCCAATTACTCAGGCATGACGCGTACTGTCCTATTTAACTGTCCTAGTAAGGCTGAAATCAGGGCAGTTGATAGCCAATCAGATTTGAGAATTTTGTTATAGTTATAGCTCGTGTGTAGGTGTATTTGTGTTTGTGTTCTTGTAATTGTTTTGTAAGTAGAAATAGAAAAAAGTATAAGCGACAAAATAAAGAATAAAGTAAAAAAATACCCCCCCCCCGGGGGGAGGGGGTACTCCCATTAATTTCGGATAGGTTTGTGCCGCGAAGGGTCTTAAACCCTGACCCTATTTAAGGATCGAGAACCTCAAAAACCATACCCTACCCCGCAGCACTTTCCTATATAGTACCCTCCCCCCCCCCCCCCCGGGAAAAATACCCAGTACTCTCCTTTAAAAAATCACTCCTCAGTGCTTATGGACATGTTGATTATTCTTATTTAAATATATGTGTTTTTATCATACCGTCAGGGAGGTCCGGATTTTGGTGGCATCTTTGTGAAAACAATCAATCCAAACGGGGCTGCAGCCATGGATGGCAGAATAGGGATAAGTGACAGAATAATAGCTGTTAATGGAGTCAACTTAATTGCAGCCACGAGACAGGAGGTAAGTTGCAACAGCTCCTGAATGTTTCCCCAACATTTCATTCTGTCTTTTTCACATAGGTTAGCGGAAGACGTCTTTTTCTTTAACAAAGTGTGAAAGCAGAATTAGCGCATGTTTAAAGACATTGCTAAAAATAAATTACAACATAAATTAAGCAGCTTTCAAGGGGCTCCAGAAGAGAGCTCGAGGTTGTGGTTAATTCCAATTTATTGAAATCTTATTCTTAAACACTCTGACCTTAATGCTATAGAGCATTTCTTGAAAAAGAAATGTATTCAGGAATGAAGCTAAAGGATATTTCATAATCAGGGCGTAGGGCGAGGAGACTTCGTGTAAGGCATGCCCGTCCTGTCTTTCTTGACATCAACCCCCATCCCCTCCCCTCTCGGTCCCTAAGTTTTTCGTCCATTGTACCCAGGCTGTTGACACTCTGCGTAACTCACCGACCATTGCGCAACTGGTCGTGGAAAAATGCACTGCCGAAGATCACATGACCAACAGTAGTGGTCCACCGACCCCTCAGGCTTCAAGATATGGCGCTGTACAGTATAACCAGTACCAAGGTAAATAACTACTTATTAACCGACAGGGAGGTCTTTACGGAAGATCTCAAACTGAGGTTCTGCCCTATTGAGGAAGTGATACTGACGAGGTCAATACAAAATGACCGAGGTTTGAGTTGTTTCCATTAGGACTGAACTTTCGAGGTTAATATGTATTTTTAGGAGCCCATCAATAGGTTCCTGGAACGGGTTGTTCGAAGCAGGTTTAAGGTAACCCAGGGTTAGTGCGAAATTGAAATGCCGATACGAGAGCTTAAAAAGCACATTCAGTATAATTCTTTTTGAATACAATATGATGATTGTATGCTCTGAAATAAAATAGAGAAAGTTATCGGAGAAAATGCTTTTTAACAAGAGGAAAAGAATCCCGGGTTAAAATTGAACCTTGGATTAGCGCTAATCGGCCTTCGAACAACCGGCCCCTGGTAGTTTATTATGTGGTTTTGTCTTGGCAAAGAAGATCTAAATAAGTTGATTACGGGATAATTCTTCCCTACGATTGGCCAATCAGAGTGATCGTTATATTGACTACGAACACAAGTTATATCATAGAATAGGGTATTACATAGCTAAAGGAAAAGTGCACATTGCAACCAGTGGAATACTCACGTTTCGAGCGCTAGCCCTTCCTCAGAGCGAATGATTCGCTCTGAGGAAGGGCTAACCCTCGAAACGTCGGTATCCCCTTCTTTTACCTTACGGTGGTACAAATTACTCTCTCAACTTATCCCAATTTCTAAGATCCAACGTTTACCTTGTCTTTAGACTACAGTATGGACGATCTACCGTTCGAAGTTCATTTAATGAAAGGCCCAAGTGGACTGGGTATGAGTCTAACAGGAGGTAACGGAGGTAAGACATCTTGTTCCTCGAATCAGGTTTTTAAAACCGCCACCTGTATTTGATTTATGGGAAAGGGGAGAGGGGCTTAAAATGAATTTTTGTTAGGAGAAATAGTAAAGCAAGCAAACCAAAACGGAGCAATTTATAGAGGACTTTCATAAATGGTGGCCGGTTTATTATTCTTTTGTATGTATGTTAATTAGACCTGCTGGCCTCATTTTGGAACAAAAATTCTATTGAATTGTGCACATCCTAGCGAGGCCAGAAAGGCTCATTACCATGAAAACAAAATAATTTTTTGTTTGGCCGCCATTATTAAAGAGGTCATTGCATTGGCGAATTTATCTCGTTGCCTTTCGTCTGACATTACTCTTTTTTCTCTCATTTCCTAATCAGCCCCTATCTACATAAAGAAGTTGGTTCCGGGGGGAGCGGCCATTCTGTCCGGACAACTTCAAGTTAACGACGTTATTTTACAAGTGAATAACAAGAGTTTAGACCGAATGAGCTACAGAGTAAGTAATCATTCAGTCAAGACCGGCCTGTTTTACGATACGAAGGCAACTGGTCTAGGAATGTTCATCGTTAGCTGACTGCTCAGTTTGTGCCCATTGGCAAAATATGTCTACTATTCTTTAGCTTCACTCAGGAGCCCATTAGGGGCTCCTGCTTCACTTTAATTGTATTATAGTTATTAGCAATTCGTAAGAGGCTGGCCACTGCCTGTAAATATGTTTTTTTTTAAGTTTGTTGTACTACGTAGGTGGGTTTTAACTACAATTTTCATTTATGGACAAAATCATGCAGTGTCATGTAGTGTTCTGTGATGCTGTTTGTTTTACTACACAGTGTGATACCCTGTCCATTTCTTTCTGACACCATGTAGTGTGGCCATCCTTTTAAAAAGTCACTGAATATCCTATAGCGAATTGAATGGATACATTCTCCTTCATTTCATTCTTGCATTAATTCGTTTCAATGCAGGAAGTCCTTTCAGTCCTTCGTAACTGCCCATCCGAAGTTCGGTTGCTCGTTCAAAGACCCCGGATGTCGTCTCATCCACCCTACCCAGGATACCGCGGGAGCGACAGAGCGAGCGTTGATAGTTATGGAAGCTACAGCAGCATGTCGAGTATTTTTTAATTGAGCAATTGTAAGGGATTCCATGCCACCAAGCAGACGGAATTTCGTCTCTGTCTTGAAAGAAGGTTAAAGCGTGCAGCGAATTACTACAGAATCATTACTAAAGAATGCCAACCAGGTTACACACGGGTCTACGGGAAAAATCCCGCAAGTTAAGAGGAATGATACCCTTCTTGTTAGAAGTTGTTTGAGAAGAGTTGAAAGGGACGTACAGCACTCTTGAGTTGCTATGGTCAGCAATCCACCTGAATAAGTCATGTCGCTTATAACACAGTTTTCCGTTCAGTATTTGCATATTCAGCGGCCGCAGTAAATGACAATCGTTCACTTTCCAACGCCATCGTCGTACCCTGTCTGCCAGTTTAGCAACAGGTGGGAGCTTAAAACAATAACGAACTAAGAAAGAGTTGCAGGAAAATGATGTGTGTTTAAACGTGTTGGTAGTGCTGTGCCACCTCTAAAAACCTGAAGAATTTTCCATCAGACGATAGAAGCTTTTACTCACTTACTCATGCAATGTTTGCATTTTTATCAGAGGGCGGATGGCAAGGTCATGTTCTTCCAGGAGCTATTACACTTCTTATTTTTAGTGTTCTGTTGGACATGCAAGATTGTAACATTTGGCGTGAAAACTGAAAAATTGTCAAAGTGTCGTCGAGTGAGACGTATTCAGACCGAGAACTAAAGGCAGACAGATGAGTTGCAAAATTCGCAATTTCGTATTATTATCCTGACTGAAAAGAAAGAAGTGTCTTATGCCCCATCCACACCAACTAAACATGTTTAATAACGTAAAAATTGGTAACCGAAAACTTGAACACGGGCTTCTACACAGGATTCAAATAAAATTTAACTTGATCCTTCTTTTTCTGCCAACACGTCTGTAGGCGACAACGTCAGTAAGTATCTTTTATTTAGGACACAATTTCAAACCGTGTTTAATTAAGCAGCATTTTTAAGCTATGGTGTGAACGGGGTATTAGCCAATTGGCGTGTCAACTTGGCCTGTAATGCTCCAAAATTTTCAACCCTTTGACTTCAAAGATTTAGTTAAAAACGTTTTCTTGTATGCTGGTATTGAGAATTTGGTGAGAAATCGTTTTAATATCCTTGGATAATGATAGTTGTCCTCGTTTCTATGGATACCTTAAGGAAACTTTAAGCATTAGCTATAGCCATTTTTGGAGTAGGTGATTAATTATCTCTTTCATTCCCAAGATTGGACAGATTGGAGTAAAAATTCTCCTAAGCGGACGCCATTCTATTCCTTGTATGTTTAGTTAAGGGAATTCAGTGCTAATCGCTTAAAAACAGCAAGTTTGATCCATCAAGTCTGTAAGTAAAAGCGTTGATTGGGAAAAGCGGCAATTAAAAAGAGGAATCTGTCGCATGGTAAGAACGATAAAGAAGATGCCTTGAATCAAAAAACCTGTTAATATAATAATTCTGATGAAACGCCACTAATACTTGAGAATGTCGCCGAAATAACAAGAGTGTCATCAGTATGACGAATGCGGGGATTTTTCCGAAATTTTTCGTGTCTTATTGAGCTCAATTACAGGGAGTCATAAAAATGCTTAAACACTAAACACTAAAATGGTCATAAGTAATAATGTTGGTATTATACAGTCTTGGATGATCAGTTTTAGACAAATATATTTCCAGCTTCTCTTTGTAGTTACCCGACCATTTTTTAGAAATTGAATTTTCCGTGACTACTGTTCACCTCCAACAGAGATAGAAATCTGAACGCAGTGCCATGATTCCAGGGTGTCTCTCTTGTTGTGGTTTGTGATGCAGAGTTCGCGAATTTCTGCAGCTCTTCCTCAGATGGATGCCCTGTGGACTCTGGGGTTGTTTAACCGCAGATTTACAACCATTAGCTGGCCGGGGTCATCGGGTAACAACATAAACAAGCTGGAAATAATGTTTGAAGACAAGGTCGTACGATTTAAACCGAATGCTCTAAACCATACCTGTTGTATATGGAAGGTCTTACTGAACAGGCAAATTAAACATTTTTGAGCTGCAAGACATGTTAATCAAACAGCTTTGGAGAATATTTGTTCCTGCCGTTACAGATTTCCACTCCTTTGGGCACGAAAAGTTTCGGGGCCTTAGGCAAGCGCGAGGCCGCTGCCCACACGCGTTTTCTTCAGCGGCAGAAGGTGCGAGGTTATCCCCTTGTCACGGTGTTGACCAGAAATAACGTGACATTCGAAGCAAACGGAAGCTCTGGAATCAAGTTGTTTGTAAAATAATAATAATAAAAAAAATAAACTGGTATCTTTCAATCCATGTGTTTGTTAGCTTTACATTGTTCTTTATTTTTGTTCCCCGGTAGAATACTTCCTTTTGCGGTTTTTTTTTTAACTACAACAGTCCTATGAACCAATCAGAACGCAAATAATATACATGTCGTCAGCTGCTGATCAAGAGCGGGAGAACACATGCGACCTTGTTGCATCTGATTGGTTGAGAAAATGGGGTGAAACCTTTTAGCCAATGATCTTTCGAAATAATAAAACTAAGAAATTCCGACGTGAATTTGTCGACGTGGGAGCAAACTAAAGAGAAGAATTGTTTGTGCATCTCATTAAAATATGTGCACCTGTTTATTGAATTTTTCAAATGCAATAATTCCTAAACATTTTTCTGGTCTAAGACTCAATTTGAACGTTCATTTCTTTTTACAAGTACGCAACAGCTCGAATCATGACGCACACGAATTGGTTTTGGCGACTACAGGATTTACAGTACTGTAAAATGAAGTCTTCTATGTATGGCACTTCTACTACGATATGCAAAAAAATTTCGTGCTCGTTTCCAGGATCCCTAGCGACGATAGAAGCGGGTTTTATTTTAAAAAGCAAAACGGATTAGGAGTGCCTTCTAACAGTTACATTTTCAGCTATAGTCCCTACGATAGTTCAGCAAAGTGATGTATACCAGAGAGTTAATTAAAAGCTAAGCGCAACAAAAACTTCCCCCACCCCACCCCACCGAGTAACTAATTTATCTGACCTGTACCTCCCATTTTTATCCATCAATTCTTATTATAACATACAACTGATTAAAATTTGTACTCTGTACACTGTTATTTCAATGGCTCTTAGCAAGGAGCTGAATTAAAAGGCTCCTATTGTATTTATAGTTCTCAAATTTATTAATGATGCGTAAGAGAGAGACAAGGGAAATCAGTAACCGTGAGGTGTTTGGAAATCTGATGAATCACGGCACCTTTTTGCATCGTTAATTTCTCCTACTAAATAATTTCGTTCAAGACGTTATATCAAACACGAGATAGTGTTTCATCACATATCAAACAGCGCAAAAGTCGCTAAAAATACCCTGCTGCGCGTCTTGTTTTCAGCTCTTCTTATTCTGTTTTTTTATATGTGATGAAACACTGCATCTCGTGTTTGATACATGTATTTTACGTCAAAAAATTTACCTTCCCCTGAATTACGCCCTGTAAAACCTACTTTCGACGGTTGGCCACTAAGGTCTATGGATAATACACAAAAGTGTGAAACATGGGGGTTTCAGCACTTAAGAAAGAAAAAAAGGAATTGAATAATATAGCAAAACTGTACCACAGTTTGGTCTTCGATCAAAATATTAAAACTTAATTAAAAGCCTGTCGTCAAAAGGCAAGGTCCGTGCTTCTTACGTGAGCTACTCGGCTTAAACAGGTTGTACAAAGTTCTTAGGGAACATTCCTCGCCTGCCATTCAGTTCTCCACACCACCAAGTGTCATCTTCCTTGTAGCAGACTTTGATTAGATCTCCTGCACTGAACGACAATTCTTCCTTCCCTTGAGATTCGTAGTCAAACTGCGCACGGCAAAACTCGTCCTTGGTGCGTATTTCTCTTGGTTTGTTTCTTTCGTCTACTGTCGAGTACATTGACTCATCGATAGGAGCTGCTACAGAAATACAAATGACACGTCACAACTACATACTCCACTGTCAAGAACAATAACTAATTGACAGGAACTGGCGGAGCTAATATATTCAAATGAGATGTAACAAAAATTTACGAATTTATTGCTATCCTGCCGAGAGCAGTGAGTCATCGACAGCAGCTGAAAGAGATATGCAAATAACAGTAACAATAACAACAACAATAACAGTAATGATCATAATAATAATGATAGTAACTTTATGTAAGTGCCAATGTATTTAGCACTGCTTTGCTAATGGGGGCACCATAAATAGGGAAACAAACATTCCAAACACGACATAAACTTCGGTAAGAATCCCAACTGGTGGAAGGCAATCCAGTTGACAATTTACTAGAATTGTCGAGGATTTGAAACTCGCGAAAATCCAGCTAGTGGTAAAACCAGATTCAAAGTATGGAGCCCCCCCCCCCCCCCCCAAACAATCGGTCACGCTGCCTCCGTTTTTACATGACATGTCACAGTAGAGAATGAACTAAATTGGCAGAATGTAAACTGGAATAACTCTCAAAAGCTTGGTCAAGGAAAAGATATTATTTTTTTCTCAAGCATCTCAGCGGGCCGGAATCCCAAATCCTCGAATCTGATTGGCTAATCGCGCGCTCGTAACCGGTCCAGCTTTTTACGATACGGACCACGGTCCGGATTTTTATCCGCGCTATTCGCGGCACATTGAAATTGTTGCGAAAAAAAAAGCAAACAAACAGAAAAATAAATAAGTTATTTACCGGTCTAGGTCGGTCCGTATGGGAAAAAACTGTGCCCTTGGTCTTGAGTACGGCCCACGGCCTTCGGCCTCGGGCCGTACTCAAGACCTCGGGCACAGTTTTTTCCCATACGGACCTCCCGTGCGGTAAATAACATATATTTATGCACTGGCAATGTACGACACCACATGACGGACAGTAAAGGAATACAAACAACAGACTATACAGCAAGGTCCGGTTTACCAGCTTTTTACTGGACAGCAGACCTGGGCAGCAGACCAGCCCAGTGGGGATGAGCACGAACGGGACTCATAGGTCCCATGCGAGGTGCCTGCCCACAGGTCTGCACTAGGGGTGGTCACAGCCAGGGTTAGTTACGTCCCTGGTGGTTCTTTAACGCCGTCCCACAGAATTAACTGTGAAGAGTTGCGAGACGGGACTTCTGGTTTATCGTCCTTATCCGAGAAGACTAGAACGTCTAACCATCTGCAGATGTCATTACAGAGGAAGCACTTTCTCCTCAGTTATTTAAAAACCCTGAGTGTTGGTCCGGCCGGGGCTTGAACCCACGACCTCAAGCACGGTAGTCCGGCACTCTACCAACTGAGCCAACCGGTCGGTGATGGTAATAAAATGCAGGTCTGGCCATATAAGACAAAACAGACATAATCACTGCTCACGTTACCTGCAGCAGGGGGTACTGGGAGGTTCATAGGGGGCCGACGGATCACTGCCCTTTGGTTTCCAGACCCTTGTGATGATTGAGTTTCTTTGGTCTGCAAATGCTGGAAGGACCCCGGTACAGGAATGCTGATACTCGTGGCACCACTCGGTGACATCTTCTGCGAAGAATGGCTCATGTAGTAGTTTTCATATTCTATTCGAGCTGCAAGACAGCATTCATAATGAAAGCATTTGTTAGTGGTTCAATTTCCGCCAACGTGGTCAGGTAAGGAAGGACAGAACAGTGTGGTCTGTTTCTGGGTAGCTTTCCAAAGATGGTACACTGCATAGTTTGATCCAAGGATACGAAAATTAGAACCACACTGTATAGTAAACCAAACAGTACCACAGTACAGTACTGTTCAGTAGCTTTACAAAGAATGGTGACACTGCATGGTTTGATCCAAGGATAAGAAAATTAGAACCACACTGTATAGTAAACCAAACAGTACCACAGTACAGTACTGTTCAGTAGCTTTACAAAGAATGGTCAAACTGCATGGTTTGATCCAAAGATGAAGACGTTAGAACCACACTGTATAGTAAAACAAACATTACCACAGTGCAGTACTGTTCTGTAGCTTTACAAAGAATGGACACATTGCATGGTATGATCCACAGATGAAAACGTTGGATCCACACTGTATAGTAAAACAAACAGTACCACAGTACAGTACTGTTCAGTAGCTTTACAAAGAATGGTTACACTGCATGGTTTGATCCACAGATGAAAAAGTTGGATCCACACTGTATAGTAAAACAAACAGTACCACAGTACAGTACTGTTCAGTAGCTTTACAAAGAATGGTTACACTGCATGGTTTGATCCACAGATGAAAAAGTTGGATCCACGCTGTATAGTAAAACAAACAGTACCACAGTACAGTACTGTTCAGTAGCTCTTCATAGAATGGTCACAACGCATGGTTTAATCCACAGGGGGAAAAGGTAGAACCACACAGTATACTTAAACAAACAGTATTACAGTGCAGTAATGTTCTGTAAGTTTCCAGCGAACGGTCACACTGCATGGTTTCATGTGATGAGGTTCCCGTTGCAGCTTGGGTGATTGCTCACCTGGCCTCTCTGATCCTGTGCGCTTTAAACTAATAAAGAAGTTAATGTCTGAATCCACTGCACATTTTTCTAGACTTTTCCTCATGTCTTCGCATATCTACATAAAAATGGAAATGCGATTAGACTGCTTGCACTGTGCTTGAGATCTCTCTCTATCATGGGGAAAAAACTGAACGCGTTGGACATATTTAACAGCAAACGGGTTGAAGTCAAATGCTTAGATCACGCAGTACCTCATACTGTGGTCATCCCAATTTAACTCTATAACTCAACAACACGCACAAACAGCTGTAAACAAACCATGCATGTTCTATGTATTGTTCTATGGCGGCCTACATGGGTACAGTAAAGAAGACAACATTTAGCGCGGCAGGAGGGGGAAGCTCTTTCTGAGCCCTTGCTTCAAGGTTCAAAGTTCGAATCTACAGCGGTTAACTACCAAGGAACGCACTCTTTCATGCAAGCAAACTTAAGTTTTCCATCACGTTCTGGGTTTTTCAGAAGCTTCTGAGAGTACCGAATTTATCTGTTCTACGAACGGATGTGAGCACAGAAGGCACGAACTTCTTGGGAGCCCGGGGATATGTTACCCCGAAAAATGCTTGAAACTGGAAGCTCTGATATGCCATTTCCTGCTTTCCTTAGACGGGAATTTGTCAACCGGGAAGGTCTTTCTTAAGGCGTAAAAAAGCGCACAGAAAGACATATTTGAATTGGCAATAATTTGTTTTTATTTCATCAGTATGTAATGGCGGACGTTACGTTCTGAGACCGGCACCTAACGAAACCCCTGCTGATAGTACGGTTGTGTTAGAGCACTCCATTACAACAGTCCAATAGTTATACCGTCTTTCTATATCACCCACAAATTATTATTGTCTTTAAGGCTTAGTAGTTTAAAGTTTGAAGTTTTCGACGAAGACCCAGTTTTCCTTCATGTGAGCGTATTGCCGTACATACCGCGTCCACTTTGACACAGGTTAGAGAGCTGGTGTTTGTATAAATCCACATGGCATTTCGTAAAAATGCAATTCTTTCCTCCTCGAGACTTTGAAAGGACTGCAAGGAAAAATTAAACAAAATGACTGCAGCTAGAGGAGTAACGGAATCCGCTGTAGTGCCTATATACATGTGATGTATAGCTAACACTGAGGGTCTCCCAGGGGTTTTGGGGAACAAGGAACATTGGCAAAATATCGAAGGGAACAAGGGAACATTAGCCAATTTTTGGGAACAGGGGAACAAAATTCGAAAAATTACAGTACGAAAACATTCTGAAAATGTGTGGGAACACATTCTGAAATTGTGTAGGAACATGAGAACATAGGGCAATTTTGGAAGGGAACAAGGAACCACCCTGGGAGACCCTCAACACTCACACGGGTGTGCGCTAGTGTAAGATCGCAAGTGAATATATTACATTAAGCTCAAAGCTCAAAGCTTACATTACAACAAACTTCCATTTCCTTTTCCCACACGATCCGAGCCTCTTCAAGCTGGCGCACTGAGTTCTGGTATGCGGTATCTGCAAAAAAAATCGTTTTCCAAGTTGGCAAAACTGGTCGCTTACCATTCTACCAAAAATTCCCGAAATTTCGTTTGGAAGTGAAATGGAACGGGCCCATTTCGGTTCGATCCGACTAGGAGTGACCGGTCAATCTGGCCCGAACAAAGTAGAGCGTTCCATTTCTGCTTTGTTTCAATTTTCTCTTTGTTTCAAAATGGTGCAGAAGGTATGAGAACGCGCGGGAACTTGGAGCGGTTTGTCAGTCTGGAAGCAATAAATTATAATATAACGTGCCATTCGGCAAACGAAAATTCTGAAATCTAAAACTGGTATCTTTGTTGAGTGGCAAGCGCCCACTATGCATAGCTTCCGATTGACCCATGACTTACAAATAGCTACAAATCATATCAAAAAAAGACGACCTTCCTGTATATTCTATGTGATCCATTGTATGGCACCCAGTCTTTTCGTACCCATGGATCTTTCGTACCCAGACGATTCGTACCCAGGCTCCGACGTCTCGTACCCACTTTCGATCAGTTCGTACCAGTCCTCTGGTCGATTCGTACCCAACAAATTATGACACAAAGTGTTTAAAACAAACATAAACATTTATTTCATTTATCCTAGTAATCGCAAAAAAGCTCATTTCTAATCACAGAAACATTGAAAAGTTATCTTTTAGTTAATACTCTTGAAAAGACATTTCCATTTACTTCTAGGATTTTTATTTATTACTAAGCATAATAAGTACGTATAGTCCCACAGGTTCTCCTTGACAATGGGCAAAATATATTAGGATAGGTCAGCTAGGGCGACTAGGTCACGATTGTTCAAGAGTATTAACAAAAAGATAACTCTTAAATGTTTCTGTGACTAGAAATTAACTTTTTTGCGATTTCTAAGATAAATGAAATAAATGCTTTTGTTTCTTTTAAACATTTTGGGTCATAATTTGTTGGGTACGAATCGACCAGAGGGTCGGGTACGAATCGTCTGGGTACGAAATATCCATGGGTAAAAACGACTGGTAAGCCATTGTATAATGACGAAAGATATAAAACTAGAGATAAATAATTCAATCGCATATATACCAACCACCGCTGTTATTTGTGATGAAATTACGGGTCTTTTACACAATGCAGGTCATAAAACACTAGCCTTGTATCTAGAGTTTGATACCTGTAGAGCTTCCCCAACAAAATGATTACAGCAGGAGAAAGTAGATGTCAAAAAACGCATAATTAGTTCAAGATTAACGGTAAAAAAAAAAAAAACCAACTAACCCGCTTGTTCTGCAGCTGTCTTCGCCTTACCAAGTCTCGCTCTCAGCTATATACAGGGGTAGATAACTATGAGTACAACTGCTGACCATGTAGAGGAACAAAATTACAGTGTACGGTGCGCCTCTTACTTTCAATAATTATACAACTACCTCTAAATCCAATATTGGCAACTGTCCAATTTTTCTTAAATTGGACACCTATCCACTTAAAGGAGAAAATGAGCTTTATTTTCACAAATTTCACACCCACCAGCAATATAACAAAACAACAAAATAACACAAGCTCGTCCCCAGGTCTTCTCGCTTAACGGTGCCTTAACCTGCGAAAACGCTGCATTTTTGACGTCACTTCCTCGTTAAAGTCAAAATTCTTCCAAATTTGGTCATCAGTAACTGGTTATGGTGAATTAAACGTGTGCTTTTAGCCAATCAGAATCGGGGAAATATTTTGAATGAATAATAATATTTAATATTTCTATAGCGCTTTTTACAATAAAAGATCAAACGCGCTTTACCTGTATTAGAATAAAATAAAATAATAAATCAAATTACAATAGTTAATATAAAAGTGAAGAATATAATAATTATAATATGTGCAAGTAAAATATAACAATTATAATTCCAAAAATATGCATATAGTTTTTAACATTAAAAGTTTGCATTTTCATATGTAGTTTTTTTTAAGTTTGTAATTGTTTTTTTGAAAGCCATTAACCCTTTCACTCCCAAGGGGTCTCCGTTTGACGAGTACAGTCGTCTGGCGTTAGGCAGAGTAAAATCTGTAAAGTCACTCTTGGGAGTGAAAGGGTTAAGGGGGATAGTTTTTAACCCTTTCACTCCCAAGGGGTCTCCGTTTGACGAGTACAGTCGTCTGGCGTTAGGCAGAGTAAAATCTGTAAAGTCACTCTTGGGAGTGAAAGGGTTAAATATTTTTATGGACAGAAATTGTAAATTTATCATCCAAACTAACCATATTAATGTACATTAACGCGTGTACATGAAACGCGTGCTTTTGACGAAATAAAATTTTTTCGTGTTGTATAATGCTTTTTCTTTTCTTTTCTTTTTTTTGAAATAATCACCTGAGTATTTACACTAAAACAATTATTCGCCTCAGGCTCAGTGATTATCGGTGAATATTCACCTCGACTTCGTCTCGGTGAATATGCGCGGATAATCACTTCGCCTTTGGCGAATAATTGTTAAATTGCAGGAGTTTGTTATACACGTATGCTCCCATAGTGACCATTCATTCATGTAGCCGTCTTGAAAAGTACACAGTGTACTATCAAGGTCAGACAACATTTCAGTTATGCCAGTTGTACCGTGTAAAGATAATACGCTGTTACACTGACCTTTTCTTCATCTTTGCTAACAACGGATACAGACTTCTTCAGGGCTTCATCAGCTGCATCAAGCTCTCTGCACTTTACCTCATAAGCTTTTTTACACTACATAATATTGTTGAGGAGTAAAAGCAAAACTACTCAGGAACAAAAGTACATGTGAAACCATAAACAAATCGTCTTTTGTCAAATTGTTGAAACAATAGACAACTTGATAAAGCTATTTACTGTGCAGAACATTTTGTGAATATCAAGAAGAAAGAAAAGAATAAGGAATGGTACACGTTTGGAAAGCATGAATGTGAATATAAGAAAATTTCATATCTGTGAAATGCAGAAGAAAGTATGAAAGATCATTGTGGTTATGTATGCAACATACATGTAAGAAGTTGCTTAGATTTACATAAAACCTGAAAAAAAATAATTCAGGTTTGACTGGGAATTGAACCCATGATCTGCAGACCTACTTGTAGTCTCTAGAAACTCTTGCACTTCTCTTGTGCTCTCTAATAAGTGCTTTCATAGCTTCTCACGAGAGTTTAATATAATTCAAGTAAACTGCTAAATTCAGTGGAGTATTTTTTATGAAAGTTTAAGTTTTTGATGTGTGATGAAAGAAACATAGCTCCCTAATTAAGCAAAATTGATGGTTTAGGAGAAATGGAAGATGCAAAAATTACCAGTAAACATACTGTATTTAAATGAGATGCACATTCTTTTGTCTTTCTCTTGTGCATGATCAATAGGAGTGAACACAGAATGTGAAATGTTTAATCTGCAGCAAAACAGAACTACATGAATAAATGCTTACCCTAGAACTGAAATCAAAGTAATTCTTTTTATTCTTCTGTGCACGTTTAACTGAATCTTCACCCTAACAGTATGAACACACTTTCAATTAATAGAAAGCACACCTAAATATAGTGAACTGGTCGAATGCATTTTAAGTTGTAGGGGTAAAGTAGTAAGGGGTACATTAGCAAACCAGAGTAGAACAGCCTGTCACTGCTAATTCATATACAGTTTGCACATAATATTGTACTTAGAAAGTTTTATTTCCCACTAGATAATTAAACCATTTAACATCCTTCTTCCCTCCCATCTCACAAAAACAGTCTCAACTGATTACTGGTATGTTATTTCCAATAAGATCAAGTTAGTAGCAATTATATAGTGGGCAATAAAACTTTTTAAGTATGTGCAAACTGTTATATGTTGAAAATGCTTCTACAAAAATACTTCTGTAAAAAGCTGCACTTATATATTTAAAGCAAGTGAACTTGGGCAAAGTGAAGAAGTGAAGCATTAATTGAAGGTGCTATTGATCTACATGTACATAATTATGTGTTACAATAATTATATGCATGGTATTAAACACATATACCGGTAACTGTGTAGATCAGAAGAAGGAGAACAAAAATAGTTATTTGGCTTAAAGTGAATAAGTTATCTCTAAACCTGACTAAAACAAATTTTATGATTTTTCATCCAAGACAAAAGAAAGTTAATGTTAATGTCCCTCTTACTCTTGAAAATACTGTGATCAAGCAAGTCATGGAGACAAAATTTTTAGGTGTTTTTATTGACCAGCATCTCTCTTGGAAACCACATATTGATTTCGTCTCAAAGAAAATTTCAAAAAGTGTGGGAATCATTGCGAAAGCCCGCTTTTACCTATCATCCCAAACTTTGATGTCCTTGTATTACTCCCTTGTATATCCCTTCTTAACATACTGTAATGTCGCCTGGTCCTCCACCTACTGTTCCAATCTAAACTGTATTTACCTTTTGCAAAAGCGTCTAGTGCGACTCATAACAAAAGCTCACTATCTAGCAAATACCGCCCCTTTATTTAGCCAGCTTAAAGTCCTTGACATATTTAGTATTAATTCATTTTCTGTAGCTACCTTTATGTATTCTTATCACCATAATCTTTTGCCTAATAGCTTTCATCACTTGTTCTTAAGTAGTAATCAAGTCCATCAATACGAAACTCGACTAGCCTCTCAGTATAGACCTCATTTTTGTAGAACAAATATAAAGCAATTCAGTATCCTTTACCGAGGACCTAAAATCTGGAATTCGTTGCCTTTTTCACTAATTAGTTCTCCTACTATATCTGTTTTTAAAAAAAATCTAAAGAATTATCTCATTGATAGCCGATTTGTTGTTTAATTTTTCGATCTTGCTCACTCTGCACTCAGCCATGAATTTAGTTCATTAGTAGTTAAAGGAAGCCTATTAATATAAGCTTCAAGCTTCGTTAGGGTTCCTTGTCACATTAATTTTATAATTTAATTAACACCTTTTGTTCTGTTGTGTAAGTTTTGTGAGTGACGAAATAAAATAAAATTAAATAAAACATAAATATCAATGACCTAAAAGTCCTCTTAGAAGTCCTGCTCATATCAAGATCATGAATAATTTACAGAACCTTACCCTTTTTCGTTTTTCTCTCTGCATTTCTTGAAAGTCTCGTACAGTTTTCCCTAACTCTTCCATGAGTTGCTGGGACAGATTTAGATGGGCTTTACCAATATTTTCTGTTTCTAAAACAATAAAAAGAATAAAACAGATTACTTTGATAATTCAATGAATATCTTAGTATTACCCGGGTAAAAAAGTCAGGCGGGATTCCACCAATCCTGCCTGGGATCCCGAGTTTATCCCAGGTGGGATCCCGGAAATCCAATCTGGCATCCCGAATGGGATTTTGAAACCTCCCACATGGGATCCCACCTTGAATCCCAGGTGGGATCAGGCCAATCCCACCTGGGATCCCCGCTATGTTCCAGGCAAAATCTGCCAATTATTCAGCATAAACTAGCTTATATATTTACTTGCTAAAGCTTGGGTAAAAAAATATATTACAAGTCTTTGATAATAATAATATTTCTGCAACATCTACAAAGGTATATAATATACCTGTCTTCAACACATCCCATGAACCTCTGAGGCTACTGCAGAAAAAAACATGTAAGAGAAATAACAGTCACAACCAGCATTTAGAACAAAAACGACATAACTTTTGAGTTCCTACATGCCCTTTCATGTGGATTCACTTTCAAACTACAAAGTACTTTGTTTACTTTCTAAAACAAAAGAATTGAAAAGCAACTATTTCAAGAAGTCACTTTAAAAGGCATTTTGTACATACATGCATGCATGTGTTGTTATGTATATGTTGTGGGTCAATTTTATTCTTGGTTCAAATTTTATTTTCCTTTGTTTCAAACTCATTATCATACATTACAATACCAAAAAAACAACATACATGTATACAGTACAAACAGGTTCCTTTTCACAGCCCATTACTTAAATGGAAGGAAGTTGGGACACAAAACAACAGCCACTAAAAAAAACTTGTTTTTTTTCTTTTTTAAAGAGTGGCTGGGGCATAGCTATCTGTACCCACATGCCACATGCACATGTGTACCTAAAAAAGTCGAAAGTAACAAAAACAAAACAAAAAAGTGAATCAAAAAAGGCAACAAAAAATTTCATGACTTACATGTAGTTGTCATTTCATATACGGTAAAAACAATAGGTTTATAGCGCAACCTCACTTTTAATCAAGTCATCTGAAAAAGATTTGGAGCTAGGCGGTAGGGGTTGGGGAAAATTTTGGATAATCATTCGGTTCTCTGGAAAATTCTGGCTACGCATGCCCCTGAGTGGCAATATTGAGCTCCACATTCTAATAAAAGTGAAGTGGAATTACGTCAAGCAAGTACATGTAAGACTACCGGTGCGGTTCCATACTGTACCCTATTTCTTCTTTGCCTTTACCACTTTCAGCAAGTTTTATCAGAGCTTTGCCATACTTCTCTTCTGCATCAGCCCTGTGTAGATGAAATTCCAGGACAATCAGGGTCAATGGATTTTCATCATTAAAACATTATGAAAGGTAACAAAAAGTGTAAGCTTATAATGTGTGATTCCAGAAAATATCCATACCCCCCTCCCCCCCCCCCCCGCGGATGGTTAATGGAAATTCCGAGGGGGTGGGGGGGGTCTAATCGGAAGAACCATCCGTGGGGGGGGGATATGGATATTTTCTGGAATCACACAATGTACTATAAATACATGTAAATAAACTTAATTATGACATGAATCAATGCTGCTTGATTTGTAACATTACAGGTCTTTCTATTATTTCTTCTGGTACAGTCAAGTTTTCAGAAACAGAACTAGGTATCTAAATATAAGGTCAAAATATGATTTGTATTTCTCAAGAAAAGGTATATTAAAGGCAATTCTCTATGGCCCCATATTTACGTTAAGAAACAAGGTGAGAAATGTCTTTCTTCTCCATCCCAACATTATGCTGAAAACCATTTGAACGACAGTCTATAAACATTGTTTTAGATCTAAAATATTTTCTACAGAAAGGCATGATGTAAAACCGAATTATACAACAAACTTTTTTCTAGTCTACCTGAATAATTTTTTTTGGCCTTGGGAAAGGGCTACCAAAAATTCAGATTTGTAATTCAGTTACTTAAAATATATTTTGAACAAGTATTATGGTAAAACATGCTGACTTTCAAACATCTTTCCATTAAAAGAAAGTTGCACAACTAACAGTCTCTTTAAAAATTTCAAAGGCAATATACTACAATGGTGCCCAGGGTCTTTCCCTGGAGAACAGGAAGAAGGCAGACCCTAGAAACTACTGAAGGTTGTCTGCATGAGCAAGTAATTAAGATTTTGGGGCTTTGCATGGCAAGTGGAAATGCAGCAGTTACACGCATGTAAGGTAAAAGGTTGAGGCGCACACAAGCCTTAAGGCCTGCACAGTCGGAGCTTATCCTGGTTTCAACAGCATGAAGCATCTGGGAGTATTACTACTCCCCCCTGGATGGGTTGCTAGTCCATCGCAGGGTTACCCTCAGTATTACATAGCAGGTGTCACAGGAGACCCACTAGTGCCACAGGAGGCCCAGCTTATCCTGGTTTCAACAGCATGAAGCATCTGGGAGTATTACTACTCCCCCCTGGATGGGTTGCTAGTCCATCGCAGGGTCACGTATAAGTTGACTCATCAACAAGTTTGAAAACTTACAAAACTACCGTATGTCTGGAAAGAGAATGTCCTGCTCATAATAATGTGCTTTTTCTACCTTTGCCTTATGAATTCTTCTAAATCATGGCACATCTGTCGTCCATCCCTCATACGCTTGCATAGAACATCAAATCCAGCTGTGCTGTTGAAGTCCCCTCCCTGTAATGACCAGTGTAAGAAATACAATAGGTCGAATCATTAAAACAAAACCAGTGCATCACTCTATCATTTTGGATCATAGCTTTGTTTGCAATATTAAAATCAGTTTTTGATCCCACAATTAATAGACAATGGAATAAAAGCAGGCAGTGATGGATGGGGGGTAATAAAGAACATTTATTTACTAATCATTTGGCTGGTTCTGCAAGAAGCCTAGATCATGCAAATCATGTGTTCTGATTGGCTACCTGAGCACCTATCTTTTCTGCTTTTGATCTCTCACTTTGTCTCTTAAAACAAAAGCCAAATGACCATATAGTAAATCCTCTATTGACCAAGCTTATTTGGTGAGACGGCTGGATGTTGGCCTCCTTTTTTGCGCAAAAAAAGAATGAGGTCAAATCTCTATGCGTTATTGGCTAAGATGACTGCAAATTGGCCAAGTTCGACATAGCCGAGGTCTATAGAAACGCTAAACAGAACTATGCCAATATCCAGCCATCTTGAACGAGCAAGCTTGCTCTGCTTTGTTTTGTGGGACAACATGGGAATTATCGCGCACAGGGAAGACAGGTCCATCTCTTCTGCTTGGATAGCCAATCAGAACACAGGTTTTGCCTCATCTTGCCCACTTGCAGAACCAGCCATATATCATTAGCAGCCATTTTGAACGCACGCTTAGTCAATAACGCATAATTATTTCCATTAATTGTCTCCTTTACAATTTATTCCTTGATGCTGTTGTCAACATAATAAATGAATAATTAATTAATCAAACAACTGATTACTATCAGCAACAAATTCATAAATTAACAGAAAGAACGATCCACTTCAACTCAGAACATGAATTGAATAAGTATCCTTCTACCTATCCGATCCTGACCATGCATTCACATTGATCTAAATACAAAGTAGTTTTTAAGTATTCAAACGGAGGTGGGTTGGAAAGGGGAGTCGACTCGATCCAGAAACTCGAACATTTCTGATGCAAATGAATATATGAAAGACCATATATTTGAACTGCGGATTAATATGAAATGACCTTAATTGATCATCGCAGTTATGCACACAACTTAAGCAGCAGTGAAATTAAAGCCTCAAAAAAAAAACACTCAGGCCTGAACGGGATTCGAACCCATGACCTCTGCGATACCCGAGCAGTGCTCTACCAACTTGCCATATTGTGAGTTCGTGATATACCCGTAGATGAAGAAGAATGATGCAAATGAATATATAAAAGACCATATATTTGAACTGCGGATTAATATGAAATGACATATTAATCGAACATTTCTGCTGCGGCTTCTGCAAAAACGTACACGCGAGACAAAACAAATTGCTCTTCAGTTTAAAGAGAAAACTTACTGGTCACCGTTAAGTACATCTTCAGCTAATTTTTCCTCGCGTACAAGTTTCAAATTGGATTCGGTCGAGATAGTATAAATAAACAAATTTGTCGATACCAAATAACAATTGATTTCAAGGCCTTGCATCGCATATAGGCACATGACAACTAACAGTAACAGTTAGGTCTGCGGAATCTGCTAACATTTAAAAGACATATTATAAGAAGTTGTTTCACTTTCGAATGTGCTCTGCCCGAATTCCTCAGCTCCATTGTTGCATTAAGAAACAGGAAACTGAAGAAGAATCCAGTTGTATTCGATGGGATTTCCTTATACGATTCAACTCTGCATCTTGTGTACAAATAAACTCACTCACCCAAAAACAGTCCGCAAACTTCGTCATCTTCCTAATCTATTCCCAAGTGACAGAGAATGAGCACGTAGCTTCCAAAAGATCACCAAAGTTTCGGTCCGATCGAAAGAGTGAACAGGTCAGCTCAGATGAAAGAAAGGAAGTCACCTTTCACCAGCGTTCACGTATAAGGAATGATCGAAAAAAACTGGGAGCTAGTTTAAAAATAATCACTTCCGGTAACAGCCTACATTTTATCCAATTTTCGCTTTATCATACAACCTGGATCATACACCCTTCAGTTTGTGCTGATGGTACGAAAATATCGCCTCTGAATATTGAAAGTGAGAGTTTGCGTAACAATTCTAAGTAAATTGAAGCGATAGGATAGTCGGTTTTTGAGTAACGCGAGTATAAAAACTGTGCAACCTTGTAAAACCAAAATCGTCTTTACTATTTGAAGGAACCAGCTGAAAACTTGAATAGTTACCAAGTTTCACAGGCTTTTGTGAATGCTGACGCATTACGATTTTTGAACCGGTGGCAAAAACACTTTTTCGGGCAATTTCCTCACTCGCTTCTGAATGCCACACTTCAGGTCATACGAGGTGACCCCATTTCAGAAATTGTTTTCATTTCAAGTTCAACCATATTGACATGTTTGATGCGGGGGTGGGGGGGGGGGGCACTGAAAACATATAAAATGACTCCAATAGGTTTCAATGAGAGAATTCATTAGAACGATAATCTTTGCTATCCTATTAATAAATCGCTGAATCAGGAAGTCTAGTCATTTCGTGTATAACAATGAATTTACGACCATTGCCTTAAGTTTATGTACGGAAGTAACTGGTCTTTGTACCCTTCAGTCCTGGCTGTGAATTATGAAATTGTCCTCATTTGTTTTTACTTAAAGGTCCCCCGGTCTTTAAGGCGGGGCCATAGAGCCCTGGGTACAAGCTAAAGGCCACAACTCTGCTCGTAGCAACCAATTAACATACATGTAGTCAGTTCACTTTCAGGTTTTCATAGACCTAATTATCTTTTGAATACTTTTCGCTTAAACTGAGACAAGTCATTCTTCGTCGATGAGTTCAAATTCAAAAGCGTAAGGCGAGAACGTTAAATGTAAAAAAAGCCTTCAAAAAGGCCTTCAAAATTTGTGAGCTAAAAGGTTTTGAAATTTTAATTCAAATGTTTGGTGCAAATACGATAGATGTTTATAGACCTTTCACATTTCACGAATCGTGAATATGTTTATTTTCATTGTGTGCTTTAAGGTTCCCTAACTTTTTTGGCAAGGTTTTGGAGCCCCTGGTAAAAGCAAGAGACCATGACCCGAAGCAACCAACTGGACAACTTACTTCATACTCAAGAAATTGGGTAAATCAAACGAATTGATAATGTTAGTTATACCGCCGTGAGGTAAAAGGGGGGTGCTGACCGTCGGAGCGACCGCTTCAGCACCTCCCTCTTACCTTACGGTGGTATAACTTACTTTATTACACCCATTTTAAAATCACAGGTGATCCCTGCAATTTGATTGGCTCATAGCAGTGTGATTTATTCATAAACTGCACCATTTTTTGCTCTAAATCGCATCATTTTTAAAAAGTTACTTTTCTTCAAAAACCGGGCTTCCTGAAGTGGAAAAATAAATAAGTAGTATTGACAAAAAACTGAGATTTCAAAATGAGCGTAATAAAATGGTAATTGAACTTCGTGTCGTGCAATTTTGGTCTGAAATCGTACTTGTGATTTCATATCGAACTCGCGCTATGCGCTCGTTCGATATTTCAAATCACGCGTATGATTTCAGACCAAATTGCACTCCACTCAGTTCAATTACCATTATTTATTGGCTCGTTTGATTATCCCAATTTCTTGTGCTTCAATTTCCCACCGACGCAGCAACAGTTTCTTTGGAAACTATCCCCACAATACTTGTTAACTTACTTCATACTGCTCACGTGACCTTGAACATTTCATTCAGTTGCAAACGATGATGAGTTCAAAGTCAAAAAAGAAACGCAAGGCAAGAACCTTGAATCTTCACACTAAAAAAAGTCTATAAAAATGAAGTCGCTGCTGTTTTATAGTTGTCCGCTCCCGGGCAATATGCGCCTTCCACAGGCCATAAAAGACTACACCCAATCCTTCTCTACCGTAACCTCAAGTTCTGTTTCCCCTATCAGCAATACAGATCAGATTTTTTCACTCAATATTAACTCTGGATCGAATGACACTCGCTTCTCATTTTACATTGTGACGTGACAGGATTCAGAATTTATAAAATGAAAAATCACTCCGACATGTAGACTTAAACTTCCTTGTCAGAGTATACTGAATGTGGCTCCTTGAACATGAAGTTCGCTGTAATTGCAATTTTTCTCTTCCTCTCTGCAAGAGCGATTTATTCAGGTAAACAAAACAATTGAAATGTTTTGCGATGTTGTGGATTTAATTGTTGACGAGTCCAAAGCTGAGGTATAAAGCAAATTTTCATCATTTCCCTTTTCGTTGTAGCCCCAGCTGTCGTAAGTGATCTTGATCGATCGGAGAGAGAGGTAAGTCTCTCTATTTTATCTTTCTTCTTAGAGGTTGAATGAATAAATCCTTCCTCTAGAGAAAGAAAGTTGAGAACAACACCAAATTTAAATCCCTTCAAAATCATTATGTCGTGACTCGGGGTCTAGTTGTGAATATTGGAGGAAAAGCTTATGCGGAAGAGCTCTTTACCAAAAAATATGGAGATGTTTTATATGCCTTTAGTTACATTGTTGCTAACTAGACCAGGTAAATAAACTTCTAGAAACTTAAGTAAGCTTTATTATCATTGATTTAACCCTTGTAAAGTATCCTCATTCATTTCGCTTTAAGAACTTTATTATTTAAGCTCGACACAAGTGGAGCCAATTTTTTTTGAAAATCTGTAGGTTGTTAGGACTGCTCTGAATCCTGTTGTTTACAACAAAATATAGCTTAAAACGTGGTCTATTGGAAAAACGTTTCCTTGCGATTTACATCTGGCCATAATTTTCGAGCCCGCACAGACGTATCTGACTGGTGGCCTGGGTGAGAGTTACCAAAAGAATTCTTCCTATTTCAACGTATTTTGGATGCTTTCGGCACAATCGCAATCCTACGTAAACAATACGAGCCAGTATTGCCTGATTTTAACCCAAGCTCGAGTTTTACATATCTACTCAGTGCTTGTCGTCCGATATTCCGGTCTCGCTGAAACGTGGTCGTTTCTGTGCAGCTCACTGACCTTGTACCAGCACGCTCACAATGTCATCGTATTGGTTAACAATTACATAATCTCATCAAGGGGGTCACCAGCCCAGTGTGCCACGTCATGGCACATTTCCTATATGGTAGGGCTTGTCACAACTTTTTTTAGTCACGAGAAAAACCTGTGTGTTGCAAACACTCCACTAAACATTTGAACTAATGAGCAGCACAGTGAAACTTCACGTGCCACAATCATCACGTACGAACCAGTAGTTTTCTCTACCGCACTCGAATTAGTGCATAGCCGGAAAAGTGCCATAGGAAATTTAGGGTGAAATGTAAACGGCAAATACTCAGCAGCCCAGTTTTATAGTTGGAAAGCACTGTATATCGAAACTTGGAAAACCCAGCTACAAAGTGCCGTACGTAGGTTAATTTACGTACAGAAAAAAAAACACACACACACAAAAAAAAAAAAAACAGATAGCAAGTATATTATACACCTTATTCCAAAGTGGCCTCCATTTAAATATTCTTTTGTTTTTATTCAAATTATCCTTTGATGCCTCGTTCTTAAGCTAGAATTCAAAAGAATATTCGACCTTAAACGAGGCATCAAGGTCTAATTTAATATAAATAAAAACAAAAGAAAATATAAAAGGCGGCCATTTTGGAATAAGGCATATTCAAGGCTCTAGCCTCCAGTGGAGATTGGGGTTATCCCCTATTTTCCCTAAGGCACTCGGCGTAAAACACGTTTCTGCTTGTCAGGGGGTTCTGGTAGAGGAAGGCCTTCATTTCAGGAATTGGAGCCGGTGTATGGAAGGGTAGAAAAATCTTTCATTTTGGTATATAAAATGACATTGAAAATATTAATTCATGTCAGTATATTGAATACCTAAAATCCAGGAAAAACAAGATACTTTATACCTGAATTATAACAAAAAAATACCACATACCTTAATTAAATGGGCTCTAGATACCGGATTTTCCAAAACCCCTGGCCGGGCCTGACCTATCAATTACATAGACAAAAAGGCCCAACATTGCGGCGTTCCTCATCACGTGTCTGGTGCACTCGCGCATTTCTCGAAACTTCCAAACCTTCGCGAGTCGATTTCGGGCGCCATAAATCACACTGCGGTATTAACAAAAAAGTTCCTGACCATCAAATTTTGCGAGAAGACAAAGAATCGTCCTCTGTATAAAAGATATGTAAAAGCTCTTGGTTTGGAGAATAAGAGCTTAATTGTTTGGCCCCTGTATGGGCTTGAATTTGAATGACATTGAACGCCAAAGTTCGGCGGAAGTAAACCCTTTTAATTCCACAAATGACAAATTAACTTCAAAACGTCCACTTTATGTTTAGTTTATGGTATGTCATTAAACGCATGTCATTTAATTTAGCGTTTTTGCTAAAAAAATGTTCCTATGAAAATGTTTATAATTGTTCTTAAATAAAACCATGCCTGGTTTTATTTTTTGTGGAAATGATAGGCCGTAAAACAAAACAACAACAAAAAAGGTGTAAGTTTTGCTTATTTTTAACGTTACAGTTGGAGGACATTGAAAGACGAGAGGATGACGTAAGGAGCAAGCTAGAACCGCAGAGGAGTGATGAAGAACATGAAAAGGAAGGTGATGATCAAGAAGATTAAAAAAAAGTTATTTATCATTAAATTGTTAGCTTTAGTGGGAGGATATTCAGCAAACGTGAACAGGAAAATATTTCATTTCTTAATAATGTTGTTTACTTGCCAGTTTGATACATTTTTTTATCTTGCCGCCCGACAATTTTTGTCCACACGAAACTACGTAAATCATGACATTGACTGAAATGTTAACAAATATTTAGTTTAATGGGGTTCGATTCCCGGCCTCGGCGTCATATGTGGGCTGAGTTTGTTGGTTCTCTACTCTGTTCCGAAAGGTTTTTCTCCGGGTACTCAGGTTTTCTCCTCTCCACAAAACCAACATTTAGTTTGATTTCATTTAATTTAATATAATTTGATTTCATTTGTGCTTTACAGTGTCCCCAATTAGGATGTCTGTGCTAGATACAGTTGACACTCAAGCAAAGTTCATTATTATTCAATTTGAGGTTTGCAAACAGACAAGTTTGCATTTTTTTTTTTTGCATTTTTAAATCTTACTTCCATTTCTATCCTTACTAAACTTCGTCAGTGTGTGTTTGTATACCACAGGATGCCTGTTATGTTCAGATGGCAGATATGCGGTGTATTATTTAACAAATAAAGAAGCCTAAGCCGTGTATTACACTGTGATAAAACACGACGGGCATTTGAGAACACGAGTGAGATGTAGAAAGCACGAGCCGCAGGCGAGTGTTTTCTACATTTCTCGAGTGTTCTCAAATGCCTGGAGTGTTTTAATCACAGTGTAATACACGGCTTAGGCTTCTTTATTCGCTTTATGATATAGATTTTACATGCCGCGAGTAGAAACAACAAAGCACACAGATCGACAAACCGACGCCATTTCATACCAAATTCTCGACTTTTTTCGCTTCTTCTTCTTTATTTGTTTTATTATTCTCAGCTTCAAAACTTTCTGCTGCTTCGTAGAGAATTCCATCATGAATTTCTTCAAAGAAAATGTTTTTCGCCATCTCTTAGAGAATTGTCGAGTGGAGGTAATGTGGCGAAAAACAATAAAACACGCTTTTTCTATGTTTTATACTCTGATAAAACATAGGTTTTTGACCAATCAGAGCGCGCGTAAGAACGTAGCTATGTTAAAAATGGCAATACTTGGAAAATTCAGCTCGTGGAGAACCGTTCCGTCGGTCTTTCTCATAATTAAATGACAATCCAAATTTCTTGTATCAAACGTTACCATATTTTCCTTACCCAAAAAGGATGCAGTTTTTTTAAACAAGCAAACTGATTCATCGGAGGGTATCATTTCCTTCTTTGAAAATCCCGTCTTACTTGCAGACAAAGATGAAAACGCAACATACAAACCAATGAGAGCAGAGAAAGTCACTGAGGCTCTGGAGAAAATCCTCAGAGATTTCATAGAGGAACATGGAGTGAAAACATCACAGGTAAAAAAACTTGTCAGCTCTTTAAAGGAAAAATGCACGTTACAACCAGGCGGACAATCAGACATAGTTTGACGCTACGCTGGTTTAAAATAAGGATCGAATGAAACTTAAAAGGTTCCAATTTACCGACCCGACTTCTCCGGCGTTTTTATTTCAGCTCTTGTTGTCTTCCGTTCAGTCTTTTTCCCTCCCAGTTCTGTCATATTTGGTTTGAACTTTTTTATCTGTGCTAACTTTTGCATCTATCTGTGTTTTAAAATCCCTCATATGAGCGTCTTTTTCTTTCCTTCTCGCAGGCGGTGAAGTTGATTGCACGGATAATCGATCTGCTTGGACAAGCATTGCAACTCCCAGCAAAAGAGAAGCTTGATGTGGAAAGAAAGTTTATGACCGAAATAGCAGGAGTCATACAGGAAAAGGATGATTTCATTGAAGAGCTTACAGCTGAGATAAAGTCTGACATCAAAAGATTCGGTCTGAAAGGAGAAGATGTAAGTACCAGAATTAAGGCAGGCGAGAGATACGCATTTTTTATTTAACACGGAGACGATAATTTAATTGACCGGTGTAAAACCACAAAACGAATGAAAAAAGGTGGATATATCAACATGCTAACGGTGCGGTCCGCTAAAGCAATCAGACTTCAAAGAAAATTCATGTCACCAGTTATAAGCGCGTGAAAACTTGAGCGAGTTAAGCACGCTTTGTTTTAGTCTTAATTCTGATTGGCTAACAGAGTGGCACGATATTCTCTAACCAATCACATTCCGCAGCGATTCAAAACATCAACAATTGCAAAATTAGTTGTGATAATCCGCTAAAAATTGTGCCTTAGTGTGCCAGAGAATGTCGTAAATGCTCATTATTATCAAGATACGCGGCCAAATTGAAAACCGCCCTCTTGAAAACCGCGCTTTGCGGACCGCAAATGACTCCTAGCGGGCCGTTAATGCATTAACGGCCCTGCAGCTGAGTCCATTGCCTGTGAACGGGAAGACTATTATTTTTTTAAATATAAACTGTCTTTTTGCTGATCATTGTTACCAATCATTTTAAAACTAGATTATATTTGACATTTTATTGTAAACAAAAAGGAATTTTATTTGGCTCTTGTTTAGCTGATCGTATTGTAACTTTCCTTATTATATGACTAGCTCCGTGAGCGGGCAAGATGAACCGAATCTCGCGCTGTGATTGGCTACCCGAGCGGACAAGATGGAGCTATCTTGCCCGCTCGGGATAAGGGCTTTGTCCCGCAAGGAAAAGATCATTTTTTGGTGTTTTATCCCATATAATAAATCCTTTATTGACCAAGCTTGTTCGGTCAAGATGGCTGGATATTGACCTCGTTCTTTTTTTGCGTGTTTATGGACCTCGACTTCGTCTCGGTCCATAAAAACGCAAAAAAAAAAAGAACTTAGCCAATATCCAGCCATCTTGACCTCACGCTTGGTCAATAACCCATATATACGATAGTTTCATGCTATATCTCTGTTAAACATTTTTTTCTTATTAAATGAATTTGTACGATAATGATAATCGCATGACTTTTGTCGGTCATATAGTTTATTTGTGTCCCTCGTAGCATCATTTGCGCCCTTGCGCTTCGCGCTCGGGCGCAAATGATGCTACTCGGGCCACAAAATAAACTATATGCCCTCCAAAAGTCATGTGATTGTCCTATTAACACAGGGCTAAAAATTAACTCCAGTGCCCTGGTGGCCAGTCGGGCCCATCCCAAAATAAAGTAGCCTTCGAATTCCTCTAGTTGTGAATGTGGATCGGTCATGGAATCACTGTTAAAACGGCTCAGAATTTCCATTTCAGAAATAAAAATTTCACTAAAACGTATGATCTTAGAATCCAGACAAAGAAACGAAGAGAAAGGTAGTCCAATTAAACTAAATATTGAGTTTTATTTTTAACTTTCTACTTCGCATAATTTATATTGCAACTTCTCGAAATTCCGTGGCATAGTAGCACATCAGGCGTTCAAATTTTAACTTTTGGTGGCCCTAGTCAGTTTCAACTCGCCACTGGCGACCGTGCGACTGAAAATTTTTAGCCGTGATTAACATATTATTTTTGTTCTCAGATTCGACTCTTTGTTCGTCTGAAAGTCGTGGAGGAAGCGCTGCTACGTCACCTATCCAAACAAGAGAAGGATAAAATCATCAAACGCATCATTCAAAGCATTAAACATGAAGAAGACGTGGCGAACCCCATACCATATGAAATTGAAGTTATTGAAGCAAAGGTTGAAGAGATGGCTGAAGAGAAACAGCTGACAACAGAAGAGGTATGAATCAGTAGTTTGATTTTGTCAACCGCCTTATGGTTCATCTTTTAAAGTCTTAAGTCCCATATTTTCCTTGTCTAGCAAAGAGCCGTGTTCGTTTGGCTTCCATATTGAAAGTTCTGCGCGCGAGATCTGTAGAGAGCGGCTAGCAGTTTGCACTCTTCCGCATTTATTCGGGAAAAACTGGAGACGTTCTTCCAAAACCTCGCACACCAGGTAACCAATCACAGTGCAGTATTTGGTTTGTCTAGCCCACTGGTGGCATATACAAAAAGTTGTACAGCGGAAGCTTCCGCTTATGCGCATGCTTTGCCTGGTGCAACGGCCTTTGCAATTACCTTTTCAGTACTAAAGTAGATTTCATTTATATCCGTGCGAAGTTAGAAGAGCTTTCTTGCTCACTCCCGGTAAAGGATGCCGTAACCAAGGTAACGTTGGTATGTTTTCTTAATGCTTTTGAATGATCCAGGTTCCTTGTAAAACGAAAGCAACAGTTTCGTGATATCATGCTCTAATTAAACAATAGAGTGTTTCTGTCGAGGAACTATCGGCTGATAGTTGCCCCGCGGAAATTTGATGTTCTTAAAACAAATATTTGCCCGAGAAGCGAAGCTTCGAGGGCAAATATGCTAGTTTTAAGAACATCAAATTTCCAAGGGGCAACTATCGGATCGATAGTTCCGAGACATAAACACTCTATTGTGTTTATTGTTCACCACTAAATTTTCTTCCGCTCGCCAGTTGAAAAACAGTCAAAACCCACTAAATGCAGATCAATCAAATATTTATCCATATGCACAGCCTGAAATTTCAATAATTAGCAACGTACATTGCCTAAAAAATACGGTATAACATTCAGAAAATTCACATTTTCATGGACGGGAACTATCCATCCGGGTATTTTCCTCGGAAGGGTACTATGCCCTGATAGTGTGTCTCCGCGGACGAACACTATCGCGTCACGTGATCAATTTAAACCAATACGAATCGAAGAAAATTTAGTGGTGAACTATAATTAATAATATACATGCAAAAATTTCGACGCGCTGATTGATTGAGAGCACTTTAATTAATCCCAAACAGTGCAGAAATTTGACTTGGTGCAGAGGGTTGAAATGAAATTTTGCCGACAGGCTCGTGCAATTCTTTCAGTCTAAAAAAAATTACTTGTGCTTATTTATTCCAAATCGCACTCGAATCCATTTGATTAGCTATACAAACTGCCTAAGTATCTTGTATAATGGCATCGCTATTTCCCCTTTATACCTACAACACAACTTTTTGATACGTTTCTTTGTCCACAGACCCATGTTTTAGAGCTAGTCTTGATTGGCGCTCTGGAATTTCGCAGCAGCATGAAAGCAGTTGACGTGGGAAAATTTTATTCGACACCCAGAGGTACGGAACTTTACATTGCCCACTAAAAAGTTAAAAGATAACGAGTTCGGGTTTCCGATTTAACAATACGCTGGGAATCTCGATGACTCTATTGACTCTTAGCACAGGCGGCCAAAGCACTCAAGCGCTCCAGCTCTTGGGCCAAGCGAATTAAGCTTGCTTTTAAATGGCCAGAGAATCGGGCGAACCACATATAAAATACAATACACAGGAACAAAGTAAGTCGATTTTATTGGGAAAGATTATGTTTGTTTCGACTCAAAAACAAAACCGTTGGACTTTCATACAAACTCCTGTGCTGTCAGTAGGCAAAGGGCGAAGCCACGAATCGACTTTCAAACGTCAAAGTAAAAACCCAAAGTAAAAAATAAAACGAGCAGTAGAGCTGAAGATAATCAGGGAGAAATAGAAACAAGAATAAAGAGCCAGACAGGATGACAAACAGAAAAACGAAGCCGTAGGCAGATAAAGAAATGCTTTTGCTTTCAGTGATGACTAGTCCCTAGCCCCGGGGGGTACTCCCATATGGAACGGATGGGGATGCTCGTCGTCTCGCTTAGGGGTGTAAATTTAGGATTTTGGTCTCGCTTAGGGTGTTCTGGGCAAAATGTCATTATTTTTAGCCGTCAAGGTCTCGTCAAGGGTTGCACGCAAAGAAAAAACAAAACAGAGAGAATTTTGATTCTTCATATTTACTCAATTCAAATAGGCAAAGTTTTCCATACCATTAATATCTTAAGTCCACTGTAACAAAATGTCTTTGTCTTGGTCTCTTTTAGGGCTCTGCATAAGCTTCGGCCACGCGCAGATTGTTCTCTTTTAGAGGTTAAATTCCAAATTTCCGACGAGCATCCCCGTCCACTCCATATGGGATCCCCCCCCGGATCCCTAGCGTGGCCTTGGAGTCCAATTGATAAAGAGTCCGCAATGGTACATGCTAATGTTTGCGATTTACATATCGTTTAACTCTGTTCTTTTGCAGCCGTAGCTTTCAATTGCTTTTAAGGAGCTAGTTTCTAAAGAGTTGTTGCTAAGTCGGTGGGAAATCGAAACATTGGAGGGCCAACGCTCGAAACGCTTTAAAAATTATCTGGTACATGGTACTACTTTTTCAGCACCAATTTGTTTAAAAATTAAAGAGAGGTATAAAGGACCCTTCCCGCAAATAGCCACAAAGCTAGTCGAGGCGGTACATGGCGAACAAAATCAGAAAAGTAAATTACATGTATTTTTTATTATATTTCAGTCAGTTACAATTGAAAAGAGAGGAAGATCGAGGAGGACAATCGGGTTGTACTAGCAAAAGTGAAGGACATAGAATCCGTTTTTCATGTGGTTTATTATCATTTTCACTTTTCGGGATTTTTTAAAAGATTTACAGTATCAATTAGTTTCAGTTGCTTTAGCGGATTCTTCATGATGAACTGTGACTGTCTCTGATTGTATTTTAATAGCCATATCACCCACCCCTGTCGTCACAGAACATACAGAAGGCGAGGAAGAAATAGAGAAGCCAACTGTACAACTGTATAAAACAAACCCCATTGACAAGGAGGGTGAAGAGGTGATTTCTCCTACAACGCCACCAAGCTCTGTACCAGACATTGCTTCTGTTGAGGAACTCGAAGGGAAAGACACAGAAAGCGTAGCTCAGGAACAGCAAGTGAAGGATGAAGAAAAAGATCTGGAAGGCGAGATTGATACCAAACCTTTAAGAATTGGCGTCCGAGATGAAGCGAAAACATCACCACCACAGGAACCAACAATGATGCTACCTACCGAGGTTCAAACAACAAAAGAAACTCGGCCAACAAAGAGTGCTGAAAAGATAAAAATTACCGTAGAGAAAATAACAACACAGAAGGTAGAGGAGCAGGAAAAACCAACAGTTGAAGTGCAGATTGTAAAAGTGAACCCAGAAAAAACAATTCAAGAAAGCGAGGCAGGTGAGGAGGCCAACGCCCAAACTAGTAAGGTATCTGTAACGGTAGAGGAACTGACGCAAGAAAACACGGAAACAAGTGAGATGGCAGAGGAAGAGGATCTTGAGACTGAGCCAAACACAAAACTTAAACTTGAAGTGTTACAAGGAGTGGGAATGAGACCGGAAAACGAGGGCGCGACATCGGATGAGAGCGAAGATAATGCGAGAAAGCATTTAGAAGCTGCTGGTGATATGGAAAATGAAGAAAAAGAAGACGACTTAGAGGGTCATAGAACGGATAAGCAAGCAAACCACAAAGAAGAGGTTGAAATAAAAGTGGAGAAAGTAACTGCAACTGAGAAACCTGCAAAACCTACCATAGACTTGAAAAGCCTCAATGCGGCAGAAGAAAAGGAAAAAGAAGTGGAAGAAGACCTGGAATTGGTTAGAAAGGAGATGGAATTAGAACCTTTACACGACGAAGCAGTCGATGTAAAAGTAGAAGTTGCACTTAAGACAACTGCAGAACCAGCAACGACGTCGCTGCCAAAGGAAGTTCCAGCGTCAAAACGTCGTGAGAATGTTAAGATTACCGTAGAAAAATCTCCACGCGTAGATGAAGAGGGAAGCTCGAAGCAAAAGGTTGAGGTTAAAGTTCATAAAATCGTGCCAGTGGAAACGACTGTAGTTGAAGTACCGGTTGAGAAAACTCCAGAAGAAGCCAAGGAAATATCACAGGAAAAAACCGAAGAAAAAGAAATTCCCGATGAAGAGGAGGATTTGCAGACACCGAAAGTGACCGAAGCTCAAGACGAAAGCTTGTCGAGCAAAGAAATGCGGACACAAATGGACGATTCCTATGCTCCTGAAAACATGGCAAAATTACAAATCCAAGATCTGGTGAACGACCAGGAAAAAAAGAAAACAGAGGACAAGGAAAAACTTGCAATGGAATTTGAGGCAGCGTTAGAAAAGGAACGACAACGCAATGCAGAAGAATCCTCTTCCAAGCCAGCTGAACACACAACGAGTCCTGAACATGTGACAGGCAAGCCAGAGACAACGACACCAGAAGAGAGCCAATCAGAAGTCGGTGCACACACGGCCGGTGAAGAGCTCGAGGAAGAGCTGGAACTGGAGAGAGAAAAACCATATCCGGGTCAGAAACAGTCCAAACAGGGAGTGACAGATGTCGAACATCAACTCGATGCGTTAGCAAAGAATGCGAAAGCGGAATACAAAGAAGAGACCGAGCAATCTGGTCCAGAAACAGTTACAGTCTTGTCTGTGAAAAAAGTTCCAGTGGAAACACCCGATGATAAAACGGGAAAGATGTTTACTGACGATAAGATTGCTAAGGAGGAGACGAAATCAGAAGATATGGAAGAGAATGATTTGAAGGAGAGAAACCAGGTTTGAGTAGTTGGTTTACAGATAAGAATGAATGAATGAATGAATAAATGAATTAGTAATGATCAAACGTACCTTTTTTAAGAAAATAATAGCTTTTACACGCATGACATTCAGTTCCTGAATGGTTTTTATTGTACACTGTAACACAGAGAGAAGTATTTTACACACATAAAATTCAGTTTCTGAATAGTTTCTATTGTACACTGTATAACAGAGAAGTATTACACGCATGACATTTAGTTTCTAAATGATTGTGCAATGTAACACAGAAGAGTATTTTACACGCATGACATTTAGTTTCTAAATGATTTTTATTGTGCACCTCAACACAGAGAAGTATTTTCGTACTAAAGAGTATCAGTTGAATAAATAATGACTCAGTTCCAGTACTTTCCCGCGGTTTTACAGCTTGACCAAAAAGTAAATGTAACAGTGGCCCAATAAATAAGTTATAATTATGACAATACGAATTAAAAGGAAAAAAGAGAACAAGGCAAAATTAAAAATCGTTGTTGGTGCAAGCATTCAAAAAAGGAGATATGAAATAAATTATATATTTGCCCCACGGTTGCAAAGGTAACTGTAGGTTCGACCGTCAAAGTATAAATACAAGTTTTAGAAATTACGATTAACCCTTTGAGCCCCAATATCAATATTCATTTTCTCCTAACTGTTCTTATATATTTGTTATGGTACTAGTGAGGAGAATTTGTCCAAATATCAATACAGCTCTTTTTCGATGATCATTTTCGTTATTCTCATAACATGAAAGGTTGATGAACAGTGAATATTGTAATGAGAAATTGGATGCTGGTCACTACTGGGACTTAAAGGGTTAATACTCCGACGGTCAAATCTTTAGTTAAGTATGTTGTTATGTTATGCTGTTTCAGTTTATTTTCATTGCACTTTTCTTTGTGGTGCACTGAAAAAATTGTAAGCGTGCAGCGTACAACAATCTTAAGAACTAAAAGCACGAAAGAAGCGTAAGAGATATTTTTTGTTTTGAGTGCTTAGTAAAACTCCCAAGTGCGTCCATAACTCGATGGTTGCACAGCTGCTGCGTTTACCATTTCTTTTATAACATGAGACTTCACAACTTCACAATGTGACGTTACCATGCAACCCATGGGCAAATGGATCGCGCGCTTTCGCAAAGCTATGTTATAATGTAACTTGTGACTTGGTAATTGATATGGGGCTCAAATCGATTGGTTTGTTTTTCCTTTCAGCAAAACTCGCGTCCTGCTATGGTGACGGTTCGAAAGATCACAAGTGAAGGCAGCGTAAACCCGGACGCTACTGACAACATATCCACACCGGCAAAGAACAGCGCAACAGAGGAAGGCGACAGTGATCTAAGAAAGGAGGAAGAAGAGCTGGAAGAAGAATTAGAAGGGATAAAGAAGGCAAATGGAAGGAAAACAGACCGAGTAAGAAAGGGAGCAACGAGTGAAAATCTCGATGCAGAATTGAAAGAACTCCTCTCTATGTAATCTTAAGGCTGGGTAACAAATATGTGGCTTAACTTTGCGCTTTTGTTGTTTTGTTCGACATTTACGCTTAGTTCGTGAATTATACATTATTTTTGTAATAATAGGAATGACACTTATACTTTTTTTCACCTACAGCTCAGCGGTGGAGCGTTCGAACTAGTAATCGAAAGGTCGTAGGTTCGACTCCTACCGGAAGAACTCGGATTTACTTTTTCTGAGTGTGCCTGTGATACTGCCAAAAAATACACCTTTCACATATTTTCATCTTTCACAGTTAAAAATATAAGAGTTGCGTAGTAATCTTGTTACTCTCTGCCTAAAAAATAATTATTAATAAAAAAGAGTCTCATTGTTTTCTATCCGAGAGTATAAGCGTTATTTGTAGTTTCAATGAGACATGTTCACACTCGCTTCACACAGTGACATTTTGCTTCCTTATATTCTGAGAAGAAAAGTGGCAGAAGTGTGGAGCTACCACAGGTAGCCAACGCTAAAAGCGACTCTACAATTAAACGTTATTTCATAAATATAACAACAGTAAATAAAACCACCATAAAGATAGTTGAGGTTTCATGTTTCCAGGTTCACTTACGAGAAAAAACTCAGTTTTTGTTCAGTAAACCGGTTGAGATCCAAGCCGCTTGGATTAGACTTGATTATTGCTTTCCTGTGATATTACGGATGCACGCTGACCAGCTGCCTCGAAATTCAACTCAGTCAAAAGTTCATTGAAGTCATCGCCTTGGCTAGGTCTGCGTACATTTGCTGCTTGTTCATCTTCACGCAGATGTATCTGCCCTGTTTGCTGAAGGAGTAACGTCAGCCTCGCTTCTCCTCCATCTGTGTATTTCTCCAGACCAAGTTTCCTGGAGATTCCAAGGCATTTCTTGACAGCTGTTATACCTTAAATAATGGAGAACAACTGCACAGTCACGTAACTGATACAGAGCTTCTCGCTATATACACCAGCATGTAACAAACAAAACCTGCCGAAAGTGTTGTATAGCGTGATGATAGCTTGTTTTTGGACATACTGTGATCACGTGGTATCGACTCGGCTACGTGGCCGAGCGGTTAAACCATAAAACTTCCAAGCCGCAGGACCTGGGATCAAGTTCTGCTTTCAACCAGGTTTGTAAATACCCAACTGGTTCCCCTCCAGCCAGTTAGGACTCTAAACCCTGTTATACATGTTTTACTCGATAGCTTGTAGGTATCACAAGCCTTAGCACATTGGTACATAAAGGATATTTAGTAATTTTCTTTAGTTATTCAAGATACTTCATTGAGTGTCAGAACCAATCAGTTTAATAAGTTCCAGCAGATCCAATCGTACATTTCACCAGAAACCAAGTCGCGAGCTAACACGAATTCTTTAACCCATACAGTTACTGTGGAGTTTTCTCAATTGAACCAAGTCCAATAAGGGACAGACCATTAGAAAAGTGATGGGGGGGGGAGGGGGTGGGGAATTTTCAGCTTGTACCAATTTTTTTTTTCAGGTGAACCCCTCTGCACGATTTTTTTTACTACGTGTGAAAAAGTCACAATTGGACCTTCCTTCTGCATTAATTTTTTTTTACCTTCTTCCTTGCATGAATTTTTTTCTTGGCATTTTTCCCTTGCATGAATTTTTTTGTTTTTTCCCCACCCACCCCCCCCCCCCAATCACTTTTCTAATGGTCCGTCCCTAAATGAGGATCACTAGGAGTTTCCTTCTGTCTTACGAGGTTCAATCAGGGATTCAGTTGAAAAAGGATATTTAACTTAACCCTTTCTCTCACAGAAATAATATATTTTATTATATAGACGGAGTGTTTCACTGGGAATTACACCACTCGTAAAATTCATACGAAACTACATCCGGGACCGTAGTGGGTATTTTCCATATCCTCACTGATAAGAATATTGATGACGTCATTTCCCGCCTTGTATGATTCAGTTTGTGATAAAACTTGCTTGTGTCTTAATGTGTTTTGTCAATATAATATAAAAAATTACACGTTAGCTCGAAGATGTAAATTTTATGTTCTCGTTGCAAATTAAGAACAATATCGATATTGCTCTTGCCGCGAGAACAAAATTCATATATTCTCGCCACCGTGTCATCATAACCTCCATGTAAATACACGACTTCTCTAACCGACTTAAGTACGAGAAGGTCGCAGGTTCCACCCCCATTGGGAGTACTGGGCTTTCCTTTTCCCACCAAAAAAATGGAACGTTTTACGACAATAGGATATTAAGTGAGCTGAGTTTTCGAGCGTTGGCCCTCCTTCGCTCTGAAGAAAAGTCAGCACCCCTGAACCCATGAAACCCTAAAGCCTCAATATCAATATTCATTTTCTTCTAACTGTTCTCATATATTTGTTATGGTACTATTGAGAAGAATTTGTTTAAATATCAATACAACTCTTTTGGTGATCATTTTCGTGATTCTCATAACATGTATGGGTGATGAACGGTGAATATTGTAATGAGAAATTGGATGCTGGTCACTACTGGGACTTAAATGGCTAAATCTCACGACAGTAAAACTCAGTTTATTAACTCGTTTGACAAACCAATTGTTTTTGTTTCAATTTCTTATCGTTGCAGCTTCCAGTTTCTCCTTCACATTTCTATTTTCCGCGTTTGCCTGTGACAGTGCTGAAAAATACAGATCAATGTAAGAGTCTGTGAAACGTGCACCTACCCCTCCCCTAACCCAACAAGTTATAATAAGTTAAAAAGTTAGCGTTAATGTTGGGTTAGGGGAGGGGTAGGTGCACAGTTGCAAAGATTACTGACATTGATCCAAATATGCAAATACACTTTCGAGCAAGCATACAATGTCTCCAAAGATAGTGCTCAATAAGGACACGTTTTTCAGATTCTGTGAGTGCAACGATTAAGTGTTAGCTTACCCTCTTCAAATGAGCCTTGCAGCAAAAGAAGGTCAGTCTTTGCCAATTGGTATCCTGCCAGAACTCTCGTTTGGCACTCATCAAGAGGTTTTCGCTCTATGAATTGTAAAACACCTCTAGCACGGACCAAATCGTCGCAACTAACCCTACTACCAAGGACTGGCGCACGGGCACGTGACGTCTGCAGGTAATAGTCTATAAGGCGGACCGCCGCTCTCACTTCAAAATCCACCGGTGATATCACCCTTGAGAATGGCTCACAGCATGTCTGCCAGTTCTCTATTGCTAAGTGATATACTAGCTCGGGTTCTGGGCTTCCTGGTTCAAGTCTATATGCGTCTCCAGCATTTCTCCTTTCGTCCGCGAGTAATGAGAATAAATGATGATAGAACTCTGCCACTTCTTCGCATGGACCAACCAGCTGAAGAAGCTGTTAGCGTTAGAGAAAAAAATAAACAAATCAAAACTGGCTTTTCGCTTAATATGCGTTTATAAAATGGAATAATTACAATAACAGGTGGAGACACTGTGGTGTAGTTGTTGACGTGTTGGTTGCAGGTCCCGAAATGATCCCGGGCCCTGAGATGATCCTGAAATGATCCCCAAGTTTTCTTTGGAATTGTAACTGAAACCGGGTATTTGAGAATGTGCTCGATAATTATGGCTCCTGTGTAAATTCCAAGTACTCACTCATCTCAGTTTTCTGATGTCTTTTATCTTAAAATGTAATAAAGTTTAATGTTACCAGTTGCAGTTCTTTAATAGGCTGGAACTGGATTCGAACCTGCGACCTTACCAATGTAACACAATTGATTTACGCGGTTAGCAAAAGTTAAGATGTCATATAAATGGAATGAATAAATTAAGATCCTGTTACCCCGATAAAGAAACTCTACGAACTTCAATCTTATTGCTCATTCCAAAATCCTCGCTTTCCGTTGACATTCCAAGAATTACTTCGGGATCGTTTCGGGTTCAGCGCGAAAAAGTGGGGATCATTTCAGGGCCGCGATCACTTCGGGGCTTGAGCAACTCCCATAGAAAATGATGGGAGTGCCCTTTGGAAATTTTCGAGGAACACCCCAATATGTACCAAAATCTTGTTTGATGGGCGTGGCACAACATTTTCCCCCCTAAAGAGGTACCAATTCAAAAACAACACAAAGTTACGCTTTGACCATTTTAATAGCGGTAGAAATGAGTGCTAACTCTTTTACTATTGATTTAAATGAATATACGAAAGACCATATATTTGAACATTGATCATCGCTGTTATGAACACAACTTAAGCAGCTGTGAAATTAAAGCCTGAAAAAAAAACTCAGGCCTGAACGGGATTCGAATCCATGACCTCTGCGATACCGGAATTTTTTTACTATTGATGAGTTATGAGGGAAACAACAATAAAACCCAGTTGATTGGCAAAACGTTCCAGTCGTATTGTTATAATTAGCCAAAAAGGGTATCGCGATGATCCCGTCAGAGGTTACTGCATCCTAAGAGGTACCAATCTACACATTTTGACTCCCAAAGGTATTTTTATGGTTGCTCTTTAAACAAAAAGCACGGTTGATGTACCTCATTTGCTTGCTCCATATATTCTCGTGCTCCTATGAAGTCACCTTGCATTCGTTTTACCGTGCCCCTACGGTATTTCAAGACTGCCCACAGAATATTTATGTTGGGCAAGTGTCCAGCTTTTCTCAAAGCTTCACTCACAATTTCGTCAAACGCGTTCCAATTATTCTGAACCATAGCTATTACACTTCCCTATAGAAAGAAATATTCAGTGTTTGATAAACGTTCTTAAAGTGTGTGGTCCCTTTGGTATTATAAAGATCTGGATTTGTGATCTTAGATCACTCAGATCATAGCGCATCAAAGAAAACAATGAATCCTTTGACCAATGTGGATTCGTCGGTTCCTTTGACGGGCCATGATCCATGTGATCTCAGATCACAAATTCAAATCTGGATCATACCAAAGGTACGCACTCGAAGATTCCACCTACAGTCCTGAAGACATTTTTAGCAAATAGAAGTTAGACGGAAGAAAGGAAAAAAAGGGGAACGAAATTCCAAACCCCACTGTAATACAATAATAATAATAATAATAATAATAACAACAACAACAATAATAATAATAAAAATAATTATAATAACAAAAATAATAATGATAATGACAATAATAATAATAACAATAATAATAATAATAATAATAATACAAGTGGTACGACCATTAACCCCAGCCGGTCGTAGAGAATGCAAAAGTGAGGATTACTTGGGACACGACTATTTACACAGATAAGAAACTGAAGCACAATCAGCCAGATATTACTCTAGTGCATAAAGGCACATAGGAATGGACACTTATTGACATAGCTGCGCCAGCAGACCAGAACATCATCATTACTGTCCCGTAAACGACGTTTAGATCGAGCTCCAGAAAAACGCTGTCTAAAATTCTATTTGACCTGGTCCAACAAACCCAATGGGGTTGTCACGATTTAAACGAGGTTTATACCGCGCTTAACTAAACCGTTGTCTATATTGAATTTGTACTGTTCCAACTTAACCTTTCAATTTCGTTTTAACCACACCAGAAAAAGTAGTCAATACTTGAACGCACAAAATGAATTAACTTCATTACATCAACCTCTAATTGCACAGTTTCGAACCCTTCCAATTTTTACTTCGACCGCGGGTCTAATAGGACTGAGTTTAAAAAACCGGCACTTCAAAGGGCATTGAGGGGTTGCGTGAATTCCCCACCAAGAGTAGGGTGCATTTTGGAGCAATGATACGAAACAGGATTTGTGATCCAAGATCACTCGGATTATGGCGCACATGAAACCAACAGGTGAATCCTTGTCCTGAGTGGATTAGTTGCTTGTTTTTATGCACAATGATACAAGTGATCTTGGCTGACAGATCCGGATCTGCATCATTCCAACCCTTCACGACTCCTCTAACATGCATAGTAAAGGACGAGCAGTAAGTCCAGAAATTTCACTTACTTCCAAGAGAATCCTGGTAATCAAAGGCTGAAATCTGCAATTCGTAACCAATTTTTCTTTCAATAGATCAAAGCGCTGTTCAAACTGGTCGTAATGACCTACAAAAACCAGGACAATAATCAATTACTTTTTTGCTACTTTTTAACCTTTATTTCTCTTTTGGTGGTTTACCAGGTATGGGGCTCAGCCTCCTTTGCAGACTATCCTTTCTTTACCACAATTGCTACTAATCTCGCAATTTGATTGGCTAATTTGTCGTTGTCGATAAGAGTTTACAGAACGCAGTTTGCGTCATTGTGTCACGGATTGCAATAGCCAATCAAAACCGTTCATATTGGAGAATGAACCAATGAGATTGCGAGAAAGTTATAGACAACACTTGCTCTTTTTTTGTCACGATCTTGGTCACACTCTGAAAAAAAAAATTCTTTGATGTTCACATTGTGGTCAAAAAAAATAGAATGTGGCCTAGCGTTGTCTGTACTCTTATCGACGAGTATGCGTCATCGCAGCAGTCAAAATGTTGTGGACTCACGAGGCGCAGCTGAGCGAGTCCACAACATTTTTTACCACTATGATGACGCATATCGTTGTCGATAAGAGTACAGACAACGCTAGACCACACTCTATTTGTTTTTTTTTACCACAATATTAACATCAAAGAAAATGTCTTTTTCTATGTTTTTTTACTCAGACCTATGAGTATGATGAGTTTACGATTGAAAACATTCGAAGAGCATGCGAAAGCCACTTCCCCGTCGACAAATCAATGAACTGTGCCGTTAATGGCTGGAGAACAAGGGCCGTCCTACAATACGGTGAAGCAGATTCCAGATTCTCGAGTGATCCACGTACATTTTGTGGAACGACTTCCCTTTGTTGAACTCGATGAAGACACTGAACTAGGCACCCGTAACCTCTTCATAATCATAGGGCACGAACTCCCTCGCCCCAATTCTTGAATATTTTTGGGCTTTATCAAAGACCTTAGCTATTAATCGCTACCCGACGTAAGTATTATTACCGGGGCCCAGGTGCACCGGTTATAGAATGCAGACGGTTTCTGTCGTTTTTTCAACGTTACATTGTTAGGGATATATCGCTGACTGACACATATCGCTGGCTCGCTACTTTTGCTCGCTGGCTCATTGAAATCTTATCCACCATTTTGAAAAGCACGAGGGATGGAGGACAATCAAGAGAAAGATTATAGCTTTTTGTTCCCCATCCTTTACGATGCACTAGTTTATGAGCAAAAATTTAAGAGCGAATATTTGGAGAGACAAATTTACGAGCGATCACTTAAGAGTGAACCTTCCATCGTGAAACGTATCGAGAATAAGAGCGACTTATCAAAGTTATCTACACTGAGTGAACCTTCCATCGTGAGGTGCAAGAGGTTATGCAATCCCGTGTCCCACTGGGCCCCGGTAAGTTCCACGTGGTGGTTCTCGTTTTAGTAATAGTGTCCTTCTTCTTCCTCTTAACCTTGTCGATTCATTTCTCGGAGTAACAGCAGAATACCCTGCCACATTCACCGCGTTACTAGAAACTGTGGCTACGCGGTACGCCATGCAAAATAAACTCAAGACTTTTGATTTTCATGTGATTTTCGATTTCACGCTTAAAGAACGAGGTATATATTCTCCATATTTTACATTCTTTGCGTACTTTTTTTGCAAACGCGCAACATATTTCAATTGAATTATGTATTCACGTAATGTGAATACATAAATGTGGCTGTACGTCACAGCCACATTGACATTTTACATTTAATGCCGCAGCCCCAGGGGTTTTATTGAATCATTTCGCTCTGTGTTAAAAATGCATATTTTGTTTTCTTATGAGAGGATGCATGATTTTTTTTTTTGTTCCAAGCAGGTGAGATTTCGGGTGAAGAATCAGATCTTTGGGGTGAGCGAGTTTAAAATTCCAAATTGACGATTAACACATACATGAAGTTGTTAAGTGTAATTTTATTCCTCTATTATTATTATTATTATTATTATTATTATTATTATTATTATTATTATTATTATTATTATTACTATTACTATTATTATTTTATTCTTTTGTCATTTTTTTGCTATTCCGCCTTTTAGGGTTTGCAGTAATTTTCCGCCGTTCCGTCTTTTAGGATTCGCGGCAATTTTCCGCCATTCCGTCTTTTAGGGTTTGCAGTAATTTTCCGCCGTTCCATCTTTTAGGATTCGGGGTTATTTTCCGCCGTTCCGTCTTTTAGGGTTTGCAGTAATTTTCCGCCATTCCGTCTTTTAGGGTTTGCAGTAATTTTCCGCCGTTCCGTCTTTTAGGATTCGGGGTTATTTTCCGCCATTCCGCCGTTCCGCCATTCCGTCGTTCCGCGTTTTAGGGTCGCCCCTGCACATGGAGTTCCCATCGTGCAAAGAATCCTGGTGATAGCGCTAGGCTCATGCAAAATTTAATTTTATTCTTTTAACTGCATTTTCTTTGCTTTCGGGTGCTGTTTTCATTACAATTTCACCTAATTATGTTTTTATTTCATTTTATTTCACTTTTGATTTTCAAGGAATGAGAGTTTGATTTCAGTATTACTTATCTTTTGTTTTACATTTTCATTAGAATATCTGTTCATTTTCAAAGTTCTTTTTTTGTAAAATCTTTGGCAAATTTCGAGTGATAGCTACATCATTTGAATTGGGTGTAGCTAGTTGGATTGTATTTCCATGCTAGACAGTAAGGTTTGTCATTCCATATAAACTTGTTCAATTTAGCCTGAATTCTGTGTATTTAGCTAAGACCATTGTAACTTCACGCTGCCTTTTTAAGTATCTAACTAGTCTACGGAGAAGCGTTGCGCGACGAACCAGACAATGTCTACGGAGACTACCCTAGCAGTAACCTGCGATCAGGCATCCTTCCCTTGTTCTCGCCGAAAAAAAACCCCCTGATCGCAGGTTAGCCTAGCAGTTGTGGTATCTGGTGGTCTAAGTAAAGGAGGGTTTTCTCGCTTGCTAAGTTTGACTACGTACATCAAGCTAATATTATTTCATAATTATTCACCGAAGGTGAAGTGATTGTCGATGAATATTCACGTAGACGAAGTCCAGGTGAATATTCACCAATAATCACTGAGCCTGAGGCGAATAATTGTTTTAGTGTAAATACACAGGTGATTATCTCAAACTAGACGCATGACTGCGTGAACTCGGGCTTTCTTTCAACATCTTGCTATGTAGACTATGTAGAAGTCGAACGCTACACAAGTCATCTTTAAGCAACGTGAAAATCTTAAAGTTATTTGACACCAGATTTGTTGGCCCTGAATCAGGTGATGTCAGAAACATATATAACAACATATATAATATGGCCCTTCCTTTATTTTCTTCTTAAACATTTCAATACATGATTCCACATTTTTATTCTTATTGCCATAGTATTTTTGTTTGCGTTTCTCAAGCACTTCTTGTTTTTTAGCTGCATCCATTGTTTTGTATTTTTCTGCATGTTTGTCTAATAAATCTTGGTTTTTAGCTGTATCCATTGTTTTGTATTTTTCTGCATGTTTGTCTAACAACCTTTGTTTCTTAAATGCATCCATTGTTTTGTATTTTTGTGCTCGGTTCTTTTGCAGTTCTTTTTTTTTTGTAGAATCATTTGCTTGTTTTCTTTCCAATAATATTCTCTTCCTTGATGGTTCCATGCCTTTATAATTCTGTTTCTGCCTTTAATTTTTCATTATCCTTTTTCATTCATTCTTGTTAGCAGATTTGGTTGAACATGACACAAACTGTATTTGGTAATGTTCTGCTGAATGATATGTTTTTTGAACATTTCTAATAGCCTTAACTAGACAAGCAATACCATTTATCTTTTTAGTATATTGAATGGGAGTCATTTGACTTTCATCATAGATCAAGAGGGAATATACATATTTTGATTTTTGTATGGATTTTGAAATACAGCGAACACAAAAAGATGCGAACCATATCAAAAACCCTGTGCATTCACTATTATTCTGTATAATATTTTGGAGAACAGATTTGCTTTGCACTGACTCAAACAATACTCCTTCAGTGATATCACTTTTAAGGTCAAAAATTACTTCAACTCCACAACAATCAACACTTTTGGGCAAATTTTTATTGGATGGTGAATTCATATCTAAAGATAAACTATCACATAACCTTTTGCCATTATCGACAAATAGAAGATAATGTTTTTGAAGTCCGATAAGCACAGGATTTCATTATAGAATAGCAAAGTGAATAAATAGTCACAGTAGTACTTAACTTAATCTTCATGGTTTCACAAACACAAGTCTGAACAAGTATGTCATTTTCAGCTTCATTAATTTATTAGTCCTTTCACCTCAAACATAATATTGTTCTGTATACTCTGAAAATAATGCACTAAGTCACTAAGAGACAATACTTCAAGCAGCTCACATGTATCTTGGGCATGGCTTCTACCATATGAACCGTTTGCATGAGAATCAAATATTTTAAACCCCACATTACCATTACAATAGATAGCAATAGCATTTAACCCTACTGTCAATACAAAATTCCTTGTTTGCTATTGTAAATCAAAGAGCATAAACTCATTGCAACACATTGTTGTCCAGAATTCTGTCCAAATACTAGCTCATTTCCTTGGCTACAAGGGGCTGATATTGTTTTGCTTGGGTCAATATACATTGGAGTAGGACCAGGGTTCTTCTCTATGTCTGTACTCAGTTTAAATTGACAAAAAATTGATATATGGGGCTGCTTTTTGTACTGGCACATCAAATTATTACAGGTAAACAATGATAAATACCGATTTGCTCGAAATTCAAGCTTCATCAACCCTTGATAAACCCTGCTAGCGCAATTAAACAAAAGCTTCTTTTCATGTTGTGTAATTTTATTTAAGCTCGTTATCTTTGTACTACATTCATATTTTATAAGTTTCTAACCTTCACATAACAGCAAAGCTTGGAAGACTTCGGTAAACTCGCACAGATACGTTTGAAGACAAACTCCTTCAGCTTTCTGCTCTTGTTTCTCAGACACTTCAAAATTCGAACTGGCAATCTGCTGGGTTCTCGATCACGTTTACCCATGCGACGATTTCTACGTAAGCTAACAGGAGATAGCTGATTTGATATAGCATGATTTTCGATAGATAGTCCATTTGATAAAGCAGTCATAGCATGGTTCATGATAAAAGGTTCGCTCGTAACTGTATGCGCACCATACAAATTCTACGCATGCGCCGTAAGAGCTCTATGGCGATTTGTGACTGAAGGAAAAAAAAAAAATAACGAAGCCGAATTTAAACCTCGGGCGTTTCCTTCGGAAAGCCCGAGTAAAAAGAAAAGAAAAAGCTTTGTACCACCTGAAAAAAATTTATTTCATCAAAAGCGCGCGAACGACTGGCAGCCATTTTGTTCATCGAGGTGATTATCGGCTGATAATCCGAGATAGCGAACCAATCAGAGCGCACGATTTTGCATAATCACCTGAGTATCTTTACTAATTCCTTTTAATATAAGGCTGTGTCTCACAAGGACTGGGAACTACCGAAGTCACGAATTTAATTGGCTGAAACTGATATTGAAAGCTGTCTACATTTTCCCATCTAGACCGGCATCTAGACCGGCATCTAGACCGGTTAAATTTTGCGGCGAAAAGTTGCAAACTAAAATGTAAAAATATTGACTATTTTTTTTCTAACGATATTTATTTACGGAAGTGCCAAACAGCCTAACGAGAAAAAAGTGTAGGGGACGAGCAAGCCTTGGCAGAATTAAATTCGGCTAATCGCAGTTCAATATGTAAATATCAGCTAGTGCCAACCAGTTACATTAAACGAATTAAATTTCTCTTGTTTGTAATTTAATAATAATAATAATAATAATAATAATAATAATAATATTCTATGTGAATCAGACCAATGACAGCACAAGTCAGCTAGACCATGACACCGGGAACGCGCCCTACTCTTTTCGAACAGTGACATGGATTCTTTTAATTCCCACATTTACAAATTAATTATAAAGAGTTGTGAGACAGGGCCTACGGTTTATCGTCCTTATCCGAGAAGACTAGAAAGTCTAACCATTTGCAGTTCTCACTACAAAGGCAGCACTTTCTACTCAATTATTTTAAGACCCTGAGTGTTGGTCCGGCCGGGGTTTGAACCCGCGACATCCCGCACGCTAGTCCGGTGCTCTACCAACTGAGCTAACCGACATGTGTAGGGAGAATCTCGATGTTGGTCGTGTGTACTCACGACCTCGGTTAAGATTCTCCCATACAGACCTCCTGCTCGGTGAATAAGAGCTAAGAAATGTACTTAGCAATTAAATAAAGACGGTTGAACTCACCATTATTGGCTAAATCCTGAAAGTGCCGTATGATTTGCCTCCCCAAACAACTGTACTCGACTCCTGAAAAATGATAATACAAAACTGTGACAGAAAAACTGTTACGTAACTCAGTCACAATTGAACTTTTCAAATAAAACCCACGACTTATTTCATAAGTAACCAGCTAGCCTGCGTGACCGCCACTCAGAGAGGAGGGGAGAGAGTGAGTTTGGTTGCACCAGAACTCCCACTCTCCCCTCCCCTTGGAATCCAATCCACAATTTGCACAAACCTGTTGGTCCTCTTCTTTGTATGAGCAACTGTAAAGAAAACAGCGGGCCAAGTTGTAAAGCTGGCTTCTGTCTCACCGACGCAGAGAGAATATTTCCCGCCCTGTTCATTAAAACCAGCGTGCACGTGTAACTAAGCGAAGTTGCCATGACAACGTTTAGCACTCCTTCGTGTTGACGAAGCGGTCTTCCTTCCACGTCCACGTTTGATGTGGTAATTCGAGCACCACAAGGATTTGTAAAGATGCCAATCTTGTACAGACCGCCATTCTTTTAAACCCACAAAACATGAAATGAAACAAAAGGCACTGAGACACGAATGCTGTGATCGTGGCAATCAGATTCCCTGCAACAAGTACACTTCAACACTTTCTTTCAAATAATTATTTTCTAAACGAATTGTCATGTCTTTGAAATGTAACAGTTCTCGCGATTTGACTAATTTTAATTTTAGCAGACTTTCTGCTTTTCAAGATATCTCTTTGAAAAACTTCATGTAAAAAAGCATCAAGTAAGAAACAACGTGTAGAAGTATAAGATCTTTTGCTGCAAACGTTTTCGTGTAATTATCGATTGAAAACTCAAACAGGTCTGGAAGAACGGCTCCAAAATATAGGACATGAATGTATTACCGTATTTATTGCCAGACCATTTTGTTTTGTTTGCTTTATTTTGCAGGACAAAGCGTGAAATCCTGATGTGATAAAACGGGGATCCTGGCACATTTTCCATTACGATTTCATTACGATTTCATTACGATTTTAAAATACGCGCGGCGCCGGCACATTTTCCATTACAATTTTAAAATACGCGCGGTGCTGGCACATTTTGATTATATTATCAAAGATTTAATAAAGTACATGCCGGACGATCGAGCGGGTGGGTGGGTACCTCTGTGAAATTGTTAAGTTTCTGATAAATTTATGAGAATATCAATAATGAGTGTAGGTAGATTATCGCCAAGCCGATACAAAGCTGTTATTGACTAGAGCACCAAGCCGATACAAAAATTATATGAAATTGGTGAAGGCTGGGACCCGGCACATTTTATGAAACTGATACTAAGCCTATGTGAAGCCCATAAAATTTGATGCAGGGATCCGGCACATTTTTTAAAAAATGATTTTCAAAAGAAATAAAATACTTATTTAAAAAGAAGAACCAATATACAAAATGGATCAACAATTACGAAGATTAAATGTATCACAATTAAAATTTATTGCAAAAGAGTTGAAAATTAAAGGAAGGTCTAGAATGTTTAAAGATAATTTAATTAATGAGTTGGAAAAATTTACAGATGTGGATATTGATAAGTTAATTACAAAAGCTATTATAATGTATAATTATCCTTGTGTACATGGAATTAAAAAATATTTTTGTAAAGAATGTGAGGGATCACAAATATGCATTCATGAAAAAATAAAGTATCAATGTAAAGAGTGTGTTGGAACACAAATATGTATTCATAGGAAAAGAAAGTCTTACTGCATATTATGTGACGGTTCACAAATATGTGTACACAATAAACAAAAAAGTTTTTGTAAAGAATGCGGTGGGTCGCAAATATGTGAACATGATAGGCAAAAGTATCATTGTAAAGAGTGTTGAAATTATGTTATGTAACCATTATTTTGGTTTCATAACATGTAAAGGATGGAATATCTTCGCACTTTTCGTAATACAAAGTTTAATTTTATGTTATATAACCCAATAAATGGTTACATAACAAAAGGTCAGAAATTTATCTGAATCTTAAACTAAAAGTTATAGGGGAACCCTTAAGATCAAGTTTTCCCCATTCATTGTTCAATATGGTTAAATCAAAGTGGTTTATGACGCTATCGTATTTTCGAACTGGAATTGTTGGGTAATCCTTTGAGGGTATGTTCGCGAGTAGGTGCGATGGTGAGAGTTTTACAAGTTCACCATTTTTGGTTTTGTTCAAATACGAAGACTTGTTATCAACTATACTACACATAAGTCTCAGTGGTTCCTTAATCTGGATATTTATGGGGTATAATTTACCTGGATTTATAACTTCAGGCACCCCTAAACCAATCGACAATCCTCTCGTAAGTCTAATTTTGAAGTTCTTATTTGAATAAAGATAGTCAACAGTATCAGTCTCAATTATTGTTATCTTTTCCGTATTAGGATCATTAAGAAAGACTGATTGAATATTACGAAGAGAATATGTACCGGGTTGAATTATTATGAAGCCTTGATTCTCATCATTGAATAAGGTCTGTTTATCCTTGAAATTAATCAATCTTTTGGTCTTTATATTGCAATCCAGAAGCTGTATCTCCCGAATATTTTTCAGCGGTGGATCTAAATAAATCCTACTTTCTGACTCGTATATTGTAATACTTAACATTTTGTTTTGATTACATCATATTCATCTTTAGATTTCTATAATCAAAACATTAACGAAATAAAAACCAAGCTATTGCACCACCCACAACCATAAATACTATCAGATTATCTTCATGTTGAGTTGATTTAATATTATTTTCTGGTTTAATTGGATCTGTTTGTGTTGTTTCTGATGGTGGTTTGTTTTCGGTTTTATGCGGTAATGAGACTTTTGAAGCCCCCAAATTATGGTTTATTCCAATAGGTTTTGTTTCAGTATTTAGGGAATTATTAACTCCAAAATTCATATCATTACTAGCTTTCATAAGTTTGTTATTATATCCAACCACACTTTCTGTATTAATTATCATATTACTAGGCATCAACCAAACACCAGGAGCAATAGCGACATTAAGCCGTAATTTCGCTTCTTGTACGGCTAATTGGTACCTTTGGATAGAATTAGAAATGTCATTCTCAATCACGCTACTTTCAAATAAAGCCAAGAATTCTTGTTGGGTCTCTATCGCCCCGCCACCATTACCATAAATAGAATTTCTAGTGTTTACTTGTGCCCCCAATATACAGTATACAAAAGCTTCGGCTGATCGATTTAATCTTCCAAGTCCAGCTTTAGTGAGACCATGCCCACTTGTTGGGATAAACCAAGCATATTTAAAATCGGAAAAGTCATCGTTACGGATAAATGAAATGAGATTACCCTTTTCTTTCTTACCACCTTCATCAGCGAATTTACCACCTTCACCAGGCCATTGATCCGCTTCAATATCATAATTTCTTACAATATGTACATTTTGATACCCCCCGCCTTTTCCATGATATCCTGCGCCGTAATCAAGGAATATATCTCCTAACCCCGAATTTCTTCCACCTTTCCATCTAAAGTCAGAATTATTACTAACCCCAAATTCAGCGCACAACCGTTGATATGCAACTTTATTATATGGATTATTATTTATCACAAAAGGTTGTTCGTCGGGTAAAGGTAGTTTCATTTCATACAATATTCGTCTTATTGTAAAATACACATGAAACTTTATGAAACTACTCACTACTTTAGGATAATTTAAACTCTCAAAAGGACTTATCCCACAACCAGATGTTGCACACCATACTGCAAAGTTAAGCTGTTGAGGCCAATAATTCATATCCGGCGCATTCAACCATTTTCTACTTTGCTTTCCAAATTTGAATGTTACAACTTGAGATGTAAATATGTTTCTCATCTTTGCTGTAAATTTCTTCGTATTTGAAACGTATATATCTAATAAAGTTAACATTTTTGTTACATTAGTTGTAAAGTCATCAAAATTAACAGCTGGTATAGGATAGCTTTGATTAGTCGCGGTTAAACTCTTTGGAAATGAACCAACTTTAGGTTTATTTTCTAACCCTAAATCCCCCCATAATAATGTTTTCAAATTAACTGGAAGATCATTGGTCCATGTTTTTCCGGTTGGATCATCATTTGACATAACTGTTGACCCATTAACTTTCCATTTAATATATCCTCCATATGAATCATTCACAAATGTAAATTTATCAAGGGCGGCGTTTGGATACCTATTTTTGAAATCGTCTAATAACATCTTATTCTTTGTGTTTCAGATAATCTGGTCTTTAGATTAAGAATAAGATGTAAAGTATTAATATTCACTAGTATTTCTAATACCTACAAAACAATTAAATCCAACATCAGTTCTCTCATATGAAATTTTCAACGTTCGTGAGCGGTTAATTCCTTTAAAATTTCTGCACGAACCTATGTTCTTATCTGATTCATATTTAAGTTTTTTCTGTATCTTTACGGGTTTTTTGTCGTATTTCTTGTTTTAGTTTTTCAAACTTGTCCACCTCTGATAAAATTAGAGAAAATTCTTGGTCAGATATTTTATTATCTTTCAAAGCCTTTGAAACCAAGTCGGTAATAGTGTTTACTTTTGCTTTTGCCAGAGAAACTGTTTGTTCATGTTTACTAGCTTTATATGAAAGTCTTTTTGATGCGTATCCAAATCCAACCGATATTCCTCCACAAATACCCCCCACAGCTCCTAATGGTATACCAACAACAGCACCAAAACCATTAAGAGAGGTCCCCAATCCACTTGCAGATAAGATAACTGAAAACACTCCACTACTAACACTTATTTTTGTAAATATACCTCTAGCTCGATTATACTTTTTTCTAACTTCCTCATAATGTTTAATTTCCTTCTCAAGATTTTGTAGTACTTCACATGATTTTTGTAGTCTGAAATTATTTGGATCTGGATTATTAGGTAATACAGGGTAAATTCTGTTGTATTCATCCATATTGTATTTTACTACTCAAAATGATATCTTTAGACCTACTTTCTCTTCTTTTTTATACTTTCCACAAAATATAGAACCACAGCCATTATCAAAAGCCAAGCATTTTCACCTAAAAATCCAATAACTTGACCGGCTGTTTTGAACAGAAAGCTAACTATTGCACCAACCATTCCTGGTAATATTTCACCTAATTTTTTACCAAGAGTTTTCAAACCATTACCAACTCCCCTGCCTAATGTTGATAAACCTTTAGAAAGATTAGAAACTATAACCCCAATGATGATACCTACTGCACTGATAACAGCAAAAACTGTAAAACCATACTTTTTGAATATATACTTTATCCGCTCCCGCAATGGTAAATTTTTAAGTATTTCATCTTTTCGCCCATCTAAATCTGATAATTGTTCTTCGATTGAAATTGTTTTATTTCTAATCTGTTCTCTTAATTTATCAACCTCAGATTTTAATCTCTCATTGCTTTGTTCTAACTTTGATAAATTAGATTTTCCCTTCTTATATTTGTCTATTTCTTCTTTGTATAATTTTGTTTCATCCAAAAGTCTCTCTGCTTGTATTTTTAATTCTATATTCTGTTTAACGGTTTGATCGAAAAGACTTTTATTTTCTGCTTTTTGCACCTGTTGTTTCTCAATGAATTGGCGTAGTTCTTTTTCTCTTTCGTCATATCGACTAATCTCCTCCGTTCTTGTTGCTAAAAGTGAATCTATTCCTTGTACTGCAGAAAGTAATTCATTATGTTTTCCTTTTTCTTCATTAAATTGCGATATGGCATCATTATATTTATCTAACATTGTTTCATAATCGGCACCTAGAGCTTTTCTCATTGTTTTTGGTAAATCTTCAAGCCTAAGAACTTTATCTTTAGTAAGTATGATATGTGGTGCAGAACCCTTCCTATTACTAAATTCTGCTAATATACTACCATCTTTTCCATATGTTACATTAAATGTCGCGTCATCAGGATTGAAAGTTGGTAAATAGCGTTTGAGTTCCTGACCTGCTTCTCGCCTTCTGTCATATTTCTCATCTCTTTCTTCAATATTTGGTGTTTTTTTCTCTTCATCTTTTATTTCCCATTGAAGTCGTTTTCTTTCTTCCATATATTCGGAGTAACCAAGATATCCTTGATCAACAGATGTAGATGTGTTTGGGCTTTGGTAAAATGTATCATCCCCATCATCATTATCATCAGTTCCTTTCGGCAAATCTTCTAATGGTATATCTTCTTCCATGATTTTTTTACTCATCAGTAAGAAATCTTTAGACCCCTTAGAGCCGATGAAAAATTAAATTTTGATTTAAAAGATTAAAAACAAAATATAAAATAAAATGATGAACGAAACTACACAATTAATAGATGTTAATAGTTATATTCCTAAAGTAAGCATGATCTTTTCTAAACCAATTACAGGGGTAATTCCCGGAAGCAAGCAAAAGGTTGAATTTAAGCGAATCAAAATTTTTACAAAAAATGAAGATGGAACAGAAGGAGAACTTGTTATTCCAACTAGCCGTTTGTATTCATTTGGAGTTTCTACAAATACAAGCCAAGAAACAGGCGCAATTACGGGATATGTGTTTCCATTATGTTTATGGAGCGGAAGCAGTCCAACACCCGAAGAAGAAAAATGGATTGATTTATTCAATGAAATAGTTGACAATTGCATTGATCATTTGCTTATTAATAGAGCAAAAATTGACAAATTTGAGTTGGAAAGAAATGAGCTTGAAAAACAAAAAGGAGGTTTAAATCCTCTATATTGGAAGATGGAAAAATCTTCAATGACTAGAGTTCCAGATAGAGGCCCAACTTTATATGCAAAATTAATTTGGGATAAAAAACAAGACCAAATTTTAACCAAGTTTTATAACTCTGAAAATGATAAGTTAATTAATCCATTAAAATTATTAAATAAAGGTTGTCGCGTTGAAGAAGCCGTCATAAAAATTGAATCAATATTTATTGGTTCTTGTATTGCCCTTCAAGTAAAACTTTATGAAGCAGTTATAGAACCAAACAAAGAAATGAAAAGATTAACCAAATTTAGAAACTTAACTATTTCAGATAGTAAATCTGCGGCTGAAGAAATGGAAAAATCTGAATATGAAGAAGAAGAAGATTCTGATGTTGGGAGTCTCATGTAAACTATAATAAATATACTTATGTTATATAACCAAATTACTGGTTACATAACAAATAATAATTCATAAAAATTTACTGACCGCGTAACCTAAACCTAACATTCCAGCTCCAACATATACCATTTCTCCTGTTTTTTGTTCATCGCTTGGTTTGTAATAATCAGAGAATTTTGGTTCTTGCATTTGGCTATACAATTCAAAAGCCTGATTTGTAGTCGAAATATTTTTTGATGCTTGATATGTTTCATCTTTTTTCTTCATTTTCCAATCAAGCATTTTTTGTCTTTTTTCCTGATATTCAGCGTAATCTCTTTGATATTTTTCTAATGCTTTATCGTGTCGTATTTTTTCCGCATCCACATTATGTCCTGAAAGACTTTTTGCAAGATAATTTCCCCCAACAAATGCTGTTGCATTCAATATAGCCCCACCAATCATCATCGCTATTGCTGCCATTTTATTTTGGTAAAATCTTTTGATCCTCTAAATAGGTTTTTAGATACATACTTCCGGATAATACAGCCACCCATTTTGCATAATTTGTAATACTTGAGGATGGGTCGCTCAAAAATGATTCTTTCATTACCTTTTTAGCTACATACCCAACTCCAGCCCCTAATCCGATAAGTACCGCTGAATCAGTTACAGTTTTCACAAGTTTGTTTTCGTTTGACATGATTTTTTACTACATCATTAAGAAACTTTTAAATAACTTTATGTAGTAAAAAATAATTTATAATTACATCATTCCAATTTTGGGTTGTGGATTATGAATCTTTATGGGAGGGGCTTGAAAAGGTTGTGGTATTTGAGGAACTTGTGATAAATCTGGTATCCTATTGGAATATTCATCTCTAGCTTTTTCCCGATATCTCATAAAAAGATCAAATGCTGTAAACCCTAATCCAACAACAGATAAAACAGTAGTAAAAGATAACTCTGGCAGCCATGATTTCGCTTCACTATATGTATTTTCATTTTGCTCCGCGGACAGTAGGGTCTCTTCGCGTTTCATTTCCCTAGCTAATGCTTCTTTTGCTTTTTTATTATATTCAGCTAATTTCTTACCAGCAGCAACTTTTTTTGGATCTTTCTCCCTCTTTTTAGTATCTTTATTTTCAGGTGCGGGATCCGCCGTAATTTGCTCAACTTGTTCATTTTGTTCAGGCATTGTTATTTAGATGCTGCAAATAAGTTTTTAGATCTGTTTAATATACTGTATCAATACCTTCAGTAGATTGATTAGTTTCCTGATCAGTTGTGTTAGAATTTACTGAAAATTGTTGTATTTTTCCTATTTTAACGTGTTTAGCTACTTGAAATAACCCGCTAGCAAGTGCGGCCAGTCTTCCTGATTTCAATGCTAAGAGCCCAACAATGTTTGTTAATTCACGATTAACCAAATCATCATTCTTCAAATCCTTACAAAGTGCATCAATATCATCAACCGGAACTAAATATGAAATAATTTTAGAAATTAATTGAAGGGATGAATCCACCACTCCCCCACTAATTTTCTTACCCATTACTGCTTGATACCGATTAAAATATTTTTCTACATCTTTTTCCGATAATTTTTTTACATCACCCAGACTCATATCAACCCCCATATATTCCTTTGTTGACCCAAGCACTGCGAGAATGGCTAGTGATTCTTGTTTGATTTCAAGATCATTATCTTTTCCCTGAGGTAGATCATCTGTCTTTTCTTCAATGTAATCTTCAACGTTTGTCATCTTTGTTAAATCACTTCGGGAATCTCTAAATAACAATTAAATGGGTATCGCAAACTCAAACATAGTCTAGAATATTTTTCAGTTTTCAGGAGTTGAACAAACTTTTTACCTAATTCATAATCCAAATCACCACCATAATCTTCAAAAAACATTTTCATACCTTTCTGCGATGGATTATGAAAAGTAACAACGCAAGCCACATTTTCCCGAAATGGTTTTGCTATTGATGTTAATTGTTGGGTTAGAACCCACATTGATAATCCGTGGTGCCTTCCGGAGAATGCTAAATCTATAAATTTATTAGATCTTTTCTTCAGATCAGTTGAAACAGCGCAATCATCTAGAATTATTAGTGTATTGAGTCCAGAGAATAAAGTTTGGCAATCATTTAACAATTCATTAATCTCATCTACATTACTTGCATCTGGTGATAATACAAAGAATCTCTTGTCCCCACGAGCAAAATTATGATATGTTTTATTTTTAGAATAAGTTGGACAAATTAAAACAATGTATTCAAAAACTTTTCGGAATGGGCCTCGGAGCTGTTCAATTAAGTACTTTGTTTTCCCACAATTTGTTGGTCCTGTTATAATACAATGAAATGGGATTTTATCTCGTAAATCTTCCATATTTTTTTGTATCATAACATTATGTTTTTAGATTCTCAGTACTTAATTGATCTCAAACTTGAATTCATTATTTCCATCATTGCATCAGCCACAACAAACATATGACAAGTTATTACTACTGAGCTTGATGATCCACTTTTTTTCCTTTTAATTTCTATTTTTACTCCATCATGTGTATTATTTAGAGCTAGTCCTCCACCATGAATATCATTATCGGGGTGAGTTCTAGTATCAACCCAAAGTGCAAACTTATTTGTATAAAAATCCCCTTCTTTTACATTATACTCTACCATTTTTGGGAATCGTTTTTTAACAGATTCCCAAAGATCTGATATAATCATACCTTTAGAGTATATTCTATTTGGTACACCATCAACATCAATATTAACAGAAGTTATTCCTGGATAGAAAAAATTTTCAGAATCTCTTGCACCGCCGGCATATGGAGCAATAAACAAAAATAATATTCCGCTCATTGATCTTCTGGGTAAATTAACGTGTTGATTAATAACTTCATCAGCTCCAGTTGAAAATGTAAAAGTTTTGTGTAAAGTAACATTTTCATAAAAGAATCCTTTACCAATTTGATAAGTTGATTGGGCTTCTCTAGCCAAGTATTCGCTTGAAATTGATGAATATTCTAACTCTAAATTTTTGAGCGAATATGATGGCGTTTTAGTTGTATCAGAATAAACAACAATATCAGAAACTGGGGCTAATGTAATCTCAAATATTAAATGATTTTCTAATGCTTTTGGATAAAAAACCCCATGATCTTTTAAAATAGGATGATTTATTGGTATTCTATACTTTGTATTATGAACTACAGCAAGAGCCAATTCTTTTGCATCAGAATCATCCTTATCCTCCGCATTTGTTCTAAGTTTTCTAATATTTGGAGAAGAAATACCTTGTTTTAATCTATCTTTTCTATCTTCTTTTGTTAAGAATAAATCATGATAGGTTTGAAATAGATCATATCTTTGGGTATCCTGCAATGTTTCACCTCCAAAAAGAACTTTTAATCTAGAAACAAGATTAGAGCCCAAATTATTAACAAATGTATTGTTTACATGACCTTCAACATCCAAATCAAACAAAAGAGATACACTTCCAGGTACAATCACTAAATTCTCAGAAAGTTTTGGAATATTTATATATAATGTTTCGCCGGGGCTGGCGCCGGATGGGTTTAGAGTAATTCGATTTAATGTTGATTCTGCTTTCAAACCAAATGGTTCTTTTGGAATTCTGTTTGGATTAATTTTTTCTGACGTCATACTAGATTTATAAGATACTTTGGTTAATCTTTAAACCAGTGTTGATGATCTTATTCTCTAATTCTTTAATATTCTTCGTTAAACTTTCTCTTACTCCATCGATTAAAATTAAAAGATTAAAAAGTTCGCCTCCATCTTCCATATCCAAAATTTCTTTTATGATAGTTTTTTTCATAAGATTAAATTGATACGCGGTAAAACTTATTTTTTCTTCCTCCATTTTAATTTATAAGATACTTTTTTAATCTTAAATGAGTTTAAATTTAACGAAAAATCGGGCAAAGCCCTCCCCGCCACTCGAGCGGGCATATTATTCAACCGAGGGGTATTGGAAAGGATATTCCGCGATTCCTAAATTAGCTGAGAAGGCGAAAGTAAGTGAAAATGAGGCAAAACAATGGTTGCAGAAACAGGCAATATGGCAAATCTATCTTCCGGCTCCAAAGTATATACCTAGACCGCATTGGGCCGTGGATAAACCAAATCAGATTCACCAAGCAGATTTATTATTTTTACCGCATGATAGAGTTGGAAGAAAAACATATAAATATGCGTTAGTTGTGGTTGATATCGCCTCGAGATATAAAGATGCGGAGCCATTAACCTCAAAAGAAAGTCGAGAGATATCAGAGGCTTTTACAAAAATATATTCTAGAAGATTGAAATACCCTAAAACATTAATGGTTGATCCGGGGAAAGAATTTATGGGTGAGGTTGGTAAACTCATGAATTACCATAATGTGAAAATACAGAGAAGTGAAGCTGGTAATCATAGAGCTCAAGCATTTGTTGAAAACGCAAACAGAATATTGGGTGAAAGATTATTTTGCCATCAATATGCGCAAGAAATGATTAGTGATACACGATCAAGAGTATGGGTGAAAAGATTACCAGATATTTTGAAAACTTTGAATAATACAAAAACGAGAATAACTGGTAAAGAGCCTGTTAAGGCTATAAAAATGAAAGAGGTTGATATTGAACCTAAAAATTATCAGCGATTTGTAGGGCTTGATGAGGATAGGCTGCCTCCAATCGTTAAAGTTAGATATCTATTATTTCCAGGCGAACTTGAAGGTGGTGAAAAAAGGAGGGCTACAGATCCTATTTGGAGTATCAAAGTTTATGATATTTCTAAAAGTGTGATTTCGCCTAATCAACCAGTTTTATATTATTTAACTGATGGGCCCAGACGGGGTTTTGTTAGAGAAGAATTGCAGGTTATTCCTTATGATACTAAGTTGCCTCCTAATTCTGTTTTGGTAAGATAATGACCATATGGGAGAGTATGTTTTCCATCTTTGCAAATGATTCTCTTATCATCATCAGCCGATAGTGCAACTTTATTAACAGTTTCAGTATAAACAAAATGTTTGTAACTTCTTATTACTTGCATCTCCCTCATCTGCTTTACTTTATTTTCTAAACATTCCTTGTAATCATCAAATCTTATACTATTTTCTACAACTGATTTTTTAATTCCTTTATCCTTTTTTACCTCTTCACCATCATCCATCCTGAAAGCGTATAGCTTAGCTCGTAGACCAACAAATTCGGTTATTATTCCACCACCAGCCTCATCTTTAAACTTGCCAATTACTTTTTTGTTTATGATCGACGCAATACCTGATTTGTGGTCTTTGGGGAAGTTACTTGTGTCAAACTTTTCTCTAACGTCTAGACTTATATCCTTATAGAAATCCTCAGTTTCTATATCATATACAAAACTATCTGTATCTGTCATAAGTAATTTGGCTTTTTCACCATATTTTGGTTTAATATAATTATAATGAAAGTCATACATCATTGACTTGCTTATATCTAAAATACACATTCCTAAGTAAATAGGTTTATTGTATTTTATATGTGTTTTATTCATATGAACAGCCATAAGATTTTCAGAAAAAATAGTACGGCGATTATAGTTAGCTTTTGATATTAATTTTCTTGCTTCTTTCTCATTAGTAACCAATCTTATATCAACCCTTTTTCTAAGATTTTCCATTGTTTTCCCAAATACAGAGTTGTTCATGAGTTTGAAGAAATCTTTTTCAAAATCGTTTTTTGCTTGTGCTCTCAATTCAGCATTCAAATCTATGTAAGGTTTTAACCATTTTGACTCTTCAAATTTAATTCCTCTATGAATCTTTGTTACTTCTAATCCAAGACTTTCATATTTTTTTAGTGTTTCATGATGAACAACATAATTTTTCTTATTGTTAAGGTTTGGTATTAATTTCTCAACCCTATTAACCTTAATTCTTTCCGGGGCAAGCGGGTAGTCACTATGTAAATCATGAAGATGTTGTGGATATTTTAAATCAACCTCTACTATACATGGCATATTTCTCCAATTTTTTTGCTCATTTTCACTCATCCATTTAAAATCATGAGTTGGTAATGCTTCACTCATTGCCCAACCATATAAGTTGTTTGCATCTAAATATTGTATATAATTTGTAATCATTTTAGGATCATATTTACCCATGTATGAGTTGTTAGCTTTAGCATATCTGTTTGATATCTGGGATATACCCCCTCTAACACCTTTCTCAATCATAATTAGCATATCAATGTCATTTATCATCTCCAATTCAATTTTGGTTAACTTTAGCATTGCATCCCAAGCAAGTCCTGGTGCTGTATAATACCAAGCAGGATCTAATCTATATTTATTTTGACAAACATCTCTAAAGTTTTCAAAAACATCGGCTAATAATAACACATCAGACTGTAGATATAAATTAAGGTAATCTCGCATTGTTTTCATATTGAATGTTTTCCATACCTTTTTAGCATGTTTGTAATCATCTTCTGAAATATCTTTACCGCCAAGTTTTGAGTAAAACGCTTCCTTTGGAGGAAGTTGGGTTTCATTTAATTTCACAAAATCATCAAGATAATCATATGGGAATACTCCCTTTCTCAATAATAACTTTAATTCTTCACCTTTAAAATACTTTGTAATTTCATTTAGGTTTTTATCTGTTGGATTAAGACACCTACCTTTTATTACACCTTTACAAACATCACACTTTCCACATTTAGTAAGATTGCTAGACAAACTATCAAGACTGGATGGCATAAATTTTAATGAATCTATAAACTTTATATCTCTCTTAACATCTTTCATCTCACCACTTTCTTTATCTTTATAGGTATCAACCACAATCTCTTTTGAGAAAGAAATATACTTTTCCTCATTATTTGGTATTAGTTTTATTTTACCTTCTGTTTTTGCAAGATTATTAATAAATAGATGAGAATCATACCCCGAAAGATTGTGAATTATGACTGGAAAGAATTTTGGTATCTTATAATTTAAATTGCATTCCTTATGAGCCGCACCTCTATACTTTCCTGTAAGATGGCAATGATCTATTACCTTATCTTCACCCAATTCTTTCTCACAGATATGGCAGTTAGTAGCATTTTCATAATTTATTTCGTCAACTTCTGTCATCATTTTCTTATTAAATTTTTTGAATCTTTTTTTATTATGACTTATGCAATACTTATAAATTTTCTTAAATTCTTCTTCGATATATTCCACAAATTTCTGCGCTACATCATCTTCTGGCGATTTGGCAATATAACTATAAGATCTGGATTTACATATTTTTTCATTAAAACTCTTAATACAACATCCGAATGCAACCGGTTTGTGAAACTGATATTTATTTGTAAAACTTTTGCTTTTATCTAATGGCTCATTATTTTTTATTTCATTCAAAATACACTCAAAGTCTGCATAGGCCACAAAAGGTATTCTCATTTTTTTAACAAAATTTCTAAAAGAAAGAAAACATGGACTGCCATCTTTATTTTTTAACATATCAATCCTTGCTTCATTGTATAAATAACAATATCCTTCATGCTTTTCTAATGATCTTTTTAAGTGAAAATGATGCAAACAATTATCACAAAAGTACAACTTACATTTACGTTTAGTAACTTGCTTGCGTATAAGTGCACTAATATTCTTTATTAAAACAAAATGTTTATTTGGTTCTTCATCTTTATTTTCTTCTGTTAATAAAAGTAATCTAATCAATTTAAATCCTCGTTTACTACTTCTTTTTATAGGATATACCCCTATTTTCTCATCATATCCATATATAGCAATATCATAATCATTTTGGTTTTCAAAATTAACAACATCTTGAATTGTACTTGGGAAATTAATTCCATTCCAATTAAAATTCTTAGATTTTTCTATCAATTCTTTAGTTATTCTTTGTGGATTTTTATCGGTTGGATAAACTGCTCGTGATACACACCACTTGAAACATTCTTCATCATAATTCTTAAGGTTAATAATAGCATTCCTGTTTAACAATTCTTTTGGTAATGGAATATAAGATCCGCCTAAAAGTGGAACAAAACGATCTATGAAAATGTCAAAAAATAGTACACGTTCGAATACCCAACCAGATCCATTATTTATAAAATTTCCAAATAATATAAGTTGTTGATTTGTTAATCTATCAAATAATTCTGATAAATCTGTTGCCTCAAGAACAATTTCTGATTTTTCAGAAGGAAATGGCGCAACACAATATTCAATTTCCCCAGTGCTAAGATTTTTTTTCTTGAACTTACATGAAAATATAAATTTAGTCTTTAATGATTTTGTTAATTTAACTCTCTTTCTAATTAAATCCATAACTTTTGGTTTTATTTTATGTAAGAATGTCTTTTCATCATTCTTTTCATTTCCTTCAATCCTATAGCTTATATAATTACCATTAATAGCTGATTCATATTCCCTTGGCGTAAAATCTTCCACATTCTCATTTCTTTTTGTTTTTGGTCTTGCTCCCTCCTTCTCATAATCTCTTTTTGGTGGTTTTATTTCTTTGGGCTTATTTACTTTTTTATATCTTTCTATAAATTTTTTAGCTAATTCTTCTGTTTTATTTTTTACCTTTTTAGGAATATATGGTTTTACAAAATTCCAAAACTTGTTTAATACATTTCCTATAAAAGGAGTTTGTTTTGTTTTTGTATTTTTCTTTTTAGGTTTGGGTGGTGAAGGTCTTTTTGATTTAGATTTATTAATATTTATTCTAGGCTGGTTTGGTGGGGATGGACCCGGAGGAGTTCCCGGCCTAATTATATCTGGCGAGCCAGGTGGGGTCCCTGGCATTGGTTGGGGAATAGTTAAAGGTGGTAAATTTGGCCTCACTGGCGGTGGTGCAATATTCGGAATTGGGAGAGGTAAATTTGGTTGATTTCTTGGTCTCATTGGCATATTACGCAGCTCATTAACAATCCCCACAATATTATTAATTATTTCTTGAATATTATTAGTTATTTCGGGTATATTAATCAAAGCATTAATAAATTCTGCTTTATTAAACCCAGATCGACCGGGAATATTATACCATCTAACTAAAGATTTTAATTGTGATACATTTAATCTTCGTAATTGTTGATCCATTTTGTATATTGGTTCTTCTTTTTAAATAAGTATTTTATTTCTTTTGAAAATCATTTTTTAAAAAATGTGCCGGATCCCTGCATCAAATTTTATGGGCTTCACATAGGCTTAGTATCAGTTTCATAAAATGTGCCGGGTCCCAGCCTTCACCAATTTCATATAATTTTTGTATCGGCTTGGTGCTCTAGTCAATAACAGCTTTGTATCGGCTTGGCGATAATCTACCTACACTCATTATTGATATTCTCATAAATTTATCAGAAACTTAACAATTTCACAGAGGTACCCACCCACCCGCTCGATCGTCCGGCATGTACTTTATTAAATCTTTGATAATATAATCAAAATGTGCCAGCACCGCGCGTATTTTAAAATTGTAATGGAAAATGTGCCGGCGCCGCGCGTATTTTAAAATCGTAATGAAATCGTAATGAAATCGTAATGGAAAATGTGCCAGGATCCCCGTTTTATCACATCAAATCCTGAGTGGGTAAGATAGGCCCCCATCAGCTGCCAGCTCGCGTAGCCAATCAGCACTCAGGAAACACCTCATCTTGCCCGCTCAAGGAAAAAAACCAGCCATAAGGGAGGGGAGGGAGCTTATGGCTGATAATCAAAGTCATAATCATAAAGTTGTAATGATGAAGTGAGAATGCATATACAGAAATCTGGAAACTTCTAACAAAGCTACACCAAGGTGTAAAATTACTTTTAAAAGACATTGCACCTATTTAGAATGTTAGTAATTTAACAATACTCTCATACATTGAATTCCCCCTTTCGCCATTCCTGGTGTTGACACCAATGCAAGACCATTATGAAAATATACAACACTGAAATAAGGAGAGGGAGGAAAAAGTTGGAAAATCAGCAAAACTTTGTGTGAGTAGTTGTTTCAAGGAAAGAGTGCTTTTCACTCATAGTGTCTCAACAATTTTGCAACCCGCTGTAGCTAAACGCTTTTCAACTGGTCAGTTAAACACCATCTTGAAATAAACTGAAATTACTGCAAACAATTGCTCAGCTGCTTAAACCATCATATGCGTTTATATGTCAATCAGGTTTTACAAGTTATGGTAGTTTGGTTTTCCACTACAAGACACTGTTATCGTTTCTGATTGGCTTATTTAGACTCCTTTGCTCGTTGGGCGACTTGTATTTGAATGCATTCCATTGGTATGATGCAGATCAGGATTTGTGATCCGAGATCACACAGATCATGGCGCATCACAGAAACCGATGAATCATTGTCCAGTCTGGACTCATCGATGTCTTTGATGCTGGCACCATCATCTGATCACAAATCCAGATCTAGGTCACGCCAAAGAAATGCACCCTAATGAAGGATACCCTTCTTGAGCCCTTCACCAAATACTTACAACAAGGAGATATGTGCCATAAATATCAGGGCAAATAACACACTTCCAGAGCTCGTTACTCAGCTTGTTCCTGATCCCGACAACGTAGCTGATGCCACAAATTGATGTATCCTCTGTTGGGTGGTTTCTATGGTTTGGCGCAAGAATTGCAGGGGTTTCCGTGCCTAGATTGGCAAACCAGTCATAGGTTGTCCTAATTATCTCCAACTCGCAAGCCACAGGATTAAAGTCCGTAGTGGTTGGTGGCCCTCCACCTAGAATATAAATGCAGACCACATTGAGTTATAATTAGAAAATATTGATCTTCTGCTAGTATAGAAAGCTGACTAGCTTAGCTGGTAGAGCAGCGTACCTGGATTCGCGGGGTCATGGGTTCGAATCCCGTTCCCGTTTCAAGACCCGAACACTTTTCAGGCCTGACTAGTCAGTGGTAACATTATGAATCACACAACAAACTCCTCTTTTCAAATGTTTTTCGAGGATAAAATGCTGCTTCACTAGAACAGTTTGCTGAACACAAACCTCATTGGCAGCAAAATAAAATTATGGGTTATTCTACCCGAAAACATCCAGAAACGGATCTCTAATTTTATGCAACAATTCTCGGAAAGCCTGATATTGTAAACATTTCTAGGAAGAGGGGGCTAAACTTTAGAATACCCCGCCATTTCATTAACATACTGATGAATAACAATAGAGTTATTGTAATATGCCTCGTTCTTCAAAAGAAACCGACACATGTAAATGAAGTGGCGGGGCGGGGTATTCTAAAGTTGCTTGGGGTAATGATAAAGCCATAGCAAGAGGTGGGCAAAGTTCAAAATGCTTCCGTATTTTCAGACTCTGGTTACACAACTTCACTCGCCTTGCCTTAGGTATAAGACTTTCATATATTAAACTTGAGAATACCCTGCCACTCATTTACATGTGTCTGTTTCTTATGATAAATAAATTAATAAATAAATAAAGAACGAGGCATATTACAATCAGTATGTTAATGAAATGGCGGGGTATTCTAATGGGTCATTCCAGCTAGTAGGAGCTTCGAAAGAACTATTAGCTCTCGTTCTACGATTACACTGGTATTAATCGCCCCGAATCGCCAGAAATACTTGTCAGTGACAGGTTCAATTAGTGTAGCAAAATCCACCCAAACCGCTAAAGTCTTGTTAACTCACATTGAGCTCCGCGCATCATACTTCGAGTGAAGATGTCAGATTTCTTTGCCACAACAAAAACGTACTTTTTACCCATCTCGCCGCTCTCAAATTTGAAAAACATACAGCTAATTCTATAAAAAAACAATATTATAATTCAGTCTTACTTTTTTCTGTCTCTTGGACAGTAAAATGGATCCCGCCGATCGATGTAAAGGCCATTGCGAGCGTTGTTTACACTTCCCACGCGACTTCTAGGATGCAGACGATCGACGATTGAAACGTGGTTCCTCCACTTTTTGTATAAATATTTTCATCCGAAAAGATTTCCTCTTCTCCTTTTAAGTTACACATCAAGGAAATCAAAACTATTTATCCGTATGAAGAGTATCGAAGGCAAAGATATCGATGGCGATCACACTAACAGAGTTGAATGTTGCAGTGATATGCAAGTCAAATTGTCTAGGCAGGTTTTTGACGTCACATATGACAGATTGCACATACATCTAAATGTCAGTAACCTACGGCGCTGTCTGTTTACAACAAATTTCCGGAAATTCCGGCTGCGATATAAATGGAACACGAGTTTTTGGTTCCCACCTTAGCTCAGGAGCCCATCCTGCTTAGGTAAGGTTCCGAAATGATAGGAAAAATAAAAAAGGTTGACGCAGTTTGAATTAAGTTCGGAATTTCAAAATGGAGATCCGTTTTCTATTGAACAGTTGGCAGGTTTTGCACAATCTAGCACTAGCTTAAAATTATTCACAGGCCTTTTTCTTTGTAATTATTAAAGTATATCATTTTCTGAATATAGCTTTTCTTCGCTTCTCAAGCAAAGTAGCGTGGACGAAAATTATCTGGACCAGGAGCCCAGTAATGGGCTCCTGTCTGGACTTTCTACAAAGAAATTCTTTGGTAGTTGTCACGCATTCCTCCCAAAGGTTTTTAGAGAAGATTGCGTGATGAACCCCAAAGAAAGTCTGCGAGAGTGCTAGCTGATGTGACCGTGATTTCGAAAAGGATTGTTGTTTTTCTAATTAAAGTTATTAAATAGATTTAGGCAAACCTAAAAGCGGAGCTCCTCACACAGTCCCTCCAAAAATGCTTGAAAACTTGTAGAAAGAACTCAGCTTTATGCCAGGAGCCCATGACCAGGAGCGTTCCTCTCCCATATTAGCCCTTTGCCCAGCACAGTAGCAGATGGTGCTATTTTTAACTTCTATTTCGCGGCAAAGAAAACAAAGGTATTATTACAACGACCAATCAAATTTCGCTACGTACATGTTAATTTCTGAGTTCTACGGTCACTTTTATAATGGCGGATGATGGCGACGGGTCGTGCGAATATTTTTCGGATAGTTCTAGCGATAGTTTTGGATTTTCCTCTGAGGATTCTATGTCTTCCTGTCTGAAAGAAAGTTCCGAGGATAGCGACGAAAGCCCAAAAGCGAATCAACAGGCCAAAGCGACGAAGTCTTCCACTAAACCTCCGAAAGTTACCAGTCGGTAAGAGTAAAAGATCCGCAGCAAGAAATAAAACAGTCACCTCGCTGAATGGATGAGCTAGCGGCGTGATTTTTTTCTTATGGGGAGGCGGGAAAAGTGGAACAGAAGGTTCGTGAAACTTTAACGGAAATTGAGAGAATCAAGTTGTATCCTGTACGGCAAGCGTTCGCAAAGCATTTGACCAGTCATCGACAAGAGCAGAATTTTTGAGCTGAGGTGCGCGAATTTGCTGCAGACAGGAATCCTAAGAAGTTTCGATCGAAATTTGTTGACATTTGTCAAAGTTGCGTCTCAAATAATGACAAATTGGAGATGGATTTCAAAACAATAGTTGCGTCAACAGTTGCATCTGCAATCCCAAGTGATGTGCGTCTTGTATCTAGAATTTTCAGTGGGTTCCTTTCTAAACTTGCAAATACTAGAATTAATTAATTTCTCAACGCAAAAACCAATAGGGATCTCAAGGTCCAAAATAAAGTGGTTGATACAGTTTAAATGTTAAGGCCAAAGTTGAAAAACTATGCCTTGCTTTCTCGTCAGGCATCAGGGAAGTAGGTTTCATTCTTTGGTGTTACTTGGTATGAAGAACTGGTGCTCCCATTCTCTTCATGTATACAGTATTTACGATTTTGCTTATAATAGTGAGAATATTAACGTTTCATTTATTATATGGGTTTGAATTCCGAAATTCATCTTACAGGTACAGCAGATTTTTCTCAATTAGCCTCCTTAGGTTTTTGTTTACATTTTGTATATTAAGGGCCATTGTACTCAATGAGAATACACTGTTAATTTTCGGAAGGGTGTCATGTCATTTTATTTCTATAGGAACATGTGTATAAACATGAGTGGCTCCAATAGTCTTTTTTTCCCCTGTGCAGTGCCTTTAACACTGGACTTGTTTTTCACTTCATTTTACTAAGAAAATAACTGTAGACTATCATTATGATAATAATATCATTCTTGTTATTGCCAGTGAGCTTTTGTTAACAGGTTTTTACTTGCGTGTTCCACTCATTAGTAAAGACAATCAACAAGTCTTAAACTGTATCACATTTTTAAGAAAGTATGTAAAAATAATTGATGACAGTGATTAGCATCCAATTTTTTCTGGTGATGTCAATATATGGTTATGAGGGAATGATCACCAATGTTAAACTGTCAATACTATGAAGAAAAATTTCTATCTTAACGTTAGTGTTTTAAGGGTTAAAGTTGTCAAAGTGTTTGGATCAACACTAATATATTTTATACCATTTAATCTTTCAACACAAGGCACACCTAGTGATATCCTTATAAGAAAATGTTGTGCCTTGGATAGGGTTAAGTTCAAAGGTCACTCTATGGGACCAAACATAAATAAATGTTCTTCTTATGATTCAGTGAATGTAATCTGTATTATCAACTTCTTGGAAATACAAAATGAAGAACTAATCACTTTTTTATACATATATTCAATCCATGTTAATGTGCCTCTGCTTTAAGTGTGTTGTTGTCCCTGCAAAACTCCAGTATAGTCACCCACCAGAGCAGTGAACCTGTCTGATATGGATATAACTGTGCCAACTTTTTCAAAAGCATGATGACTGTCTATAAGAGCACAAAGCCCATTTTGCTTTACATAGAGCCCAACAAATGTTACATCCAATGAGTACTCCATATCTATCAGAAACAGAAGATCCCTGAACATAATTATAATATAATTGAATTACCAACATTAGTGAAGTCAAATACAGGATCAGTAGACTGTACACAACATTCATTACCAGCAGCACTAAGGTTGACTGCAGCATCAGCATAAAGGTCATCATACCATTTGTCTCCTCCACAGATAGCATTTATAAGGCAGTTAGTCCACACCTGAGGTAGCTATTGCCACAGGAGTGAAATGTCCAGTGCTTCGGATGCACAAAAGCAACCAAACACAACTGAAATAATTGTACAGGCATTCATGTCTTGCCTGTCACCAAGTGTTGACTGAGAGATCCTCTCAGGGAATTGAAACTTTACAATCGTGCTAGATATTTGTTCTACTAATAACAACTGTAGTAGAATCTGTATCATCAATGCCATCTATGCTCAATTTCACATCTCTATATCCCTTTTCAGAGTATATGTTTTAATCAAATCCCCCTTTCCTGTAAATCAGCTTTCCGAAAGAAGGACCATAGCTCAATGGTGACAAATTATCACCACTTGCGTGCTTTAAAACACTGAGACAGACTCCAGGGCACCTCTGTTCATGCATAGTGGACCTATAAAGTATTGACCATTCGGTAATACTTTGCTGAAAAACCACTCACAGAAGGAAAAGAATCCATGAGCAACAACCCTCTGGAGATCCCATGTCTAGGAATAAACAACATAATTGAAACAAAAAGTTTCGGGAAGATTTCCTTAGAGGTTCCTACTTCATTAGGCATGCAGCAGATGAATTGTTTAGGGTAATTCTCATGTAAACATTTCTTGTTATTGCAGAATGAAACAGTATGGCTACAGCATGCATAATGAAGTAGGGACTTGTGCGGAAATCATTCCAAAATCTCCCCTGAGTTATACTAAAATTATCAAACGACTCTATTATCATCGAACTGTTCCTTGAACACTTCGCATTTAAGACGCCATTTACCATCAGGTACGAGTAGTAGACGCACTGGCTCAAATGGGTGAATTTCCTTCTCGTAGCAACACGTACCACTAAGAAACACAGCCAAAGCAAAGTGAGGAATAGAAGCCTTATCCGTAAGAAACGGCGATAACTCCCGTTGTCGACTGGAGTGAGGTCTGAAGTCTAGCCAGTTTTCTCTCGCCACTGACGCCAATTTCCAACGAAAAAGTGATCATTTTCTTTTGAAAAGTCCTGTAGAACACTGGAAGATCTTTTATCAAAGCTTCTTTCTTAAAATCGACTGCGTTGGTTGCATTTGGGTATGCTCGCGCCTGAGAAGAAGGACTCGGTGTATTAGGGACGGTACCGCTTTCCAATTCGTGAACATAATAAATGGAATCGTCGCGAGGATTCCGCAAATGTAACTTTGAAACTTTAAATAAATCTTCTTTCTTTAATTCTTCTGCTCCTGAGCGCTTCATCAGTTTCTTGAACAGTGAAACGTTTCAATAGAAACCCGTACCGCTGCGTTTACGACTTGAAAAGTAGCTCTAACGTTCCTCCAACTTTTATCGTGTTTAGTTACATATTGTTGAATCTAAGCCTTCTTTGAACTGTGGGATACATTTTGAGTAAATTCGGGATTGGCTTTTGTGATAAAAGGGCAAAAGATGCGAAGAAAAGCGAAAGATCGGAAGAGAAAGCGAGTTGGTCACTTAAAGCAACGGAAACTATGGAAACCGATTTCGCGGGAAATATGAGTTCTATAAATAACCACATCTGCTACTGTGCTGGGGACGCCACCCAACACAGAGGAACGCTCCTGGTCATGGGCTCCTGTTTATGCTTATGTCCCTCCCAAAACGCTTGAAAACTTGTAGGAAGAAAATTTTTCCTCAAAAACCGCTATGAATAATCCGTTTCTTCAGCAAAACATTGTAGACTGCTGTAGACTGCTGGCTGTAGGTTGTGTAGCCGCAGCAAGCCGCGAAAAGCGCGCGAAAAACAAAGCCTCGTTTCGGTTTAAGACCTTCTAAATATCCCGGATGACTATGGCCGCCATGTTGGGGCAACATCGTCGTCGTCGTCGTCGTCGTCGTCGTCGTCGTCGTCGCTAGGCGCACGCGCCCGCGAGCCATGCCGCTAGCCACGATGACCATGAAAACTCAAACGCATGGTTTTCTCAATTTCTATCCTCGCACGGTAGTTATGGGGCTCCGCTCTGCGGCTCTTCGAGCCGCTGTGGAGCTCCGCTACAAAGCTAAAAAAGATAACAAGGTAACTATCACATTCTTTTTTATCAGGAAAAACAAATCATACTTAATACACAGTAGTGTTCAAACATTACGGCTTATGCTGTGTTTACATTTGAGCTTTTACCAGGGTAAAAATATACTAAGGTCACGTTACTTAACCTTAGTACATTGGTCCAGTGTTTACACTTGCTCAAATAACTTAAGTTGGTCGGTCAACACTCCCGCTAGCTGCATTATCTACGTCATGAAATCGAATTGGCGGGAAATTCTAAAACTATGCTCGCTTCAAGAAGTAAAGTGGTGGCTTTCGTGGCCATCACAGTGCAGTGAATTAACAGGAGCAAATTGAGGTGCCATCATGTGCATAGGCGCAGACCTCATTCCATAATATTGCGGGGGAAAATCCGGTGGTTGATCGTATGCAGAGTAAGCGTGGTTACATGCGAAGAAATATATCGACCATTATTACACAACGAAGGATCGAAGTTTGTCTAGAGAAAGTTGTAAATACTAAAAATGAAAAATGCAATGCCTTCTTTTACTTAACGGATTGTTCGCCGTACGAAGATCGATCCAATCGTTCTCTGACTTCTCTGTTATCTCCCATGATAGAAACGCTTGGCCGAAAACGTAACAATCGCACGATCTGCTCACCGCGGGATGTGACATATTACGCCGCCATAAGCGGATATATCTGTCATCCTCACCTAGGTTACCAACTGTAACCATGCCTGATCACAGGGTAATTACAACTGTTACCTCGGTTAAATTTCTTTTGTCTTTTGTGACATTTACCAAAGTATCAGTTGGCGTTTACACACGGAAAATGTTTACCTAGGTAAGTAAACTCTGGTACCTCAGTAAACCGTTCAAGTCTAAACACGGCATTAGATACATTTGAACCAAACCAGATCATAGAAAAAAAGTAACAAAGAATATTGGTGTTATTGTTACAATTGTGGTTGTTGTTATCATTAGGTAGTATTACACAAATAACAGGTGTTCTGTGGGCCAGTGGTGTCAGTCACAACTTTCCCAAACTTTTGACCAAGTGCCTTGTAAACAGAAGCGGTGTAACGACAACTAAAATCTTTACAATTACAATATTACAATTTAAGCCTTTTATCTAACTTACTTCATAGTTATAAGGTATAAACTTATTCAAGCTTTTATGGGAGATTGTACAAATATCCAGATAGACTACGTACCAGTGTGATGGTCAGTATGTCACAGTTAACAAGTGAAGCCTCATAAATCACTCAGTTCCTGCAACTATCTATGCTGAATTCTCACAAAAAAAAGTCTAGCTACGATATAAACAAGAAAACTTGTTTGAGATGTACGTCAACGCATCGGCATGCAACTTTTTGCGAGCTCGCACTAATATCAAGCCTCCTTCGCAGGCGTTGTCTAGCATGTCACGCAACGTACCTGCTCCCAAAGTGTGAGAGGAGCGTTGCGCGACGAGTCACCGAAAGAGACTAACAAACGTGTAAAAGGCCCGATGTTGTAGTTGAGGCGTTGCATGCCTTAATGGTCGCAGCTAAAATCGTACATTCTTGATCTGCCGTTCAAATTGGGCGAACCTTAGCTACAATGTTGTTTTCGGGACTTAGAAACACAATCAACTAGGTCAGCAGTTTGTCACATACAGGACAGGCTGCATGTTAGTCCCATGACTTACCAAATATAGACTTATGTCTATATTTGGTAAGTATAGATTATAGACCATATAGATTATGGTGATATAGTATAGAGTATAGACCATATAGATTATGGTGATATTTCAGTCAACAGAGCCTTCCTTGAGTAGTAACGCTTAAACCGGCAATTCTCCTGCACCAACGGCAACTCAGTCAAGACGGCTCTTTATGAGCATATCAAATTTGCACCAGCCATTTTGGAGAGCAATGGCGAGGGCTTTATTCAAGGGCTGGTAAGCTGCAAAAGACAAGGAAACAACCAAAAAACCTTAATCAAACAAACTCCAAAAAGATCTGTGCTAAATGACATGATCAGAATTATCAGAGAGAATGACCCCGAAACAAAGCCAGGAGCATAAGATACTGGGGAGCGGAAGTATCAAGAAAAAAAATACTAGAGCACTTTAGCTTCGATATCGCTGTTTAAGAAAAATTCTTAACAAGACAAAATTACCTAGCCCCCCCCCCCCCCTACTAAATAAAAATAAAAATAAAATAAAATGGCCCATCCCTAAAGCGCACCTTGGCACCCGTCATATTTCCGTTTTTCATCACTAACTCATTTTAAAAGTCGCATTGTTTAGGGTTTATAGTCACATTTTTTCTCGCTATTTAATTTTTTTTTCTATTACGCCATATGAGCAGAATTTTTTATTCTCTCGGATAGCAGACCTGTCTGTGGCAGAAAATGCAAATTATCTCCGGTACGAAGTATAGGAGATAATGACTTTCTACGCGTTATTCCTTGGGCATGTTGGTATTCACCACCCCTTATTGGTCAGTTGGTGTTAGTTCAGTATCCATTGTCCTACGTAGCTATATATATATTTGTTAATGTATGCTGTTTGTCACTCTCGCTCCTGTACTCTGTACCAGGCAGACTATTTTTTTTTTTTTTTTTTTTTTTGGTTTTCAATCGTATTTCTTATTGTTTCCTTTTGTTTTTTCCTCTTTTCTTTTAGTGCTGGGAATATGGTCATTTGGCCTCAAGTTGTGTCAGCAAGCCTAACGAGCGTTCGAAGTGACTAGACGACTCTCACGATCTTGAGCTTGATTCAGACGATGATGATTCTTCTGGTATTTTATTAGACTGCTATTCGAAAGGACCGGAGTTTCCTTTGGTAGAGCCTTGTGTTAAAGGTCGTTTATCTAGTGCTTTTGAATTTTGGGAGAAAGATTTAGAGGCTCCTCCTTTTGTTATGGATATCATTAGGCGAGGGTATTCTCTACCGTTTCGTGAATTTCCGACTCGTTGCTTTCTATCGAACAATCGTTCTGCGTTGAGGAACCCGCAATTTGTTGAGTCTTCTATTCTCGAATTATTGCAGAAGCGTCTGATCAACGAGCATAGCTCTCCTCCTCACTGCGTTAATCCTCTTACAGTTGCGGAAGGCAAGAAGCTCCGACTGGTCATAGACTTGCGTGAAGTTAACAAGTATTTGGTTAAGCCCAAATTTCGTTATGAGGATTTACGATCTTTGAGTGAAGTTTTTGATCAGGGGTTTTGGTTCTTCACGTGGGACCTAAAGTCGGGTTACCACCATGTGGATATTTTTCATCCTCATCAGCAATTTTTGGGCTTTGCATGGGATTTTGGAGGAGTTACTAGATATTTTACGTTTACTGTTCTCCCATTTGGTTTGAGCACTGCGTGTTTTTGTTTTACCAAGCTTTTGCGCCCTTTAGTTAGGAGGTGGCGGCTGTTGTCCCACAACTGTTTTGTGTATTTAGATGACGGGATTTCAGGGCAGCGTGACTATGTTTCTGCTCGTGCTGCTAGTCTTATTCAACGTACGGATTTAGCTTCGTCTGGCTTCGTCCCCAATGACAGTAAATCACACTGGGATCCTGTGCAGGCTGGGGAATGGTTGGGGTTCCTCATCAACACTATTCAGTTCATGTTTCAGATTCCTGAAGCCAAGGTGGCCAAGTTAAAACGTTCGCTGGAGTCCTTGATCCTTGCAGGCTGCGCTACTTATCGGGAGTTGGCTCGCCTTGCCGGTTTTATCATTTTGCTTTCCCTTGCAGTTGGCCCTATTGCTCGTCTCTTCACTAGGCAGATGTATTTTTTAATTCAGTCCAGGCCCTCGTGGGATGTCTCGTTTACCTTTTCCGAGGCCTTATTGCAAGAGCTTAAATTTTGGCTTCAACATATCGATTCTTTTAACGGGTATTCTATTAGGGGTGTGTTTTGTGCCAATTCTACCATTTACACTGACGCTAGTGATTTTGCATTCGGCGGCTATTTAGCCACTCTGGACGGTCTTCCCGTTCGTGGTATGTTTTCCCCGGCTGATGTCAATATGGGTTCAACTTACCGCGAGTTGAAAGCTGTTTTCTATGTTTTGAAGTCATACGCCAACAGTTTGAAGCATCAGAGAGTTAAAGTTTTCGTTGACAACATGGGTGCCTCTCGTATTCTGATGGTTGGCAGCTCCAAGCCTCATTTACAGCAGATTGCTATTGGCATATTTAGTACCTGTTTGTCTTTTGACATTTGCTTAGATTCGCAGTGGTTGCCTCGTGAAGAGAACGCTCGTGCCGATTTACTAAGCAGGTTTATCGACAGAGATGACTGGAGCTTAAACCCCGTGGTTTTCCAGTCCCTTGATGCTCGGTGGGGCCCTCATTCGGTGGATCGCTTTTCTTCTTATTTCAACTCGCAAGTTCTTAGATTTAATTCCAAATATTTTTCTCCGGGTTGCGCCGCCGTTGACGCCCTTGCTCAAGACTGGAGTTCCGATAACAATTGGTTGTGTCCTCCAGTTCATCTGATCATCCCCGCGGTTAAACATTTGCGCTACCACAAAGGGGTGGGGACCCTAGTTATACCGGAATGGCCTTCTGCTTCCTTTTGGCCGTTTTTGCACATCAGTCCATCTCGATTTCACACTTTTGTCAAAGAGTTCGTAGTGCTTCCTAGGCTTGCAGATCTGTTCATTGAAGGTCCTGGCCAGAAGGTAGCGTATTGCAAGAAGCCCTCCGTGTTCGTTGGATGTCCGCCGTTCAATATGTTGGCTCTCCGCATTGATTTTCGCTGATTTGCCACGTTTGTGTCAAACTCTTGGTTTTTTAGGTTTGTATCGTCTTGCATGTTTCGTGGTGTTAGTCCTTTTCATAATTTTGTTCTAGTGTGTAGATTTGTTAACCTCCCACTTAGGTTGAGGTGTTAGCTTCGCTTTTTGCGGTAATGATTTAGTCCTCGTTCGGTTATGTAAGTATTTGATGTTCGTTTGTGTTATTTTACCTCCCATTTTGGTTGAGGTGTTGGCTGTGCATATTGCGGTACAATATTGTTGTCGTTCAGTTTTTTAGGTATTTTTGTCCATTTGCATCTTTTTTACCTCCCATTTTGGTTGAGGTGTTGGCTGTGCATATTGCGGTACGATATTATTGTCGTTCAGTTTTTTAGGTATTTTTGTTCACTTGCATCTTTTTTACCTCCCATTTTGGTTGAGGTGTTGGCTGCGCATTTTGCGGATGCGATGTAGTCGTCGTTCCGTCTTAGGTACTTTATGTTCGTTTGTGTTATTTTACCTCCCATTTTGGTTGAGGAGTTGGCTGTGCATTTTTCGGTAATGACATAGCTGTCGTTCAGTTTTAGTTTTAATTTGGGTGCTTAGCTCGTGTTACTTGATTATAGATGATTGCCTGCTTCATTGTTTTGTTTATTTGTTGTTCTGTTCTTTCGCTCCTTTTTTCTCTTCAGACATCAGCAAGGTTGGCGTTTGGGAGGAGGCCCAGAAACTGTCTGATCCCGAGTTAGCCATGCGAGTTCCTCAGCTACTGGATTTAATCCTGGCGTCTAGCGCTCCTAGTACTTCCACCAGGTACTCCAACGGTTGGACCCGCTGGCGTCGTTGGGCGCAGTCAAAGCCAGGGGTATCTTTTATTCCCGCTAGTCCGTTGTGCATTGCCATGTACCTGTTGGAGTTGACTGAAGACGCCTTGCAGAAGAATGTTGGTTGCTCTGCTATTGATTCTGCGCTTTATGGTATCCGTTGGGCTCACAAGATGGCGGGTCTGGAGTCGCCCACAGTGCATCCTACAGTTGTTGCAGCTGCTGAGGGAGCTAGAAGAAAGTTATCTAAGCCAGTTCAACCCAAGCAACCCCTGGATCTAGAGACTGTTGTTAAGGTCGCTCAGTCTTATAACACAGCTTTAGCATCTCTTGCAGACATTCGCTTTTTGTTTGTATTATTAGTTGGCTATGCTGGCCTGCTTCGAATTTCTGAGCTATTGAATGTTAAGGTCAAGGACATTTCGATTAATGACGTTGGCATGTCAATTTTTGTCTCCCAGAGAAAGAATGATCAATTTCGTGAAGGGCATACTTCTATTATTTCCAGATCTAGTAAGGTTTCGTGCCCGGTTTCAATCACTGAGAGGCTTCTTGCTCTGTTGGCAAGTCCTAAAGATTCTTGTTCCCCTGTTTTGCGTATGATAGTGCGCACTAAGAATGGTGCCTATTTCCACAAGTCTTTTGGGATTAGTTACTCCACTATTCGTCAGATGAATTTAAGAAGTATATTTCGCCGTTTGTTAATGATCCAGGTGACTATTGTTTACATAGCCTCAAATCAGGTGGTGCTTCTAATGATGGCTATAAGCTTTGTGACCCCGAGCTTAAGGATAGGCATGCCGGATGGAAGAATCCTTGCACTAAGAAGCGTTACACTTAGCGTTCTCATACTGAGTTGCTTGAAGTTACTAAGAGCATGGGTATCTAATTTGTATAAGTTTTTTGGCCAGTGGAGGGTCCGAGTTTGCGTCTTGGCTCCACCCAGGTTTCCCGTTCCCTTTGGTAGGGTTATGTGGGTTTTTCCTGGCCTCCCTGACGCTACTCGTTTCGTGTGATTGAGCTATTAATAAAGTTTGCCTGGTACTTGGAGCAGGCCTTATCCTCCAAGATTATATGGTCTTTTTGCTTTTTTATTTAGCGTAGAAGGGCAGTTTTTCTGCATGCAATTCAGCGGAGCAGCTAGGGGGGGTGGGGGGGGGGGTCTTCGTGACCCCCCTTTGTGAGATAGTTGTTTCATGGCCCTAGAATTCAGGTGGCGAAAACACGAGAATCCGAAGAATCAACATGCAATAAATCTGCTTAAGTGCTAAACAGTTACATTTAGTAACACACGGCGTGGATGTCGACATGCCAATCTGGTAGGTACCCTGGGTGTGACACAGTATGACCCCCCCACCCCTCCCTTTGAAGAATCCTAGCTATGCGCCTGCAATTCTTGCCGAGTAAATCTTAAGACAGCTAGAAGCATTAAAAAGTTGTTTGTTATATACTTTACGCCCTTTAATTTCAGCATGTTTTATTTGTAACACTTGGTTTACTTTTGTTTAAGTTTTGATCACTTTCCAGAGTGCGTTAATATGGTTTTCCTGGAGTTTCAGGGTGCACTCCTTTGGTATGATCAGGAGCCCATGACGGTGATGCGCTCCTTTGGTATGATCTAGATCTGGATTTGAGATCCGAGATCACACGGATCATGGTACATCAAAGAAAGCGATGAATCCTTTGGTGCGTTTCTTTGTTCTGAGCCGGATTTGGAGTTTTGATCCGAGCCGCTGATCACACAGATCATGAACATCTAAGGAACCGACTGAATCCTTGTCCAGAGTGGATTCGTCGGTTCCTTTGCTGCTCCTGGATCCGTGTGATCTCGGAAGACAAATCCAGATCTGGATCATACCAAAGGAACGCACCCTTAATTTGCTTTCGCCTTTTTCTCCTTGTGGCATCAATATCATTATATCTCTCAGTTAGTACGCGCGCTTTGATTGGTCAATTAAGCGGGCCGTACTTCACTACACGGCCCGCTAGATTCAAAAGTTTGTTGTGAGATATAATAAATATCTTACAAACCGCGTTTTCTTGGTCAGTACTGTAAGTTACGGATCCTAGTATATTCCGCTTGGATTTATGGCCCGCGCACATTCGCGCTCGGGCCATAAATCCAAGTGAACTAGACGCTTTCGGGAGCGTTCACTCGGGCTACATTTTATAATACGGCTAAACGTGAATGTCAGTTTACGCCTAAGTTTTGTATATATTGTATAGTACTATATGGCTGGTTCCACGACCGCAAAAAACCAACTAGACTGTATATCGCACCGCAATTCTTGTCGACGTCGTGTTTAACCTGAGCGATTTTATCGGAAAGATGTCTAAGGTTTTACAGAAATTTCAGTAATCCGATTAATGTTGAGCAATCAGCTTTCTTGGTTCCCACAGTAGAAAAACAATTGTGAAACTTGATGCCAGTTATCGAAGGTGAAAAAGCGATATGTGGGAAAAACAACACTATTACACCTCAATCGGATATACTATTCTTCCGATTTAGCCTTTTTGGCCTTGTTCCCGCTAATGTCTTTCTACACGAACACGCAGGCAAGAAAAAAAGTTGAGTTTGGATAAGAAAAGAATCCAGACATGGTTTTGAAAAGAGGCCCGAGGGAATTCGGGCTGATGTACTTTGTACATAACCTTATTTACCCGAATAGTCATACTGTGTTTAATAATATTAAATAATAATAATAATAATTTCAGCATGCTCATTGGCTGAGAGCACGTCCCAAACAGTGCAGAAAATTGAAATTGAGTGCTAAAAGTTGAAATTGAGTGCAGAAAGTTGAAATTAAATTTTTGCATGTATATTATTAACAAGTAATCACATGATTTGTCTCGTGCAATTTGGGATAAATCAGCACTCGTAAATTTTTCAAAGACTACAAATTGCACGAGCCCGTAGCCTTTGAAAAATTTACTCGTGCTGATTTATCCCAAATTGCACTCGAAATCATGTGATTACCTATACAAATTCAGTGATTACTTCTTGAGATCATAGTTAGTCTCCTACTAACTATGTTCAAATTTCCCAACTCCTCAGACAAAAATGTTAAAGAAATCAGGAATTGTCTGTAAAAGGTACGTTCTTGGTCACTACAACAGAATTGTTCATACCTAAATGGGCAGACGAAAAATCATCCTTGACAATTAAAAGTCGTAATCGTATCTTCTCGATTTCCCACACTGTTTTTCTTGAGAAATCAAGAGACACACGATACTATGAAATATCGTCACTCACGGCTGATGTGTACGTTTGTTTTAGGCAGAGATACCAAGATTACCTCTTCAATCAAGACTCGACGAACACCCACTCCAACTGCAATCAACGAGGTTGTTTACTTTTATATAACATTCCAACACCAAACACTTGTAGTCTTTTTTAATTTCAGTCAACTTGTGTTCTTTATTCGTCAGTGCGCACAGGGTGCATTTGTGTAATGACTGGATTCCTATAAGGCATAAACCGTAAGGGGTATCTCATTTCATGAGCGTTAACATGCCTAATTCGCAAGAAATCGTTAAGTACGTAGATAATGAGGGAGGAAAGGTTGAAGAAACAAAGGGTTAGATACCATTGGTCATCTAATAAAAGCATTGGGCACTTACCATTTGTACAGAAAAACCGGAAATTCCGGTGAAAGTTTAAATGAAACGGTTTATTCCAGTGGAATGTTTTCGGAAAAAAAGTAATACGTTCCAAGGTATTACCTTTTTCTCGGTTGTACCGGAATATCCGGAAATTTCTGTACCATTTGACAATACCAGTGCCAGGTTAACTCAAGATCACATTTGCGAGAAGACAGCATGGCGGACATCGCGAATGATAATGATCAAGTGTTACAAGGTCATCAATGCGAAAACTGCTTGTTCTCCTCGCCAAATCTCTTCCAGGTCCTCCAACACACCTATCGCACCCCAGGATGAAAGCTTTAAGTTTTGGTTGTTGATAGTTATTTTTTCTTTTGTTTTGACGGTTCGCGCTTTTGAGGTAAGTAGCGCAGGAAAACATTGATACTAGCCCCAGCTTACTGGCGTCCGAGACTTCACATCAAATGGTACAGATCAATTGTCCGTTCCGTTTCCTTGGCGAGAAAAAGTACAGTACCATTTGTCGCAAAAAATTCACCGAAAATTCCATTCAAATGGTAAGCGCTTATAATCTGATAATTGTGTTTTGGTCGTTGATCGCTGATCACTCATACTACATTCAGTTTTGGTTAATTAAGCGCCTGGGTGACATGGTTCCTGTATTTCGTTTCATTTCTTTTGCTTAATTCTGGTTATATTGCAATCTGTGTTCTACTAAGAACAAGTTACATTAATGTTGGGGAGACTGACAGGAGGTGGGAGATTAGGTGAAGTAGATGGGTAGTTAATGAGGAGGAGGTTGATAAGGAGACTTTCATTGTTATTAGACGAAGAAAAACGGTAACAGTTGCATGCGACAACAATTGTCGCTCCAACTTGTTCACCAAATTTTTTGAAAGTTCAACCGCTCGCTTCATTAACTAACAAATTGACTTGTTGGATGAGAAGTGTTTATCGGTCCAGCAACATTTTTGTGATTTTTGTTTCATTCATACTGTAGTAGTGAAAGAAAAGCTGGCAGACCAAGAAAGGCTATGTGTAAGGGGCTCCTGGGCAACCTGTTGAAGCTCAAAGTGCCAATTTCTCGCATTTCCAGTTTCTTTGACGTGTCCCGTCCTGTTATTTACAAGGCTATTGCAGATTTCAACTTGCAGCAGGAACGATACTCGGACATAACTGAAGAACAGCTTCAAGAGGTTGTCACAGAAGTAAAACAAAATCACTCACGCGCAGGCGAGGTAATGCTTCAGGGCCACTTACGCGCCCAGGGTATTCACGTACAGCGCAGCAGAGTAAGGCAGGCCATACATCAAGCCGATCCCTTAGGTCCCACAAGTCGGAGAAGGCCTCCTATCCGGAGACGAACGTATTCGGTACCATGTCCCAACTATCTATGGCACATCGATGGGAACCATAAACTCATAAGATGGCGTATCGTCATTCATCACGCTATCGATGGATTCAGCCGTCTTATTGTATTTGGCCAGTGTTCAGCTAACATCAAAGCAGCCACAGTGCTTTCTCTCTTTCAAGAGGCAGTGCACAAGTACGGACGACCATTTCGTATCAGAACAGATCTTGGAGGAGAGAACGTAGATGTCTGGACCGATATGGTGAATGCATGGGGTGAGGATTCTAGGTCTGTTGTTGTTGGTAGCTCTGTCCATAATCAACGCATTGAGAGGCACAACAGATCAATAAACGAGCAAGAGCTACTTGGATTAAAAGAGGAATTTTATGATTTGGAGAGTGCGGGACTCTTAGATCCTTTAAATGACACTGATATTTTCTGTCTTCACTACATTTACATCCCACGTATCAACAAGCGCATTTCTGAATTCATAGAGGCTCACAATAATCATGGTGTCTCCACTGAAACCAGTAATACCCTTGCACAGATTTTTTATTTAAATCTCCACTTAACAGCATTCCGGGGAGGTATGTCAGCGGAAGATGCATGGGCCGGTGTTCGTGTTCAAGATCTTTTATCAAATCAATCCCTGCCCCATGTGCAAGTACCAGAATCTCAGAATCCACTGGATGACAACTCATACGCACGACTACAGCATGACGTTAACCCACTTTCTGAAGAAAGTGGTAAGGACCTTTACCAGAGGACTGTTGAATTTGTTGGGCGAGCGATGCGAGCCAACAACAGCTGACTGATCACCATGCAAGAAACGGATATCGATCAGCCACAAACAGTAAGGATTAGAGTGATATGATCGAAATGGAGAAAATCCTTTGGGGGGAACTTAATTGAATAAAGTTTTCCGTTCCCTTAATTACCTTCCTAGGTGTTTTCTTGCCCTGGCTCCCTTACGAAGGGAGGTCCTGCTGTCGGTGACGACTGAGAATAATCTGGAATTTTTTTGTCTTTCAAATGACGCAATGCTGGGTGTTATACATTGGTAGCGCATTTACACATCAGATCATCGGGTCATTTTTTCTTTCGTTGAGGGGGAGGGCTTAACTACTTGTTCAGTATGGAGCACTATCTCATCCAGAGCGGTTTTTTCGCCGTGTGAGATGCTCACATAGAGAAATCTTCACATAAATATATTTAATGATCTCTCCAACAAACTTCTTCCATCATGTGGTCCCCAAACTCCGCACTTTATTGTCTTTCGCGTTAGCACACATTAGACATAGTTATACAGAATTTGAGTCATAAAAATTTGGAACATAACAATGATAATAATAATAACAATTATAAATAAGTGAGAAGAAGTGTGGAGCTACCACAGGTAGCCAACGCTAAAAGCGACTCTACAATTAAACGTTATTTCATAAATATAACAACAGTAAATAAAACCACCATAAAGATAGTTGAGGTTTCATGTTTCCAGGTTCACTTACGAGAAAAAACTCAGTTTTTGTTCAGTAAACCGGTTGAGATCCAAGCCGCTTGGATTAGACTTGATTATTGCTTTCCTGTGATATTACGGATGCACGCTGACCAGCTGCCTCGAAGTTCAACTCAGTCAAAAGATCATTGAAGTCATCGCCTTGGCTAGGCCTGCGGAATCCGTTTGCTGCTGGTTCCTCTTCACGCAGCTGCATCTGCCCTGTTTGCTGAAGGAGTAACGTCAGCCTTGCTTCTCCTCCATCTGTGTATTTCTTCAGATGAAGTTTCCTGGAGATTCCAAGGCATTTCTTGACAGCTGTTATACCTTAAATAATGGAGAACAACTGTACAGTCACGCAACTGATACAGAGTTTCACCAGCACGTAACAAACAAAACCTGCCGAACGTGTTGTATAGCGTAATGATAGCTTGTTTTTGGACATACTGTGATCACGTGATAACGACTCGGCTGCGTAGCTGAGCGCATAAAACTTCCAATCCGTAGGACCTGGGTTCAAGTTCTGCTTTCAACCAGGGCCGGGTTGTTCGAAGCAGGGTTAAGTTAACCCAGGGTTAGTGCGAAATTTAAATACAGATATGAGAGCTTACAAAGCACATTCAGTATAATTCTTTTTTATTACAATTTGATGATTGTATGCTTTGAATAAAATAGAGAAAGTTATCGAAGAAAACGCTTTTTAACAAGAGGAAAAGAAACCCATGTTAAAATTTAACCCTGGGTTAGCGCTGATCGGCCTTCGAACAACCGGCCCCAGGTTTGTAAACATCCAACTGGTTCCCCTCCAGCCAGTTAGGACTCTTAACCCTGTTACGCATGTTTTATTCGAATTGCTTGTTTCAATCATTTTTAGGCACCACAAGCCTTAGTACGTTGGTACATAAAGGATATTTAGTAATTTTCTTTAGTTATTCAAGACACTTCATTGAGTGTCAGAACCAATCAGTTTAATAAGTTCCAGCAGAACCAATCGTACTTTTCACCAGAAACCAAGTCGCGAGCTTACACGAATCATTTAACCCATACGGTTACTATGGAGTTTTCTCAATTGAACCAAGTCCAATAAATAAGGATCACTAGGAGTTTCTTTCTGTCTTATGAGGTTCAATCAGGGATTCAGTTGATAAAGGATATTTAACTTAACCCTTTCTCTCACAGAAGAAATATATTTTATTATATAGACGGAGTGTTTTACTGGGAAATACACCACTCGTAAAATTAATACGAAACTACATCCGGGATCGTAGTCGGTATTTTCCATATCCTCACTCCTTTACATTTCTATTTTCCGCGTTTGCCAGTGACAGTGCTGAAAAATGCAGATCGATTTAAGTGTCTTGGCAACTGGGCACCTACTCTTCCCTTTACCCAACAAGTTATAATAAGTTGAAAAGTTAGCGTTTATGTTGGGTTAGGGGAGGGGTAGGTGCACTGTTGCCCAGATTACTGACATTGATCCAAATATGCAAATACACTTTCGAGCAAGCAAACAATGTCTCCAAAGAAAGTGCTCAATAAGGAGACGTTTTTCAGATTCTGTGAGTGCAACGATTAACCCTTTCACTGCCAAGATCGGTTGTATAAATTCTCCTGTGTAAGTTCTATACAGTTCTTTATGTTCTAGTTAGAAGAATTTGGCGGTTGATCGATTTAGCATCCTTGATTTGATCATGTTCTAAATTCTTATAATCTGTTTGTGCAGTAGTGTATTGGAATTATAGGGAGAATTTATACATGGGTCACCTGTGGCATTGAAAGGGTTAAGTGTTAGCTTACCCTCTTCAAACGAGCCTTCCAGCAAAAGAAGGTCAGTCTTTGCCAAATGATATCCTGCCAGAACTCTCGTTTGGCACTCATCCAGAGGTTTTCGCTCTATGAATTGTAAAACACTTCTAGCCCGGTCCAACTCGTGGCAACCAACCCTGCTCCCAAGGACTGGCGCACGGTCACGTGACGTCTGCAGGTGATAGTTCACAAGGCGCACGGCGGCTCTCACTTCAAAATCCACCGGTGATATCACCCTTGAGAATGGCTCACAGCCTCTCTGCCAGTTCTCTATTGCTAAGTGATATACTAGCTCGGGTTCTGGGCTTCCTGGTTCTAGTCTATATGCGTCTCGAGAATTTCCCCTTTCGTCCGCGAGTAACGAGAACCGATGATGATGGAACTCCGCCACCTCTTCGCATGGACCAACCGGCTGAAGAAGCTGTTAGTGTTAGAGAAAAAAATAAACAAATCAAAACTGGCTTTTCGCTTAATATGCGTTTATAAAATGGACTAATTACAACAACAGGTGGAGACAATGTGGTGTAGTTGATGACGTAAGGTAAGGTAAGGTAAAATCTTTATTTAGACACGGTATTTCCTTCAGGACAATACAATATTTAATTTAAATAAATCTAACTACCTAACTAATTTAATATTGTAAATAACTACTAAAATAAGAGAAATAATAAAAACCTGCTTTACACGGAAGCCATGTGTAAAAACAAAATAAAATTTATATATGACGTGTTGGTTCCAGGCCCCAAAATGATCCGGGCCCTGAGATGATCCCAATTTTTTTTTGCGCTGATCACGAAATGATCCCCAAGTTATCCTTGGAATTGTAACTGAAACCGGGTATTTGAGAATGTGCTCGATAATTATGGCCCCTGTGTAGATTCCAAGTACTCAATCATCTCAGTTTTCTGATATCTTTATCTTAAAATGTAATAAAGTTTAATGTTAGCAGTTGCAGTTCTTAAATAGGCTGGAACTGGATTCGAACCTGCGACCTTACCAATGCAACACAATTGATTTACGCGGTTAGCAAAAGTTAGGATGTCATATAAATGGAATGAATAAATTAAGATCCTACTACCCTGATAAAGAAACTCTATGAACTTCAATTTTCTTGCACATTCCAAAATCCTCGCTTTTCATTGACATTCCAAGAATTACTTCGGGATCGTTTCGGGTTCAGCGCGAAAAAGTGGGGATCATTTCAGGGCCGCGATCACTTCGGGGATTCGGCAACTCCCATAGAAAATGATGGGAGTGCTCTTTGCAAATTTTCGAACAACATCCCAATGTGTACTAAAATCTTGTTTGATGGGCGTGGCACAACATTTCCCCCCCCCCCCCCCTAAATAGGTACCAATGAAAAAACAACACATAAAGTTACGCTTTGCCCATTTTAACAGCGGTAGAAATGAATGCTGACTCTTTTACTATTGATGAGTTATGAGCGAAACAACAATAAAACCCGGTTGATTGGTAAAACGTTTCTCTCGTATTGTTATAACTAGCCAAAAAGGTATCGCAATAATTCCGAGGTACCGATCTATAAATTTTGACTCCCAAAAAGTACTTTTCTATGGTAGCTCGAGCATTAGACGAGGACATGAACGAGATCTTTAACACCAAATGCACGAATAGCGTACCTCTTTTGCCTCCTCCATGCATTCTCGTGCTCCTATGAAGTCACTCTGCAGTCGTTTTACAGTGCCCATACGGTATTTCAAGATTGCACGGAGAATATCTATGTTAGGCAAGTGAAATTCTCCAGCTTTTGTCAAAGCTTCGTTTGCTTTCTCCTCAAACTCGTCCCATTTACTCTGAACAAGAGCCATTACACTTCCCTATAGAAAGAAATATTCAGCGTTTGATAATTAAGAAATAGAAAACATGTACCGTGTTTCTATCGAGTTATAGAAACACGAGTGGAAGTTTGGGAGAACGAGAAATGCTGTGGGAACACGAGCCGCAGGCGAGTGTTTCCACAGCTTTTTCGAGTTCTCCCAAACTTTCACGAGTGTTTCTATAACTCGATAGAAACACGAAGAACATGTTTTCTATTTCTTTTAGAAAACACCGCGAGGAAAAAAAGGAAAGCAACTTGTTAACTTTGAATATCAAAATGTAAATTCTCTTTGCTCGCGTCATCATTACGTCAACAGCTCGTGCTAGTTCTGTGTTTCTATCGAGTTATAGAAACACGATTTCTAACCAATCAGCGCGCGTACTTTCTTGGGACTGTTTTCTAAACGTTCTTGAAGTGTGCGGTCCATTTGGTATTATAAAGATCAGGATTTGTGATCTTATATCACTCAGATCATAGCGCATCAAGGAAAACAATGAATCCTTTGACCGATGTGGATTCGTCGGTTCCTTTGACGGGCAATGATCCATGTGATCTCAGATCACAAATTCAAATCTGGTTCATACCAAAGGTACGCACTCGAAGATTCCACCTACAGTCCTGAAGACATGTTTAGCAAATAGGGAACGAAATTCCAAACCCCACTGTTATACAATAATAAAAATAATAATAATAATAATAATAATAATAAAATAATTATAATAATAAAAATAATGATAATGATAATGAAAATAGTAATAATACAAGTGGTACGACCATTAACCTCAGCCGGTTGTAGAGAATGCAAAAGAGAGGATTACTTAGGACACGACTATTTACACAGATAAGAAACTGAAACACAATCAGCCAGATATTACTCTAGTGCATAAAGGCACACAGGAATGGGCACTTATTGACATAGCTGTGCCAGCGGGCCAGAACATCATCATTACTATCCCGTAAACGACCTTTAGATCGAGCTCCAGAAAAACGCTGTCTAAAATTTTATTTGACCTGGTCCAACAAACTCAATGGGGTTGTCACGATTTAAACGAGGTTTATAACACGCTTAACTAAACTGTTGTCTATATTGAATTTGTACTGTTGCAACTTAACCTTTCAATTTCGTTTTAACCACAACAGAAAAAGTAGTCAATACCTGCACGCACAAAATGAATTAACTTCATTACATCAACCTCTAATTGCCCAGTTTCGAACCCTTCCAATTTTTACTTCGACCGCGGGTTTAATTGGACTGAGTTTAAAAAACCGGCACAAAGACTTCAAAGGGCCTTGAGGGGTTGCGTGAGGGTGCATTTTGGAGCAATGATACGAAACAGGATTTGTGATCCAAGATCACTCGGATTATGGCGCAGATGAAACCAACAGGTGAATCCTTGTCCTGAGTGGATTAGTTGCTTCTTTTTATGCACAATGACACAAGTGATCTTGGCTGACAGATCCGGATCTGCATCATTCCAACCCTTCACGACTCCTCTAACATGCACAGTAAAGGACGAGCAGTAAGTCCAGAAATTTCACTTACTTCCAAGAGAATCCTGGGAATCAAATCCTGAAATCTGCAATTCGTGCCGACCAATTTTTCTTTCAATACATGAAAGCGCTGTTCAAACGGGTCGTAATGACCTACCAAAACCAGGACAATAATCAATTACTTTTTTGCTACTTTTTGACCTTTATTTCTCTTTTGGTGGTTTACCGGGTATGGGGCTCAGCCTCCTTTGCAGACTACCTTTTTTTACCACAATTGCTACTAATCTCGCAATTTGATTGGCTAATTTGTCGTTGTCGATAAGAGTTTACAGAACGCAGTTTGCGTCATTGTGTCACGGATTGCAATAGCCAATCAAAACCGTTCATTTTGGAGAATGAACCAATGAGATTGCGAGAAAGTTATAGACAACGCTTGCTCTTTTTTTGTCACGATCTTGGTCACACTGTGAAAAAAAAGATTTCTTTGATGTTCATATTGTGGTCAAAAAAAATAGAATGTGGCCTAGCGTTGTCTGTACTCTTATCGACGAGTATGCGTCATCGCAGCAGTCAAAATGTTGTGGACTCACGAGGCGCAGCTGAGCGAGTCCACAACATTTTTTACCACTATAATGACGCATATCGTTGTCGATAAGAGTACAGACAACGCTAGACCACATTCTATTTGTTTTTTTTTTTTTTTACCACAATATTAACATCAAAGAAAATGTCTTTTTCTATGTTTTTTTACTCAGACCTATGAGTATGATGAGTTTACGATTGAAAACATTCGAAGAGCATGCGAAAGCCACTTCCCCGTCGACAAATCAATGAACTGTGCCGTTAATGGCTGGAGAACAAGGGCCGTCCTACAATACGGTGAAGCAGATTCCAGATTCTCGAGTGATCCACGTACATTTTGTGGAACGACTTCCCTTTGTTGAACTCGATGAAGGCACTGAACTAGGCACCCGTAACCTCTTCATAATCATAGGGCACGAACTCCCTCGCCCCAATTCTTGAATATTTTTGGGCTTTATCAGAGACCTTAGCTATTAATCGCTACACGACGTAAGTATTATTTTAGTAATAGTGTCCTTCTTCTTCCTCTTAACCTTGTCGATTCATTTCTCGGAGTAACTGCAGAATACCCTGCCACATTCACCGCGTTACTAGAAACTGTGGCTACGCGGTACGCCATGCAAAATAAACTCAAGACTTTTGATTTTCATGTGATTTTCGATTTCACGCTTAAAGAACGAGGTATATATTCTCCATATTTTATATTCTTTGCGTACTTTTTTTTTTGCAAACGTGCAACATATTTCAATTGAATTAATGTATTCACTAAGTACCGCGTAGCCGGCTACGCAGGAAATAATCGATGTGGTAGGATACTCAGCAGTTAAACCTTTTTCTCTACTCCGACGGCAGCCATTTTGCTGATTGCCCTGCACGTGGAGTTCCCATTGTGCAAAGCATCCTGGTGATAGCGCTAGGCTCATGCAAAATTTAATTTTAATCTTTTAACTGCATTTTCTTTGCTTTTGAGTGCTGTTTTCATTACAATTTCATTTAATTATGTTTTTATTTCATTTTATTTTACTTTTGATTTTCAAGGAATGAGAGTTGGATTTCAGTATTACTTATCTTTTGTTTTACGTTTTCATCAGAATATCTGTTCATTTTCAGAGTTCTTTTTTTGTAAAATCTTTGGCAAATTTCGAGTGATAGCTACATCATTTGAATTGGGTGTAGCTAAACTTGTTCAATTTACCCTGAATTCTGTGTATTTAGCTAAGACCATTGTAACTTCACGCTGCCTTTTTAAGTATCTAACTAGTCTACGGAGAAGCGTTGCGCGACGAACCAGACAATGTCTACGGAGACTACCCTAGCAGTAACCTGCGATCAGACGTCCTTCCCTTGTTCTCGCCGAAAAAAAAGGCCCCTGATCGCAGGTTAGCCTAGCAGTTGTGGTATCTGGTGGTCTAAGTAAAGGAGGGTTTTCTCGCTTGCTAAGTTTGACTACGTACATCAAGCTAATATTATTTAACAATTATTCACCGAAGGTGAAGTGATTGTCGATGAATATTCACCTAGACGAAGTCCAGGTGAATATTAACCGATAATCACTGAGCCTGAGGCGAATAATTGTTTTAGTGTAAATACACAGGTGATTATTTCAAAAAAGAAAAGAAAAAGCTTTGTACCACCCGAAAAAAAATTATTTCATCAAAAGCGAGCGAACGACTGGCAGCCATTTTGTTCATCGCGGTGATTATCGGCTGATAATCCGAGATAGCGAACCAATCAGAGCGCACGATTTTGCAAAATCACCTGAGTATCTTTACTTATTCCTTTTAATATAAGGCTGTGTCTCACAAGGACTGGGAACTACCGAATTCACGAATTTGATTGGCTGAAACCGATATTGAAAGCTGTCTAGATTTTCCCATCTAGACCGGCATCTAGACCGGTTAAATTTTGCGGCGAAAAGTTGCAAACTAAAATGTAAAAATATTGACTATTTTTTTTCTAACGATATTTATTTACGGAAGTGCCAAAAAGCCTGATGAGAAAAAAGTGTAGTGGACGAGCAAGCCTTGTCAGAATTAAATTCGGCTAATCGCAGTTCGATATGTAAATATCAGCTAGTGCCAACCAGTTACATTAAACGAATTAAATTTCTCTTGTTTGTCATTTAATAATAATAATAATAATAATAATAATAATAATAATAATAATAATAATAATAATAATAATTTAATTGCTAAGTATATTTCTTAGCTCTTATTCACCGAGCAGGAGGTCTGTATGGGAGAATCTTACCCGAGGTCGTGAGTACACACGACCAACGTCCAGATTCTCCCTACACATGTCGGTTAGCTCAGTTGGTAGAGCACCGGACTAGCGTGCGGGATGTCGCGGGTTCAACCCCGGCCGGACCAACACTCATGGTCTTAAAATAATTGAGTAGAAAGTGCTGCCTTTGTAGTGACATCTGCATGTGGTTAGTCTTTCTAGTCTTCTCGGATAAGGACGATAAACCGTAGGCCCCGTCTCACAACTCTTTATAATTAATTTGTAAATGTGGGAAGTAAAAGAATCCATGTCACTGTTCGAAAAGAGTAGGGCGCGTTCCCGGTGTCATGGTCTAGCTGACTTGTGCTGTCATTGGTCTGATTCATATAGAATATTGTTATAATTATCATTATTATTATTATTATTATTATTATTAAATAAAGACGGTTGAACTCACCATTATTGGCTAAATCCTGAAAGTGCCGTATGATTTTCCTCCCTAAACAACTGTACTCGACTCCTGAAAAATGATAATACAAAAACAGAAAAACTGTTACGTAAATCAGTCACAATTGGACTTTTCAAATAAAACCCACGACTTATTTCATAAGTAACCAGCTAGCCTGCGTGACCGCCACTCAGAGAGGAGGGGAGAGAGTGAGTTTGGTTGCACCAGAACTCCCACTCTCCCCTCCCCTTGGAATCCAATCCACAATTTGCACAAACCTGTTGGTCCTCTTCTTTGTATGAGCAACTGTAAAGAAAACAGCGGGCCAAGTTGTAAAGCTGGCTTCTGTCTCACCGACGCAGAGAGAATATTTCCCGCGCTGTTCATTAAAACCAGCGTGCACGTGTAACTACGCGAAGTTGCCATGACAACGTTTAGCACTCCTTCGTGTTGACGAAGCGGTCTTCCTTCCACGTCCACGTTTGATGTGGTAATTCGAGCACCACAAGGATTTGTAAAGACGCTAATCTTGTACAGACCGCCATTCTTTTAAACCCACAAAACATGAAATGAAACAAAAGGCACTGAGACACGAATGCTGTGATCGTGGCAATCAGATTCCCTGCAACAAGTACACTTCAACACTTTCTTTCAAATAATATTTTCTAAACGAATTGTCATGTCTTTGAAATGCTTAGCCTAAAACAGTTCTCGCGATTTGACTAATTTTAATTTTAGCAGACTTTCTATGCTATTGTTATCTAGGAAAGGGTGGGGCATCAACTCATATTCAAAACCGACTCTGCTCTAGAGAGGGATACCGAAACTCTTACAAAGAACCCCTTCCACAAGAAGCTGTACATAAGTTATTGACCAAGCGTGAGGTCCAGATGGCTGCATATTGGTCAAGTTAGTTTTGGGTAGAAGAAACGCAAAAAAGGAACTCAACCAATACCGAGCCACCTTAACCTGACAAGCTTGGTCAATAAAGTATTTATGGTAATACATTCATATACTATATACACCAAACATTAAAAGCATTGTAACTCTTCTACTTTTCAAGATATCTCTTTGAAAAACTTCATGTAAAAAAAGCATCAAGTAAGAAACAGCGTGTAGAAGTATAAGATTTTTTGCTGCAAATGTTTTCGTGTAATTATCGATTGAAAACTCAAACAGGTCTGGAAGAACGGCTCCAAAATATAGGACATGAATGTATTACCGTATTTATTGCGTGGCCATTTTGTTTTGTTTGCTTTATTTTGCAGGAGAAAGCGTGAAATCCTGAGTGGTTAAGGTTAGCCCCCATCAGCTGCCAGCTCGCGTAGCCAATCAGCACTCAGGAAACGCCTCATCTTGCCCGCTCTAGGAACCAGCCATAAGGGAGGGGAGGGAGCTTATGGCTGACAATCAAAGTCATAATCATAAAGTTGTAATGATGAAGTGAGAATGCATATACAGAAATCTGGAAACTTCTAACAAAGCTACACCAAGGTGTAAAATTACTTTTAAAAGACATTGCACCTATTTAGAATGTTAGTAATTTAACAATACTCTCATACATTGAATTCCCCCTTTCCCCATTCCTGGTGTTGACACCAATGCAAGACAATTATGAAAATAATATACAACATTGAAATAAGGAGAGGGAGGAAAAAGTTGGAAAATCAGCAAAACTTTGTGTGAGTAGTTGTTTCAAGGAAACAGTGCTTTTCACTCATAGTGTCTCAACAATTTTGCAACCCACTGTAGCTAAACGCTTCTCAACTGGTCAGTTGAACGCCATCTTGAAATAAACTGAAATTACTGCAAACAATTGCTCAGCTGCTTAAACCATCATATGCGTTTATATGTCAATCAGGTTTTACAAGTTATGATAGTTTGGTTTTCCACTACAAGACACTGTTATCGTTTCTGATTGGCTTATTTAGACTCCTTTGCTCGTTGGGCAACTTGTATTTGAATGCATTCCATTGGTATGATGCAGATCAGGATTTGTGATCCGAGATCACACAGATCATGGCGCATCACAGAAACCGATGAATCATTGTCCAGTCTGGACTCATCGATGTCTTTGATGCCGGCACCACCATCTGATCACAAATCCAGATCCAGGTCACGCCAAAGAAATGCACCCTAATGAAGGATACCCTTCATGAGCCCTTCACCAAATACTTACAACAAGGAGATATGTGCCATAAATATCAGGGCAAATAACACACTTCCAGAGCTCGTTACTCAGCTTGTTCCTGATCCCGACAACGTAGCTGATGCCACAAATTGATGTATCCTCTGTTGGGTGGTTTCTATGGTTTGGTGCAAGAATTGCAGGGGTTTCCGTGCCTAGATTGGCAAACCAGGTTGTCCTAATTACCTCCAACTCACAAGCCACAGGATTAAAGTCGGTAGTGGTTGGTGGCCCTCCACCTAGAATACAAATGCAGACCACATTGAGTTATAATTAGAAAATATTGATCTTCTGCTAGTATAGAAAGCTGACTAGCTTAGCTGGTAGAGCAGCCTACCTGGATTCGCGGGGTCATGGGTTCGAATCCCGTTCCCGTTTCAAGACCCGAACACTTTTCAGGCCTGACTAGTCAGTGGTAACATTATGAATCACACAACAAACTCCTCTTTTCAAATGTTTTTCGAGGATAAAATGCTGCTTCACTAGAACAGTTTGCTGAACACAAACCTCATTGGCAGCAAAATAAAATTATGGGTTATTCTACCCGAAAACATCCAGAAACGGATCTCTAATTTTATGCAACAATTCTCGGAAAGCCTGATATTGTAAACATTTCTAGGAAGAGGGGGCTAAACTTTAGAATACCCCGCCATTTCATTAACATACTGATGAATAACAATAGAGTCATTGTAATATGCCTCGTTCTTCAAAAGAAACCGACACATGTAAATGAAGTGGCGGGGCGGGGTATTCTAAAGTTGCTTGGGGTAATGATAAAGCCATAGCAAGAGGTGGGCAAAGTTCAAAATGCTTCCGTATTTTCAGAATTTTCAGAACTTCACTCGCCTTGCCTTAGGTATAAGACTTTCATATATTAAACTTGAGAATACCCTGCCACTCATTTACATGTGTCTGTTTCTTATGATAAATAAATTAATAAATAAATAAAGAACGAGGCATATTACAATCAGTATGTTAATGAAATGGCGGGGTAATCTAATGGGTCATTCCAGCTAGTAGGAGCTTCGAAAGAACTATTAGCTCTCGTTCTACGATTACACTGGTATTAATCGCCCCGAATCGCCAGAAATACTTGTCAGTGACAGGTTCAATTAGTGTAGCAAAATCCACCCAAACCGCTAAAGTCTTGTTAACTCACATTGAGCTCCGCGCATCATACTTCGAGTGAAGATGTCAGATTTCTTTGCCACAACAAAAACGTACTTTTTACCCATCTCGCCGCTCTCAAATTTGAAAAACATACAGCTAATTCTATAAAAAAACAATATTATAATTCAGTCTTACTTTTTTCTGTCTCTTGGACAGTAAAATGGATCCCGCCGATCGATGTAAAGGCCATTGCGAGCGTTGTTTACACTTCCCACGCGACTTCTAGGATGCAGACGATCGACGATTGAAACGTGGTTCCTCCACTTTTTGTATGCATATTTTCATCCGAAAAGATTTCCTCTTCTCCTTTTAAGTTACACATCAAGGAAATCAAAACTATTTATCCGTATGAAGAGTATCGAAGGCAAAGATATCGATGGCGATCACACTAACAGAGTTGAATGTTGCAGTGATATGCAAGTCAAATTGGCAGGTTTTTGACGTCACATATGACAGATTGCACATACATCTAAATGTCAGTAACCTACGGCGCTGTCTGTTTACAACAAATTTCCGGAAATTCCGGCTGCGATATAAATGGAACACGAGTTTTTGGTTCCCACCTTAGCTCAGGAGCCCATCCTGCTTAGGTAAGGTTCCGAAATGATAGGAAAAATAAAAAAGGTTGACGCAGTTTGAATTACGTTCGGAATTTCAAAATGGAGATCCGTTTTCTATTGAACAGTTGGCAGGTTTTGCACAATCTAGCACTAGCTTAAAATTATTCACAGGCCTTTTTCTTTGTAATTATTAAAGTATATCATTTTCTGAATATAGCTTTTCTTCGCTTCTCAAGCAAAGTAGCGTGGACGAAAATTATCTGGACCAGGAGCCCAGTAATGGGCTCCTGTCTGGACTTTCTACAAAGAAATTCTTTGGTAGTTGTCACGCATTCCTCCCAAAGGTTTTTAGAGAAGATTGCGTGATGAACCCCAAAGAAAGTCTGCGAGAGTGCTAGCTGATGTGACCGTGATTTCGAAAAGGATTGTTGTTTTTCTAATTAAAGTTATTGAATAGATTTAGGCAAACCTAAAAGCGGAGCTCCTCACACAGTCCCTCCAAAAATGCTTGAAAACTTGTAGAAAGAACTCAGCTTTATGCTTATGTCCCTCCAAAAACGCTTGAAAACTTGTAGGAAGAAAATTTTTCCTCAAAAACCGCTATGAATAATCCGTTTCTTCAGCAAAACATTGTAGACTGCTGTAGACTGCTGGCTGTAGGTTGTGTAGCCGCAGCAAGCCGCGAAAAGCGCGCGAAAAACAAAGCCTCGTTTCGGTTTAAGACCTTCTAAATATCCCGGATGACTATGGCCGCCATGTTGGGGCAACATCGTCGTCGTCTTCGTCGTCGTCGTCGTCGTCGCTAGGCGCACGCGCCCGCGAGCCATGCCGCTAGCCACGATGACCATGAAAACTCAAACGCATGGTTTTCTCAATTTCTATCCTCGCACGGTAGTTATGGGGCTCCGCTCTGCGGCTCTTCGAGCCGCTGTGGAGCTCCGCTACAAAGCTAAAAAAGATAACAAGGTAACTATCACATTCTTTTTTATCAGGAAAAACAAATCATACTTAATACACAGTAGTGTTCAAACATTACGGCTTATGCTGTGTTTACATTTGAGCTTTTACCAGGGTAAAAATATACTAAGGTCACGTTACTTAACCTTAGTACATAGGTCCAGTGTTTACACTTGCTCAAATAACTTAAGTTGATCGGTCAACACTCCCGCTAGCTGCATTATCTACGTCATGAAATCGAATTGGCGGGAAATTCTAAAACTATGCTCGCTTCAAGAAGTAAAGTGGTGGCTTTCGTGGCCATCACAGTGCAGTGAATTAACAGGAGCAAATTGAGGTGCCATCATGTGCATAGGCGCAGACCTCATTCCATAATATTGCGGGGGAAAATCCGGTGGTTGATCGTATGCAGAGTAAGCGTGGTTACATGCGAAGAAATATATCGACCATTATTACACAACGAAGGATCGAAGTTTGTCTAGAGAAAGTTGTAAATACTAAAAATGAAAAATGCAATGCCTTCTTTTACTTAACGGATTGTTCGCCGTACGAAGATCGATCCAATCGTTCTCTGACTTCTCTGTTATCTCCCATGATAGAAACGCTTGGCCGAAAACGTGACAATCGCACGATCTGCTCACCGCGGGATGTGACATATTACGCCGCCATAAGCGGATATATCTGTCATCCTCACCTAGGTTACCAACTGTAACCATGCCTGATCACAGGGTAATTACAACTGTTACCTCGGTTAAATTTCTTTTGTCTTTTGTGACATTTACCAAAGTATCAGTTGGCGTTTACACACGGAAAATGTTTACCTAGGTAAGTAAACTCTGGTACCTCAGTAAACCGTTCAAGTCTAAACACGGCATTAGATACATTTGAACCAAACCAGATCATAGAAAAAAAGTAACAAAGAATATTGGTGTTATTGTTACAATTGTGGTTGTTGTTATCATTAGGTAGTATTACACAAATAACAGGTGTTCTGTGGGCCAGTGGTGTCAGTCACAACTTTCCCAAACTTTTGACCAAGTGCCTTGTAAACAGAAGCGGTGTAACGACAACTAAAATCTTTACAATTACAATATTACAATTTAAGCCTTTTATTTAACTTACTTCATAGTTATAAGGTATAAACTTATTCAAGCTTTTATGGGAGATTGTACAAATATCCAGATAGACTACGTACCAGTGTGATGGTCAGTATGTCACAGTTAACAAGTGAAGCCTCATAAATCACTCAGTTCCTGCAACTATCTATGCTGAATTCTCACAAAAAAAAGTCTAGCTACGATATAAACAAGAAAACTTGTTTGAGATGTACGTCAACGCATCGGCATGCAACTTTTTGCGAGCTCGCACTAATATCAAGCCTCCTTCGCAGGCGTTGTCTAGCATGTCACGCAACGTACCTGCTCCCAAAGTGTGAGAGGAGCGTTGCGCGACGAGTCACCGAAAGAGACTAACAAACGTGTAAAAGGCCCGATGTTGTAGTTGAGGCGTTGCATGCCTTAATGGTCGCAGCTAAAATCGTACATTCTTGATCTGCCGTTCAAATTGGGCGAACCTTAGCTACAATGTTGTTTTCGGGACTTAGAAACACAATCAACTAGGTCAGCAGTTTGTCACATACAGGACAGGCTGCATGTTAGTCCCATGACTTACCAAATATAGATATGTTACATACATTCTGCAGAACTCCAAATAACGGAGTTTGATGACTTCTTTGCATGCAAAGTAATGGGGGCGCACGTTTTTCTCAGGGAGAAGTCTTTTTAGTTTCTACCCTGCCGATATCACAACAAATTATGGTGATATTTCAGTCAACAGAGCCTTCCTTGAGTAGTAACGCTTAAACCGGCAATTCTCCTGCACCAACGGCAACACAGTGAAGACGGCTCTTTATGAGCATATCAAATTTGCACCAGCCATTTTGGAGAGCAATGGCGAGGGCTTTATTCAAGGGCTGGTAAGCTGCAAAAGACAAGGAAACAACCAAAAAACCTTAATCAAACAAACTCCAAAAAGATCTGTGCTAAATGACATGATCAGAATTATCAGAGAGAATGACCCCGAAACTGAGCCAGGAGCATAAGATACTGGGGAGCGGAAGTATCAAGAAAAAAAAAATACTAGAGCACTTTAGCTTCGATATTGCTGTTTAAGAAAACTTCTTAACAAGACAAAATTACCTAGCCCCCCCCTACTAAATAAAAAATAAAAATAAAATAAAATGGTCCATCCCTAAAGCGCACCTTGGCACCCGTCATATTCCCGTTTTTCATCACTAACTCATTTTAAAAGTCGCATTGTTTAAGGTTTATAATCACATTTTTTCTCGCCATTTAATTTTTTTTTCTATAACGCCATATGAGCAGAATTTTTTATTCTCTCAGATAGCAGACCTGTCTGTGGCAGAAAAGGGCAGTTTTTCTGCATGCAATTCAGCGGAGCAGCTGGGGGGGGGGGGGTCTTCGTAACCCCCTTTTGTGAGATAGTTGTTTCATGTCTCTAGAATTCAGGTGGCGAAAACACGAGAATCCGAAGAATCAACATGCAATAAATCTGCTTAAGTGCTAGACAGTTACATTTAGTAACACACGGCGTGGATGTCGATATGCCAATCTGGTAGGTACCCTGGGTTTGACACAGTATGACCCCCCCACCCCTCCCTTTGAAGAATCCTAGCTACGCGCCTGCAATTCTTGCCGAGTAAATCTTAGGACAGCTAGAAGCATTAAAAAGTTGTTTGTTATATATTTTACGCCCTTTAATTTCAGCATGTTTCATTTGTAACACTTGGTTTACTTTTGTTTAAGTTTTGATCACTTTCCAGAGGGCGTTAATAGGGTTTTCCTGGAGTTTCAGGGTGCGCTCCTTTGGTATGATCAGGAGCCCATGACCGTGATGCGCTCCTTTGGTATGATCAAGATCTGGATTTGAGATCCGAGATCACACGGATCTTGGTACATCAAAAAAAACGATGAATCCTTTGGTGCGTTCCTTTGTTCTGAGCCGGATATGGATTTTGATCCGAGATCACACAGATCATCAACATCTAAGGAACCGACTGAATCCTTGTCCAGAGTGGATTCGTCGGTTCCTTTGCTTCTCCTGGATACGTGTGACCTCGGAAGACAAATCCAGATCCGGATCATACCAAACGAACGCACCCTTAATTTGCTTTCGCCTTTTTCTCCTTGTGGCGTCAATATCATTATATCTCTTAGTTAGTACGCGCGCTTTGATTGGTCAATTAAGCGGGCGGTACTTCACTGCACGGCCCGCTAAATTCAAAAGTTTGTTGTGAGATATAATAAATATCTTACAAACCTCGTTTTCTTGGTCAGTACTGTAAGTTACGGATCCTCGTCTATTCCGCTTGGATTTATGGCCCGCGCCCACTCGCGCTTGGGCCATAAATCCGAGCGAAAAAACTCGGTCCGTAACTTACAGTACGGACGTCGAACTCGGTTGGTGAAAGGTATGTAATAGTCGTGTCGAGCACAGGCGGCCCAAGCTCAAGCTGTGAGCGATGATCATCTTGCGTAAGAGCGGTCACGGCGTAGTAAAATAAAAGAGTTTGTATGGGAATTTTTACGATCGGGTTTAGGAGGTAAAAATTCCCAAAATTTGTCAATAAAAATTACATACCTTGTTTCTACGGAGTACTGTTTGTTGTTTCTTGGTCGCCTCTTGCTGTTTTTTGGTCATTTTAGCGAGTTATCGTTTCCGGTGACCGCTATTATGCAAGTGATCATCGCTCACAGCTTGAGCTTGGGCCGCCCGTGTGTCGTGCGATTAAAGTTTCTAGAGTCACACTCACCCCTGGTGTAATCCTTCTTCCTGAGAAAGTAATCACCTTTGAAAATCCAGAATGACATTTTCTGCTTCTCAGTGTAACTGTATATTGCACGACTTCCTTCAACACGTTGAATCTCCTTCCGTGCCTCCATCATTCTCTTAGGCGAAACGGTCTCCCTAGAAACTGGTTTTTTAGCATGCCTTGAGGTCTTTAACACAAAGCCAAGTTTTCTGTTGCTGTTCCTAGCGCGCAGTCTCTGACTGCTCGGGTTCCTGGCGGCTTCCTCTTGTTCAAGGTGTTTGTCCACGCGCTCAAAATATTCTTTCGCCATGTGTTTTTCCTCTTTTTTTAGTCCTTTTTCGGCGGCTTTTTCGGCGAGAAATGTTCCATAGGCGTAACATGCTTCTGCTGTTTCGTAACCAGCAACGCAATAGCCCTGAAACTAAAGAAAAAGCGGGTAAGATTCATCGTCAAAGCTAAACAAAAATACTGCACTTGTTATTGCAGGTATTGTGATCACTATCATCACTAAAGACAACCACTACCGTGAAAGTCACGCTGATATGACCGTGATTGTCACGCTGGTATAATCGTGACTATAACGCTGGAAGGACCGTGACTATTACCTTTGTATGATCGTGAGAGTCATATCATGAGAAAGTACACTTGCAAAAGCTTTACTGAAATGGCTCTAGAGGTCATTTCCATATAATGTTTGCAGGGACGACCTATGCAAGAAAGAATAAAAGAACACGACAGAGACATCAGCCTCGCTCGAACTCAAAACTCAGCCGTTTCAGAACACGCCAATAAAACCGGACACAAGCCGCTTTGGAACGAAGTCAAGTTTATTGATCGTGATAACCACTGGTACATGAGGAAGGTGAAAGAGGCAATTCACATAAGACTGCACCCTAATAACATCAACAGGGATAACGGAATTGAAATTCCAGAAGCGTGGATGCCGACGATCAAGAAACACAACAACAAACACGCGGCAAGCCAGCGGACCCCTGAGGAAGACACAGCAAGTAGGAACAAAAGCAGGATCGAATCAGAGCAGACCACGCAGCTACATAATGATGAGTCGAAATCAGTCGACCCCATCGCCTGAAGAAGACTAGCAGTAAGCAGTCGAAACGTCGCGATCAACATCCAAGGACCACATCGTGTGACAAATGAACAATTTATATTATCATCACATTTTCCACGATGAACAACAACCCGTTCCTTAAGTATAGCCATTGTTTTCAAGCTCTAAAACAATTGTAAAAATTATTGAAGTTATATATGGTGTTATGAATTCCTGTGAACAGTTGTATTGATTACCTCAAGTCCTTGTTTCACCAAATCCTCAGCCTCAGTATCTTTCCCCTCTCTACGGATTATGCCAGATCGTAAGAACTTTATTTTGGAAATTAGGTAGTAATAGTGATTGTCATTTGGGCCAAATTTTTTGCTGTAGTCTAGGGCTTTCGTACAGCAATCTTCAGCTTTGATTAACTCGTTTTCATGGAGCTCCATAAGACCTTCCTAAAGTAGATATAAAAGACATCAGTAAAATAAGGCTAAATTACGACCGGTCAAATGGCTCTTAAACGGCCACACCCATGAAAGGAACGCTAGGAGGAGAAACGACAAGAGCCTTTGAGAACTTGGGACATAAACTACGTCACACAGGGAAAGATCTCATGTATATGTTGTAGTTCAATTTTGTCCTTGGTTCAAATTTTATTTTCCTTTGTTTTCTGGTATGGTAATGTCTGATAATGAGTTTGAAAGAAAGGAAAATAAAATTTGAACCAAGGATAAAATTGAACTACAACATATATACCCACCACGAGTCCCCAACTACATCAACGTACCATTCAATTACGTACAGGGGACACGTGGTGGGTATATACATGAGATCTCTGCCATCACACAAGCCTCCAATAACCCCGGGGGGGGTACTCTAGGAATTTCTGGGTGGGGATGTGCCGCTGGGACCCTGGAACCCTTAACCTATACCAGAGCTAATTCAGCTAAATTTTGCTACCCTATACTAGAGTAAACTCCCCAAATCCCGCTATCCTAGAGTAGCTGTTTCCCTAGTCTAGATAAAATCTTCAACCAATTGATCAGTTTCCTGAAAAATGATACCTTATTCCAGACCCAAACGCTCTGATTTATATACCCTATGCTAGAGTAAACTGCTTGAAAACCATACCCTTCACAGCGGCACATACCTATATAGCCCATATATGGCAGTACCCCCCCGGGCCAATAACGCAGGACCAGATTCTTTAAGCTAATCTCTTTGTTCTGACTTCTGAGGGTTGGTGAATGCTTTTTTAATGAATGAATTGAATGCTCGTGAATGCTCGTTTAAGGCTAGTTTTCACTAGCGACGAAGTAGGAGTCAGAGTCGTAATCAGAAGCGCAGAGCAATATGATCAAGGGAAAATCAAACTGTCGGAGTTGCAAGATGAATTCCGATTCCACTTATGACTCCGTCCGCTTACGATCCAGTGAACTGTGCTAGACTGTACTCGGAGGGCCTGAGAACTAGCATTGTGTTAAAGTGGTTCTTCTGCTTTCGACTGGACCATAAGCAAACGTCATGAGCGGAGTCCGTAGAAAATGTAAACGTTCTGATTCTTCCGATTCCGGTTCCTTCGAGCTTATGACTCCGCTTACGACTCAATCTTCGATTTTCACTCGGTCATAAGCAAGGCCTGGTCATAAGCAAGGCCTGGTCATAAGCAAGGCCTGGTCATAAGCGTTCTTACGACTACGACTTGGACTCCGTCCAACGTCGCTATTGACAACCAGCCTTTATGATCATTATTTAGTGGGAGGCCGGAGGGGGGTACCATATTTGGGGAAGAGTCGCATTCTTTTAGCGTCACTTTGAGGAGAGCCTTTTTCAAATAACAACCTTTGAGGGGACGGCTATGATTTTTTTTGTAAAAATTATAAGTATTTACCAGGACCTGTATTTACCTCAAGTCTTTGAACTCAGATTTTTTTTCAGCTTCTGCCTGTACTCATTATAAGCAGTAACTGATGAAGCATTGTGATACATAGATCTGCTTTTCATGCTACTTAATGATTGTGTTTCTTTCCTAGTACACAGTGGGCGTTTTCCATTTACTGAAAAATTCCGGAAATTTCATTGGAAAATTTCCATCAGTGAGGAAAGGGGTTCCATTTGACACAAGTTCCATTCATTCCCAGGGGACTGTAGAAGAAGGTGTCATTTCTCTTTACCGAAGATGTGGCCGTGAAGAATCACCCGCGTGAAAGGTCTGGAACTGGTGAAACCTCATGAAACTCGTAAATGGAACACGCATTTTCCATCGGCAGGTTTCCAACGGGAAAACAGGACTACCTTTTCAGACGCTCCGTTTATTCCGGAAATTTTCCAGTGGAACGTACCAAAAAAGTGCGTTCCATTTACATCCCAACCGGAATTTCCGGAATGTCTTGGTAAATGGAAAACGCCCAGTGTAACGCATTCCCAGCCATTGTTTAAATTTCGTGACATTTCCCATCATGCCCCTTTTTATTAACGGGATCAGAGGAAGAGCACGTGCGAAAGAAACTCGCTTGCTCGTTGGGATTTCCCATCTTGCTATTCGTTTACATTCTCGCGCCCCGTTTCACCCGAAAAGGCGTTCGCTACACACAATGGAACATGAGCGGACGTTCCTCGCCTTTGTTTAAATAGAGTAAGGTATAGGCCACAACTTTTATTCCATATTTCTGTCTCAGTTAAATACTTATAGCCCTCCTCTCCCACTAAATAATGACCGGTTCCTCAGGTATAGCTCTAGCTTATTAACTAGATTAGATGGATCATGTGTATTTTGTGCACCCCTCGACCGACATATCGATCGACATATCGACCGACACTCGACCAATGTATCGGTCGACATATCGACCGACACTCCACCGGCACTCGACCGGTATATGGCGGTCGACATATCGGCCGATATATCAGTCGAGTGTCGGTCGATATGTCGACCGATACATCGGTCGAGGGGTGCACAAAATACACATGATCCGATTAGATTATAGCTTTACCTCGAACAGGACAAACGGCAGCAGATCTAGATAGCGTTTGTCACCCATATCTGCTAACTGCTCCATCTCAGTCCGTTTCCTATAGAATTCCTCTCTTAACGCTATAATCAAAAATGGAAAGAAAGAACGCTATCAGGGGCCCAGCTGCCTTGAAATCATTAATCCCAGGCTTAAATCGAATTTGACATGTTTAAGGCAAAAAAGGTTGTTGTTTTGAGTTTCTTAATATTATTGGTCCTTTAACCTCCTAGCTGGTGTTCTTTAGTCTCCTTCGCAGCCGTTTTTGGATGTCACGCAACGTGGGGTGAACGTTGCGTGACATCCAAATAAACGGCTGCGAGGGAGACTAGGTTTTCTTAAGCTTGTTGATTTTCACATGGTTTACTTCTTTCACTTATTTTCCC
>OX453280.1:2300000-2325000 GCA_949710005.1 Ricordea florida
GAGAACCTCAGTAGAGGACAGATAGTAAAACCACAACAAGCTCTATCAACTTAACTTGGAGGGACGAACTAAATAAAAAGAATTGAATGTATTTTTATGTCTTTTTGCTACGTAATATAATACCAGGAGCCCCAATTTACCGGTATTTTGATCTGAGATACAGTATGTGGTGCATAGGAGTAGAAGCCCCTTGCAGACCTACAGAGACGAACAACACCGCACGCGTCCGAAGTAAAGGGAAGGAAGACTGTGGAGAGGCCTGGAAAGGATCACCGATACCCGATGCCCTCCCTTGTCCACGCATGCGTCGCGACTCAGACCGTGAGCCCGCGCTCTGTAAACATACTCGAATCAGGAAAAAATAGACGAAGTACGGAAAGCTATCTAACTACCACTGAGTAAAGCGGGTTTTGCTTTTATGGTATGTTAGCATATCATAGTAGTAGTTGATGCTCTCTTTTCAAAATGGCCAATCACTAATTGTACACTCGTCCAGAATCATCTCTTAGTCAAGGACGGCGGAGCGTATTTTGAAGTGGGGGGGGGGGGGCTGAAAAGGAGCGCCGGAGTCGCGAGTTGGTAGGGGGGTCTGGGGGCATCCTCTTCCTCCCCTAGAAAATGTTGAAATCTAGAGTCTCGGAAATGCTATTTACAACATTCTCCGCGATATACTTCTTGAAATAATTAGCCTTGATAAAGCGTAAAATGAAAGGTACTTTTAATGCTTACAGCAATATTTTGGAGGTTATTTCTCAGCCTTCCGGTCTCCAACGCTAACCTGCGGTTTTTGGACACAAGCTTCCCGTCTGTGGGAAGGAAGCACACGCTGAGAAAATGTTAAAAATACGTAAACGAGAAAAGTTGCCGACGAGGCTTGTATAAAGTTGTAGCTTAAACAAAATAAAATGTCATCCTCCTCAAAAGTGGGGGGGCTAAAGCCCCCCCCAGCCCCCCCGGCTCCGCCGTCCCTGTTAGTTCAATGAAATGAGATGCAAGCACAGTGGTAGAGATACTTCGAGACTGATTGTATACGACAACTTTAACCACAGTTTCACTCCCTTTCATCAGCACCTTTCGTGAAAAGAACATGTTACCTTGAGGCCTTATTTTCCGTGGAGCATTTTTGATGTTAAAATCCCGATTTCGATAATCATGAAGCTCATTTCCATGCAATTGTATTGGAAAGGACAGCTCGTGAAGAGTTACACCATTTGATAGCAGCTTGAAAATGACCTCACAAGTCTTCTGTTCATGACAGGGAAGTGTTATAATGAATGAACCTTGATTGAAGGGGAGCAGTTGTCCATCTGTTGTCTTTGATGCAATGGCAAGTCTTTCGTCAGTGCATATTTCTGCCTGACCATTATTCTGTTGCGTGATAAAATAAACAAGATTTTTTTATTTCAAGCCAGGAACCCATATTTGTCTAAGCATAGTCACTCAATGGCTGTTTGTTTGTAACTTTAAATTCCGCGGATGGAAAATGTGTCATTTCATGCGAGCAACGGTTTGCACTTGTCACAAACTGACTGAGTCAAATGTGCCGAGGTAACGCCCGTGTCACGTGGCAACTAGACCCCCAAGGGGGGTGAGGGAGGCGAAACTTGAGGAATTTTTGGGTTGGGGATGTGCGGTTAGGTTGCTAGAACATTTAGTCTATACCAGACCTAATTGAGCTGAATTTTGTTCTAGACTTACCCCCAAAATTCATCTCAATATACAACAGTATTCCCAATGAAAGCAATCTATTACCCCTTTCTTTTCAATTAAACGGAGCTTTTGGTAAATTGAAATTTGCCGATTTTATTATTATTATTTTTTTTTGGAGTGTATGGTAATTCCCGGTAAGATCTTGGTCCAATGGATCAGTTTCCTGGGAAATGATACCCCATTCTAGATCAAAACTTTTGCCGGATATCACAGACTAAACTGCTACACATACCCGTTTAAGAGAGCACAAGCACCAACAGTCCAGTCCTTTATGAAAACTTCAGGAAAGTTATTTTTGGATATCTGTTTCCCAAGAGGTCCACATCCCTCATTAGGGACGGGCCATTAGAAAAGTGATGGGGGGGTGGGGGTGGGGAATTTTCAGCTTGCACAATTTTTTTTTTCGCTCACTGCTTGTGCAGGAATTTTTTTTTCAGGTGAACCCCTCTGCACGAATTTTTTTACTACGTGTGAAAAAGTCACAATTGGACCTTCCTTCTGCATGAATTTTTTTTTTTACCCAACCTCGTTCCCAGGTCTTTTCCCTAGAAATAAAAATGGTGGACGGGAAAAGACCCTGGCATCGGCTGGTCACGTGTTCATCTTACACCCTGAAATCCTGGGTGTAATAAATTAGCGCTTTGCATATTCATAAAGGCTAAAGGAAGATGGCGGAGAAGCGTGAAACTACGCCTCGTAAAATATCTGTGCTTTAACGACTTGGATCGGCCTTAAATCGTTGTAGCTTTCCTTCGTTTTGTTTGAAGCCACTTCAAGTGAAGTGTTTTCAATATTTGCTGAAAGGGTAAGATGTTGTTGCCGTTCTACCCACTGGTTTCGGTAAGTCTCTCCTATTTCAGCTGCTACCGGATTTTTTGCCAGTCAAGGCGGACAAGAATATAGTGATAGATTTTTGTCCTTTAAACTCCATCATAGAGGACCAACTGAAAGTGCTGCAGGATAGAGGAATCACTGCCGATGTTCTTCAGCTATTCTGAGACGAGCCGGAAGCGACCGACAGCTTATTTCATTCAGACGAAAGCAAGGCTGATGGACCGTTAAAAAATCCCAGTGCGAACCTGCTGAAAGGAGATATCCAGATTATGTTTACAGATTTTAAAAAAAGGTTGTGACAGGCCTACACGACTCCCGCTGTTCGCAAGTGTAGTTTCTTTGCCTTTGGAGTCTGGATCTCACGAGTATGTCCTTGAGCGATTTTTCTCTTTGTACGAGATGATGGGAGGCTCTATGTATCTCACGTAGTAAAGGTTGATCCTGTACTAAATACCATTTGTTCAATACGATTTCTTTAGGCACCGCTGGGTGGTATTGTGTGACAAAAGGAAGAATTCTATTGTGCGTTCTTTTATTTTTTTGAAGAGCTGACTTTCTCTCTTCGAATTTCACTTCTGAGAGGACTTTATTTACCAGAGTATCTGGATAACCTCTCGCGTAAAGGCGTGATGTGAATGCTCCAATATTCTCTTCAAAAGTATTTTTTGAAGACTTAATTCGAAGCAGCCTAAATGCTTCGCCTTTGATGAAACCTTTACTGACCCCTGATGGCAGGAAGCGAAATGCGTGTACTGAAATGTTTCTGTCGGCTTGCAGTGAGTTCGCACGTCAAGGATAGATCTTTGTCTAAATCTATCGCACAACATTTGACAGGCTGTAGCTGTCTCATCTGTGATAGCTGCAAAGCAATCTCGGGCAACGTTTCTTTATAATATCTGCCCCAATAACTGCTGGTTGTGAGTTCACTTTACCAAAAACACGAATCAAGCGACGGCTCCCGAATTCATCGCCGTAACGACGGCAAAATTCATTCAAAATTTTGGAATCGACTGCTCCATAAAATATGCGAAACACTAGACTTGCTGTGACACGTGGAGATATTCTCGCAACCTTCTCAAAAATATTTTATGACTAGAAATACGACTCCCGCAAAAACCTCGCGAAGCTAGTTTTTGAAGATGTCACAATGCTTTTATATTTTATTCTCTAGTTTTTTTTTATATTTTTTATTTTACTTTTTATATCAGGGTAATCCCCATTATTTTATTTCTTATTCTGTTTTTGGTACACAATTAGTGACACCTGGTGCAAATTACATGATCAGTATACCGCTCAACAAAGTGCTTATAAAAATTGAATTGACCTTCATTTAGCTCTTTCACTGCCACTGAGATTGCAACAGAGGGAATAGAAGTAAAATTATTTATTATCTTGACAGGGAATACAGAGTCGATGAAGTATCACAATAATATTCACTTAACACAAATTGAAAATGACTGTGAATCTTTTGCAGGTGAAATCTTGAAGAGTTGATATGAATGCTTGTGTTTACCACGGTGTAAAAACCTGTGTTTTTTTTCTTTAGTGCTATTTTCTTAGTCTCTACTGCCTTGTCTTCTTTGTCTTCTTGGTTATAATTGTATGAGATTCATTGTAAGAAGAATCTTCTGATTATATATTTTATTGTCCACTGCAGTCATTATTTCATTCCCGGGTAACCACAATTGAGAGCATTATGAATAGTGCATGTTTTAATTTGTGTACTCTTTTCAGTTGCAATGGTACCCCCAGTGGTAGATAGAAAAATTCCTCTTCCCTCAAAAGAGATGCCATATCAACAGAAGTGTGAGATACAATGTCATTACATAAAAAAAATTGGGGGTAAATCAATTGGATTCTACAAAAACTTTGAATAAAGGTTTGGTAATAGTGAGTGCTGACTGTATAGTATGTGGTTGTGCTATTTCTAGGTCATATCATAAAAACAATACATGTAAGAAAGAGTTATTGAAATCTTAATATGTTCCAAAAGATTGCTTCACTATGTACTCCTGTAAAAAAATAATGTGAAATCAACATCAATCAGTCAAAAGTATATACCACATGAAAGTTTAATTGTGCTGTTACAGAAACAGGCAAAATATCCATACCCAACCACAGAAGATTATGTTATTTTGACTATATGAAAATTTCTATTATAAAAACTGCAGAAGAAAGATTTAATATAAGGATGGTATTTCATTGAAAAAGTCATGGCAGCCAGAGGTATTGAACTGTAACCAATGACATATAGTAACGAGAAGAACTATCATTATATTATTATCATTATTATTATCATTACTATTATTATTACTGGTATTGATATTTTTATTATTGTTATATTTTTTATGTAAAACATAATATATTTTTATGGGGTGGGATGCATGTCCTAATCTTGGTAAAGGTATTGTTACTCTACTACTACAAGCAATACAAAAATCTTCTTAATAGGCTTTCCATCAGAGGTGGTAGTAATCAAAACAGCTCCAAACAATACCATTTCTTCTTAAAGGTTTAGAATCTAGTGCAGTCATTTGAGTATAAAGTTTGGGTGGAAAATCATTATTGAAAGCATAGGGCATTTAGGAAACTTGAAACACTTGTTACTACATACAGCACACTTGCAATGAATATATGAGAAAGATCATAAACATTTTGGCATTACAAAATTTATTTTCTTCTTTATAAAGTTTTTCCAATGTAAAAGGATAAATTATTGCATGTTGTGGTTGTTATGAAATATTGATACTTAACATCATAAAAATAAAGTAAACAGCAGAAAGTAACAAAGTTAATATGTTATGTCTAACTTTGCAAATTAAGGCTTGAATTAACATTTCATTTGTGGAAAAAGGGCAGGGGTTCTAGATAGCAATATTATCAGAGGGGGGGGGGGGGTCATTGAACTCTATGGTAAAACTGAACCATTGTGAAAAGGGTATGAAACTTGTTGTCTCTACGCAATATTATTGAAACCTTTCAATCAGAGAATACATACACATATATATAGCAAAGAGAAATGCTACTCAGAATTCATTAATCACATTTGCTTTATTTTGAAATGATCGCATTGATCACTGATAATATTGCAGAACCAGTACTTATTTCGTCGGTGGATGAGGATAATGCGTCGCTCGCGACTGAAAGTGATGAAGAACCTCCAACCAAAAAGAAAAAGTCTAACAAATCCGACGACGAAATTCCTCACAAAGCTGAGGCGAATGCACCGCAGAGTGTAATAATTGACAGGCTGGCCAAAAATCTCCAGCTCACGGAAAATGCTGGTCCAGCACTTAACACACAACTTGCTAACCTAGTCAACAAGCTTATGAGAGACAAACTCAATGAAGAGAAGCTGACTGAGCTGAAAAAGCTTTATGAAACCCCAGAAAACTGTCCCACCCTTGCTGAGACAAAGGTGAATCAGGGAGTTTGGAATAACTTGGATGAAACAGCCAGATCAATGGACCTCAAACTTCAAAAGGTGCAAAAGAGCCTTATAAAAGGAATGACAGTGATTATATCTGTTGTGAACAAACTGATACCAGTGTCAGAAGCAGATGATACATCTAATGATCAGGAAGAGACCATAAACAAACTGATGGATGGTATCCTCTTGTTTGCTAATGCAAATCAAGAACTAAACTTCAGGAGAAGGGAGCTCCTTAGGCCACAGCTAAATGCCAGTTATAGGTACCTGTGTGCCCCATCCAACCCTGTCACAGCAGAACTGTTTGGAGATGATTTGCCTAAGGCTGTAAAAGATATTGCAGACACAAACAGGTTAACATCCAAACTGACCACAGACAATCGCCCCCCACGTTCAGGTTATCGCCCAGGGAGACGAGACCGGGGTCGCCATGCTTACGGGAAACGTCCATACCTACCTAATAACTACGCTTCAACCAAGCCAAAAAACTACCAACGCCCCCTCCCACCCAGGAAGTGGGAGGGGAAGAAGACAAAGACAGACTGAATACATTGCAGGTTAGTTTGCCTGAACATAAATTTGCAGGCAGGATACAATATTTTGTACCAGCATGGCGTAAGATCACAACAGACCCTAACATTCTGGATATTGTGCAGCACTGCCACTTGGAAATCAATACAGACCCAGGTCAAACCTGTCTTAGACCTGAAATCAAATTTAATTCAACAGAACAGGCAATTACCACTGCAGAAATCTGTAGCCTTTTACAGTTAGGAGTTGTTGAATATGCCACTCACTCGCCAGGGGAATTCATCTCAACTATTTTTGTGAGGAAGAAGAAGAGTGGGAAATATAGAATGATTCTTAATTTAAAAGGACTTAACAAACACATTGAATACCATCATTTTAAAATGGACACTCTGTGGTCTGCTGTGAGGCTTATGACTCAAGAATGTTATATGGCTTCTATTGACCTTAAGGATGCTTATTATAGTGTTCCAGTTGCTCTCGAGCACCGGAAATTTTTAAGGTTTTATTGGCAGGGAACATTGTTTCAGTATACTTGTATGCCAAATGGGTTATCATCAGCCCCCAGATATTTCACAAAACTGCTAAAGCCAGTGTACTCTGCCCTGAGGCAACAAGGTCATTTAAATGTGGGCTACATAGATGATTCTTATCTCCAGGGTAGGGACTATGAGGAGTGTGCACTGAATGTCGCTGATACAGCAGGCCTCTTTACTGATCTTGGATTTGAAATCAATCATGAAAAATCAGTCATGCAACCTGTCCAGTGCATCACATTTTTAGGCTTTGTGCTTGATTCAGTAAACATGGTCATAACCCTGACACCTGTGAAAAAGGCCAAGGTCAAGTCAATCTGTACACAAATCGTAAATAAAAGTGAGGTGAAGGTTGTGGACTTAGCGCAGGCTATTGGAGTACTAGTCTCGAGCCTGCCTGGGGTACAGTTTGGCAGCCTTCACTACCGACAGCTTGAAATTGAAAAGAATCTTGCTCTAAAATCTAGCAATGGCAATTTTGATGCTGTTCTTTCCCTCTCACCTCACGCACTTTCAGAACTTTCATGGTGGATCAATAATGTTGATCAAGCTTTTAACCCAATATCTCACGGTAACCCAGAGGTTGAAATTGAAACTGATGCATCTAAAACTGGTTGGGGAGTGCATTTTGCTAACAACACATCCCAGGGTTTATGGTCCTCTACTGAGACTCAACTACACATAAATGAACTGGAGTTAAAAGCTGTACAGTTTGCAATTAAGGCATTTGATGACCTTTTGGAAAACAAACATGTGAAGGTGTTGTCTGACAATTCTACAGCTGTGCATTATATTAATGCCATGGGAGGAACAAAGTCCCCCAGCTGTAATGACATTGCTAATGCAATTTGGTGCTTTTGCAAACCGAAGAACATTTGGATCACTGCAGCTCATATAGCTGGGGTGGAGAACTGTGAAGCCGACAGGGAGTCAAGAATATTTAATGACAGAACTGAATGGACTCTAAAGAAGTCTGTTTTTTCCCAAATTGTCAGTAAATGGGGCTTGCCTGAAATTGACTTGTTTGCTTCTAGACTTAACACCCAGTTACCTAGATTTGTTTCATGGAAACCAGACCCCGAGTCCTGCTTTGTTGATGCTTTTACCATTGATTGGGGGAGGTTAAATTTTTACGCATTTCCTCCATTTTGCCAAATCCACAGATGCCTCCAGAAGATTATGCAAGACCAAGCTTTGCAGGGAATCCTCATTGTACCTCTATGGCCGACTCAGGTATGGTGGCCACAGTTACTCAGAATGTTAATTGCAACCCCCTTAGTACTACCAAATGTTCAGGATCTGCTAACACTACCTCACTCAAAAAAGCTTCATCCTCTGAGGAGACGATTGACTATGGTGGCATGTCAGCTGTCTGGAATTCCCTCAAAAGCACAGGCATTTCAGAGGAATCTTGCAAACTCATCATGTCCTCCTGGAGGCCTGGAACCAGGAAGCAGTATGGTACCTATATCCTACAGTGGACTGAGTTTTGTAACAAACAAAAATGTGATTCACTTTGTCCACCTGTAGGAACAGTTTTAGACTTTCTCACCAAGTTGTACAAAAAGGGTTTGTCATACACTGCAGTTAACACAGCTAGGAGTGCCCTATCCTCCTTGCTTTCATTACCTGATGGCACTACATTTGGCAAGCACCCTCTGGTCTCCAAACTGATGAAAGGGATCTTTCAGAAGAGACCACCACAACCAAGGTACTCAACAGTTTGGGATGTGAACACTGTTTTAACACACTTCCAGCAAATGCCTTCAACCAGGGAACTCTCTTTAAAGGAACTTACTTTGAAATTGGTTATGTTACTGTTATTAGTTACCGGCCAAAGAGGCCAAACCATTCACCTCTTAGACTTGCACAATATGAGTGAATGCAATGATTCCTATTCGTTTACCATTACAGAGCATCTTAAGCAAAGTCGACCAGGGAACCCAAACCCTGTCATTACTCTTAAAGCCTACCACAAGGATAAACGTTTGTGTGTATTTACACACCTTAAGGAGTATTTAAGTAGGACTCAGACCATTAGAGGCACAGAGTCATACCTTCTTGTAAGTTTTGTCAAACCTCACAAGAGAGTGAGTAGAGACACCATTAGCAGATGGGTTAAAATTTCATTAGCTAGCGCAGGCATTGATACCACACAATTCAAGTCTCATAGCACAAGACAAGCATCTACGTCTGCTGCTAAGAGAAATGCTGTAAGTCTGCATGAAATCCTAAATACAGCTGGCTGGGCATCTGCTGTAACGTTTGCTCGGTTCTATGATAAGCCTATTTTACAGGAGGCAGAATTTGCAAATGGGGTACTTTGTCATAAGCCTATTCACTCTGCCTAGAATCTGTGAAATTTTCCGAGAGGTGTAGTCTTTGCCTCAGGTGCATTTTGTAATGAACCTGTGTATGTTCTGTAACCGATGATGTTATGGGAGGCAAAGTTTTGCTAAAGGTGGCACTTGGTAATAAACTTGTTTTGTTCTGTAGCACTTGACTTCATGTGTCTGTTGCTGCGAAATCTCATGTAAGCCCGAAGGCACTGGTAACGAGGTGGAATCGAAAAATTAAACGAGACTTACCTGTAAGGTGAAGTTTGATTGAGATTCTACCGAGTTACAACAGTGCCAAGGGATTACATGCCCTCCCTCCCAGCCCTACTGGACTTACGGGGGCACCTCTTTTGAAATGTCTACCAGCCACATTCAGTCCTTCAAAACCTGAGTTGACGCATGCGCTTGCTATCTCATGTAATCCCTTGGCACTGTTGTAACTCGGTAGAATCTCAATCAAACTTCACCTTACAGGTAAGTCTCGTTTAATTTTTCGATTTTGCACTCATTTCATGATAACTTATGAAAGCTGTTTTACAGGAAACGTCAACACATATTCATGCGAACGTACATTGAAAGAATACGTTCGTGGTTTGTTTACTACAGAAGTAGAAATTAATTGTACCTCGCAGCTGTATTTTGTTGAGTCGATCCGTAAGAATTTCGTGCTTACAGACGGAACTGGCAGCTATTGTAATGGAGGACTTCATTCACTTTTAACAAGCCGCAGTGGTTTAAGATCTGTTTTCTGGACTTTATTGTGATCAAGAAATGCTGCGGTAACGACGTGGCTTCATTTGCGAAGTTGTCGCATGTAACTTTATATGCTCGTACAGCGACCGATGGAAATATGTCGAAGAAAGGTTTCTTTGCCGTAGCCACATATTGGCGTTAATATTTGTCGATTTGTGAAGTTAGGTGGTTTGAGGTATGATGTGTATTTATGGGGGCGCTGGCACACATTTTTATTTCGATTTTATTTCGATTTTATTTAGATTTTATTTAGACTTTATTTCGATTTTATTTAGACTTTATTTAAATTATAATAAGGATTTTATAAACTGAACGAGACGGGGCTCTTGCCAAAATTTCATAAATACTTCATCAAAGCCCTCACCAAGCCCTCACCAAGCCCTCACCAAGCCCTCAACAAGCCTTCACCAAGCCTTCACAAAGCCCTCATAAAACCTTCATCAAACATTCCAGGTGCGGAGCGCAACAAACCCATACCAAACCATATCTAATATGTTACAAAATCGATGTGAATATGATACGCGATCCTGACACATTTAATAAAAATTTAATAAAAATGATTTAAAAGATCGAAATAATAATTTAATAAGAAGAAGAATTAATATACAAAATGGAACAAGAATTAAGAAGATTAAATGTTGTGCAACTGAAACATTTGGCTAGATGGTATAATATTCCGGGACGATCGTATTTTAATAAAAGAGATTTTGTTCAAGAGTTGAGTAATATTCCTGAAATAGCTAATAATATTCAACAAATTATTACTAATATTGCTGGAATTGTTAATGAGTTACGTAATACGCCAATGAGGCCAATAGATCAACCAAATTTACCTCTTCCAATTCCAGAAATTGAACCACAACAAATAAGACCAGCAAATCGACCGAATTTACCACCTTTAAATATTCCTTCACCAGATCGAATTAATCCGGATAGCCCTCCACCAGGCCCACCACCTAATCGTCGACCGGGAACTCCACCAGGCCCGCCACCTAATCGTCGCAGAAGAGCTCCTCCACGCTCACCACCGCCTATAATAAAAACAAAAAAACCACCAAAAAGACCACCCCCACCCATAATAAAACCAAAACAAAATACTTTTTTAGGAAATGCAATAAACAAGTTTTGGAATGTAGTAAAACCATACATACCTGAAAAAGTAAAAAATAAAGCATTAGTAGCAAAAAATAAAGTAGAAAAAGTAGCTAAAAATTTTATAGAAAGATATAAAAAAGTAAATAAACCCAAAGAAATAAAACCACCACCTAAAAGTGATAATAAGAAAGGTGAAAGAAAAAATAATAGGGATTATGAGAAGGAAGGTGCAAGACCAAAAAGAAATGAGGGAAAAGAAATTGCAGAAGATTTTACGCCAAGACAATTTGAATCAGCTATTAATGGTAATTATTTAAGTTATAGGATTGAAGGAGATGAAAAGAATGATGAAAAGACATTCTTACATAAAATCAAACCAAAAGTTATAGATTTACTTAGAAAGAGAGTTGAATTACAAAAATCATTAAAGACAAAATTTATATTTACATGTATGTTCAAGAGAAAAAAACTTGACACTGAGGAAATTGAATACTGTGATAGGCCCTTTCCTTCTGAAAAATCAGAAATTGTTCTTGAGGCAACGGATTTATCAGAATTATTTGATAGATTAACAAACCAACAACTTAAATTATTTGATGAATTTATAAATAATGGATCTGGTTGGAAATTTGTAAGAGTAGTAATGTTTGACATTTTCATAGATCGTTTTGTTCCACTTTTAGGTGGATCTTATATTCAATTACCAAAAGAATTGTTAAACAGGAATGCGATTATTAATCCACAGAATTATAATGATGATGAATGTTTTAAGTGGTGTGTAACACGAGCTGTATATCCAACTGATAAAAATCCACAAAGAATAACTAAAGAATTGAAAGAACAATCAAAGAATTTTAATTGGGATGGAATTAATTTCCCGAGCACAATACAAGATGTTGTTAATTTTGAAAACCAAAATGATTATGATATCGCTATATATGGATATGATGAGAAAATAGGAGTATATCCTATAAAAAGAAGTAGTAAACGCGGATTTAAATTGATTAGATTACTTTTATTAACAGAGGAAAATAAAGATGAAGAGATAAATAAAGATGAAGAGACAAATAAACACTTTGTTTTAATAAAGAATATTAGTGCACTTATACGAAGGCAAGTTACTAAACGTAAATGTAAGTTGTACTTTTGTGATAATTGTTTGCACCATTTTCATTTGAAAAGCTCATTAGAAAAGCACGAAGGATATTGTTATTTATACAATGAAGCAAGGATTGATATGCTAAAAAATAAAGATGGTAGTCCATGTTTTCTTTCTTTTGGAAATTTTGTTAAAAAAATGAGAATACCTTTTGTAGCGTACGCAGACTTTGAGTGTATTTTGGAAAAAATAAAAAATAATGAGCCCTTAGATAAAAGCAAAAGTTTTACAAATAAATATCAAACTCACAAACCCGTTGCATTTGGTTGTTATATTAAGAGTTTTAATGAAAAAATATGTAAATCAAGATTTTATAGATATACAGCTAAATCTTCAGAAGATGATGTGGCACAGAAATTTGTTGAATATCTAGAGAAAGAATTTAAGGAAATTTATAAAAAATGTATTAGTTATAATGTAAAAAGATTCAAAAAGTTTAATAAGAAGAATATGACTGAAGATGAAAAAATAAACTATGAAAACGCAACTCATTGCCATATATGTGAGAAAGAATTAGGTGAAGATAAGGTAATAGATCACTGTCATCTTACAGGAAAGTATAGAGGTGCAGCACATAATGAATGCAATTTAAATTATAAGATTCCAAAATTCTTTCCTGTTATAATTCACAATTTATCAGGATATGATGCTCATCTATTTATTAATAATCTTGCTAAAACAGAAGGTAAAATAAAACTTATACCTAATAATGAGGAAAAGTATATTTCTTTCTCAAAAGAGATTGTGGTTGATAGCTACAAAGATAAAGAAAGTGATAAGATGATAGATGTTAAGAGAGATATAAAGTTTATAGATTCATTAAAATTTATGTCATCCAGTCTTGATAGTTTGTCTAGTAATCTTACTAAATGTGGAAAGTGTGATGTTTGTAAAGGTGTAATAAAAGGAAGTAGGTGTCTTAATCCAACAGATAAAAACCTACATGAAATTACAAAGTATTTTGTAGGCGAAGAATTAAAGTTATTATTTAGAAAGGGAGTATTCCCATATGATTGGCTTGATGATTTTGATAAATTAAACGAAACCCAACTTCCGCCAAAGGAAGCTTTTTACTCAAAACTTAGAGGTGAAGATATTTCAGATGAAGATTACAAACATGCTAAAAAGGTATGGGAAACTTTTAATATGAAAACAATGCGAGATTACCTCAATCTATATCTCCAGTCTGATGTGTTATTATTAGCAGATGTTTTTGAAAACTTTAGAGATGTTTGCCAAACACATTATGGTTTGGACCCTGCTTGGTATTATACAGCACCCGGACTGGCTTGGGATGCAATGCTAAAGTTAACCAAAATTGAATTGGAGATGATAAATGACATTGATATGTTAATTATGATTGAGAAAGGTGTTAGAGGCGGCATAGCTCAAATATCAAACAGATATGCTAAAGCAAATAACCCATACATGAAAGAATATGATCCTAAAATGGTTAAAAATTATATAGAATATCTCGATGCAAACAACTTATATGGTGGAGCAATGAGTGAACCACTCCCAACTCATGATTTAAAATGGATGATTGAAAAAGAGATTGAAAATTGGAGAAATACACCATGTATATTAGAGGTTGATTTAAAATATCCACAACATCTTCATGATTTACATAGTGATTACCCACTTGCACCAGAAAGAATTAAGGTTAATAGGGTTGAGAAATTAATACCAAACCTAAATGATAAAAAGAATTATGTTGTTCACCATGAAACTCTAAAAAAATATGAAAGTCTAGGATTAGAAGTAACAAAGATTCACAGAGGAATTACATTTGAAGAGTCAAAATGGTTAAAACCTTACATAGATTTGAATACAAAATTGAGAGCACAAGCGAAAAACGACTTTGAAAAAGATTTCTTCAAACTCATGAACAACTCTGTATTTGGTAAAACAATGGAAAATCTTAGAAAAAGGGTAGATATAAGATTAGTAACAAATGAGAAAGAAGCAAGAAAATTAATATCAAAAGCTAACTATAATCGCCGCACTATTTTTTCTGAAAATCTTATGGCTATTCATATGAATAAAACACATATAAAATACAATAAACCTATTTACTTAGGAATGTGTATTTTAGATATAAGTAAAGCAATGATGTATGACTTTCATTATAATTATATTAAACCAAAATATGGTGAAAAAGCTAAATTACTTATGACAGATACAGATAGTCTTGTATATGATATAGAAACTGAGGATTTCTATAAGGATATAAGCCCTGATGTTAGAGAAATGTTTGACACCAGCAATTACCCTAAAAATCATCCATCAGGCATTGAGACAGGCGTAAACAAAAAAGTAATTGGTAAGTTTAAAGATGAAGCCGGCGGTAAAATAATAACTGAATTTGTTGGCTTACGGGCAAAACTATACTCTTTCAGGATGGATGATGGAGAAGAGATAAAAAAGGATAAAGGAATGAAAAAATCAGTTGTAGAAAATAGTATAAGATTTGATGATTATAAGGAATGTTTGGATAGCAAAGCAAAGCAGATGAGAGAAATGCCAGTAATAAGAAGTTATAAGCATTTTGTTTATACTGAAACTGTTAATAAAGTTGCACTATCTGCTGATGATGATAAGAGAATCATTCAAGAAGATGGAATACGTACTCTGCCATATGGTCATTATCTAACTAAAACAGAATTAGGAGGTAACTGCGTATCATAAGGAATAACTTGCAATTCTTCCCTTACAAATCCACGCCTCAGCCCATCAGTCAAATAATATAAAACTGGCTGATTAGGTGAAATTATACTTTTATAAATATTATAAACTTTAATACTCCAAATAGGATCAGTTGCTCTCCTTTTTTCACCACCTTCAAGCTCACCATGAAATAATAAATATCTAACTTTAACATAAGGGGATAATCTAAACTCATCAAGACCAACAACTCGGTGATATCTTTTAGTTTCAAGTTCCACTTCTTTCATTTTTATAGCTTTATCAGGTTCTTTACCAGTTATTCTCGTTGGCGTATTGTTCAAAGTTTTCAAAATACCAGGTAATCGTTTAACCCATACTCTAGACCTTTCATCACTTACCATTTCTTGTGCATATTGATGACTAAATAATCTTTCACCTAATATTCTGTTTGCGTTTTCCACAAATGCTTGAGCTCTATGATTTCCTGCTTCACTTCTCTGTATTTTCACATTATGATAATTCATAAGTTTTGTAACCTCGCCCATAAATTCTTTTCCTGGATCAACCATTAATGTTTTAGGGTATTTCAATCTTCTAGAATATATTTTCTCAAATGCATTTGATATTTCTCGACTTTCTTTTGTGGTTAATGCTTCTGCATCTTTGTATCTACTTGCCACATCAACCACAACTAATGCATATTTATATGTTTTTCTTCCAACTCTATCATGCGGTAAAAATAATAAATCTGCTTGATGAATCTGATTAGGTTTTTTTACAGCCCAGTGTGGTCTTGGAATATATTTTGGCGTCGGAAGATAAATTTGCCATATTGCTTGTTTCTCCAACCATTGTTTCGCCACATCTTGACTAACTTTCGCCTTATCAGCTAATTTACTAATAGCGGAATATCCTTTCCAATATCCTTCAGTTGAATAATATATTTTTGAAAGTATCAGCGATCCCGGCTTCGCCGTTATTTTTGATATCTTTTCGTTACTCATTTAAAGATTAACCAAAGTATCTTATAAATTACAATGACGTCTGAAAAAATTAATCCAAATAGAATTCCTAGAGAGCCATTTGGTTTGAAAGCGGAATCAATAATTAACCGAATTACTCTCAATCCTTCATCTGCTAGCCCCGGAGAAACATTATATATAAATATTCCAAAACTTTCTGAGAATTTAGTGATTGTACCTGGAAGCGTATCTCTTCTATTTGATTTAGATGTAGATGGACATGCTAATAATACAGTTGTGAATAATGTAGGTAGTAATCTTGTATCTAGACTTAGAGTTCTTTTTGGCGGTGAAACATTACAGGATACTCAAAGATATGATCTTTTTCAAACCTATCATGACTTATTCTTAACAGATGAAGAACGCGAAGATAGATTAAAACAAGGTATTTCTTCTGAAAACATGAGAAAGCTCAGGACAAATGCGGGTGATAAGAAAACACAAGATGTTAAGGCAGTTACTCTCGCATCAGTACATAACACAAAGTATCGTATACCACTAAATCACCCTATTCTAAAAGATCACGGAGTTTTCTATCCAAAGGCACTAGATCATCATTTAATATTTGAGATTACGCTAGCCCCAGTTAATGATATTGTTGTTTATTCCGACACTACTAAGACTCCATCTTATTCAATCAAAAACCTTGAGTTAGAATATTCCTCCATTTCAAGTGAATACTTGGCTCGCGAGGCACAAGCAGCTTATCAAGTCGGCAAAGGATTCTTTTACGAAAATGTCACTCTACACAAAACTTTTACATTTTCCATAGGTGGGGACACTGTTATTAACCAGCATATTAATTTACCTAGAAGATCAATGACAGGGATATTATGTTTGTTTACATCACCAACCGCAGCAGGAGCACGTAACTCTGAGAATTTTTACAATCCAGGTATAACCTCGATTAATATAGATGTTGATGGTGTACCAAATCGTTTATACTCTAAGGGGATGATACCATCAGATCTATGGGAGTCGGTAAAGAAACGATTTAGTCTGATTGAAGGGAAGCAGTCGGTAAAGGAAAAGGATTTTTATGCTGATAAGTTTGCTCTTTGGGTTGATATGAGAACTCACCCTGATAATGGTATTCATGGTGGCGGACTAGCATTAAACAATACACAAGATGGTGTAAAAATAGAAATTAAAAGAAAACAAGGCGGATCTGGAATAATAACATGCCATATGTTTGTTGTAGCTGACGCAATGATGGAAATAATGAATTCAGGTTTGAGATCAATAAAGTACTGATTTAAAAACCTTATGTTATGATACAAAAATCATGGAAGAACTACGAGAAAAAATCCCATTCCACTGTATCATAACCGGGCCAACAAATTGTGGAAAAACAAAGTATCTCATTGAACAGCTCCGGGGCCCCTTCAGAAAAATTTTTGATTACATTGTTTTAATATGCCCAACTTATTCTAAAAATAAAACCTATCATAATTTTGCTCGAGGAGATAAACGTTTCTTTGTATTATCACCAGATGCAAGTAATGTAGATGAGATTAATGAATTGTTAAATGATTGTCAAACTTTATTCTCTGGAACAAATACATTAATAATTTTAGACGATTGTGCTGTATCTAATGATCTGAAGAAAAGATCAAACAAGTTTATAGATTTAGCATTCTCCGGAAGGCATCATGGATTATCAGTTTGGGTTCTCACCCAGCAATTAACATCCATAGCAAAACCATTCCGTGAAAATGTAGCTTGTGTTGTTACTTTTCATAATCCATCACAGAAGGGTATGAAGATGTTTTTCGAAGATTATGGAGGCGATTTGGATTACGAATTAGGTAAAAAGTTTATGCATCTCCTGAAAACAGAAAAATATTCTAGGCTATGTTTAAGTTTGCGATACCCATTTAATTGCTATTTGGAAATCCCTGAGGTTATTTCCTTCGGACCGGCGTAGCCGATTTAAAAGAATCTTTGTATTATTAGAAAATTATAAGATGACAGAAGTTGAAGATTATATAGAAGAACAACCTGAGGTAAAAGACAATGTAAAATCTGATGATATTGAAATAAAACAAGAATCACTAGCTATTCTAGCAGCTCTTGGAACCACAAAGGAATATTTAGGAGTTGAAATGAGTTTGGGTGATATAAAAAAATTATCAGAAAAAGATGTAGAAAAATATTTTAATCGATATCAAGCGGTAATGGGTAAAAAAATTAACGGTGGATTGGTTGATTCATCCCTTCAATTAGTTTCCAAAATTATTTCATATTTAGTTCCCGTGGATGATATAGAAGCTCTTTGTGCGGATTTGAAGAATGATGATTTGGTTAATCGCGAACTAACAAACATTGTAGGTCTCTTAGCATTGAAAGCAGGAAGATTGGCAGCACTTGCTAGCGGTATATTTCAGGTTGCTAAACATGTTAAAATAGGAAAAATACAGCAAGTTACAAGTACTAATACAGATGATTCTAACAAAACTGGACAAGATGCTAGCGGTACTGATACTGTCTACTGAGCATACTATTATTTTATTTACATATCATACCTAAGCGGTCTAAAGATTTCTTAATGTTATGTAAAATAATGTCTGAAGAAAATGAACAAATTGAACAAATTACAGCTGATCCCAAACCAGAAAATAAAGATACTAAAAAACGGGAAAAAAATCCTAAAAAAGTAGCAGCTGGTAAAAAATTAGCTGAATATAATAAAAAAGCAAAAGATGCATTAGCCAGGGAAATTAAACGCGAAGAAAAAATGAAACAGGAAGAAGAGCAAAATGAAAATACATATAGTGAATCAAAATCATGGATGCCAGAGTTATCTTTTACTACTGTTTTATCTATTGTTGGATTAGGTTTTACAGCATTTGATCTTTTTATGAGATATAAGGAAAAAGCTGGGGATGAATATTCTAACAGAATACCACAACCTTTTCAAGCCCCACCCATAAAGGTTCATAATCCACAAACAAATACTCAAGCGCCGCCCCTTGATCGTCCAAAAATTGGAATGATGTAATTATAAATTATTTTTTACTACATAAAGCCATTTAAAAGTTTCTTAATGATGTAGTAAAAAATCATGTCAAACGAAAATAAACTTGTGAAAACTGTAACTGATTCTGCAGTCCTTATTGGATTAGCAGCCGGAGTAGGATATGTAGCTAAAAAGATGATGAAAGAATCATTTATGAACGACCCCTCCTCAAGTATTACAAATTATGCAAAATGGGTAGCTGTATTATCTGGAAGTATGTATCTAAAAACCTATTTAGAGGAACAAAAGATTTTACCAAATTAAATAATAATAATGGCATTTGTTTCAATAGCAATGATGGTTGGAGGAGCAGTATTAAACTCAACAGCATTTGTTGGCGGGTCATATCTCGCAAAATATTTATCAGGAAAAAATGTTGATACAGAAAAAATAAGACACGATAAAGCAATGGAAAAATATCAAAAAGATTATACAGAATATCAGGAAAAAAGACAAAAACTAATGGATTGGAAAATAAAGAAAAAAGATGAAAAATATCAAGCATCAAAAAATATTTCAAAAACAAATGAACAATTTGCATTATATAACCAAATGCAACCAACGGAACCTAAATTTTCAGATTATTATAGACCTAGTGACAATCAAAAGATGGGTGAAATGGCATATGTAGGCGGTGGTATGTTGGCTTTAGGTTATATGGCTAGTAAATTTTTATAGATACTTCACTGTGTACGATTTAAAGATTTCTTACTGATGAGTAAAAAATCATGGAAGAAGATATACCATTATTAAATTTGCCAGGAGATAATGATAATGATGATGATGATGGTGATACTCCTCCTCCGGGTAGACCTCCGAATCGTCGACCGGGAACTCCGCCTCCAAGGCGAGATTTAGCCGATGATGATGATGATGGTGATGACACATTTTATCAAAGCCCAAACACATCTACATCTGTTGATCAAGGCTATCTTGGTTATTCAGAATATATGGGAGAAAGAAAACGGCTTCAATGGGAAATAAAAGATGAAGAGAAAAACCCAACAAATATTAGAGAAAGAGATGAGGAATATGACAGAAGGAGAGAAGCAGGTCAAGAACTCAAACGTTATTTACCAACTTACAATCCTAATGATGCGACATTTAATGTAACATATGGAAAAGATGGTAGTATATTAGCAGAATTTAGTAATAGGAAGGGTTCTGTACCACATACAGTGGTTGATAAAGATGGAAATCTTAAGCTTGAAGATTTACCAAAAACAATGAGAAAAGCTCTAGGTTCTGATTATTCAACAATGTTGGAAAAATATAATGATACCATATCACAATTAAATGAAGAAAAAGAAAAAAATAAGGAATTAAATAATATCGCAGAGGGGTTGATGGTAGAAATAAATACACATCCACAGGAGATAGATCGATATATTGAAAAAGAAAAAGAACTTCGTGAATTCATTGAGAGACAACAGATAGAAAAAGCAGAAAATAAAAGTCTTTTCGATCAAACTGTTAAACAGAATATAGAATTAAAAATACAAGCAGAGAAACTTTTGGATGAAACAAAATTATACAAAGAGGAAATAGATAAATATAAGAAGGGTAAATCAAATGAGGTAAAATTAAAACAAAGTAATGAGCGATTACAATCAGAGGTTGAAAAATTAAGAGAACAGATTAGAAATAAAACAATTTCAAACGAAGAACAAATATCAGATATTGATGGGCGAAAAGAAGAAATACTTAAAAATCTACCATTACGTGAGAGATTAAAATACATCTTTAAAAAGTATGGGTTTACAGTCTTTGCTGTTGTGAGTGCTGTTGGTGTTATAATTGGGGTTATAGTTTCTAATCTTTCAAAAGGATTATCTACTTTAGGAAAAGGTGTTGGTAATGGGTTGAAAACTCTTGGTAAAAAACTGGGTGAAATATTACCTGGAATGGTTGGGGCAATTGTAAGCTTTCTTTTCAAAACAGCGGGACAGGTTATTAGCTTTTTAGGCGAGAACGCTTGGCTACTGATAATGGCTGTGGTTTTGTATTTTGTTGAAAACATAAAGAAGAGAAAGTAACAAATTTAAAGATATCATTCAGTTCAGTAAAATACAATATGGATGAATACAATAGAATTTACCCTGGATTGCCTAATAATCCAGATCCTATTAATTTCAGGCTGCAAAAATCAAGTGAAGTATTACAAAATCTTGAGAAAGAAATTAGACATTACGAAGAAGTAAGAAAAAAATATAATAGAGCTAGAGGAATATTTACAAAAATAAGTGTTTGCGGCGGTATGATTTCAGTTATTCTATCTGCAAGCGGTTTAGGAACTTCTCTTACTGGTTTTGGTGCTGTTGTTGGTGTGCCTTTGGGTGTTGTAGGTGGAGTTTTTGGAGGATTATCGGTTGGATTTGGTATTGCTGCTAAAAAACTTTCTCATAAAGTTAGCAAACATGAACAAACCACTGCAATTGCAAAATCAAAATTAAACACCATTAACGACTTGGTTTCAAAGGCATTGAAAGATAATGTTATATCTGATCAAGAATTTTCTATAATTTTAGCAGAGTTGGAAAAGTTTCAAAAACTAAAAATAGAAATCAGACAAAAATTTAGGAGAGATACTGAAAAAAACTTAAACATGTCGCAGATAAGAAGAGAAGTTCGATCAGAGCTATTAAAAGAACTAACCGCTCCCACACATTAAAAATATCATATGAAAGAACTGATGTGGGTTGTAATTGTTTTGCAGGTATTAGAAAAGAGGTTATCTAGTCTAAAGACTTTTTCATCTTATTACAAAAGTAATAAAATGACACTATGGATGGATTTTAGAAATAGATATCCAAACTCTAATCTTGATAAATTTACATTTGTTAATGATTCATTTGGAGGATATATTAAGTGGAAAGTTAATGAGATGACTGTCATGTCTAATGATGATCCAACTGGAAAAACCTGGACTGATGATATGAATCCTAATTTGAAAACATTATTATGGAAGGATTTAGGGTTTACCTCTGATGAATTGAGTTCATTCCCAAAGAGTTTAAACATAACAAATCAATCTTATCCTATACCAGCTATTAACTTTGATGACTTTACAACTGATGTAACAAAAATGTTAACCTTTTTAGATATATATGTTTCAGATATAAAGAAATTCACTGCTCCCATGAGAAACATATTTAAATCTCAAGTTGTAACATTCAAATTTGGAAAACAAAGTAGAAAGTGGTTAAATGGACCAGATATGAATTATTGGCCACAACAACTTAACTTTGCGGTATGGTGTGCAACATCTGGTTGTGGCATAAGTCCTTTCGAGAGCCTAAATTATCCCAAAGTAGTAAATAGCTTTATAAAGTTTCATATATATTTCACAATAAGGCGAATATTGTATGAATTGAAACTGCCTTTACCAGATGAACAACCTTTTGTGATAAATAATAATCCATATAATAAAGTTGCATATCAACGATTGTGCGCTGAATTTGGGGTTAGTAATAATTCTGATTTTAGATGGAAAGGTGGTAGAAACGGGGGTTTAGGAGATATATTCCTTGATTATGGTTCTGGATACCATGGAAAAGGTGGAGGATATCAAAATGTTCATGTTGTAAGAAATTATGATCATGAAGCAGATCAATGGCCTGGTGAAGGCGGTAAATTCGCTGATGAAGGTGGTAAGAAAGAAAAAGGTAATCTAATATCATTTATCCGTAATGATGACTTTGCTGATTTCAAATATGCTTGGTTTATTCCTACAAGTGGACATGGACTCACTAAAGCTGGACTCGGTAGATTGAATAGATCCGCTGAGGCTTTTGTTTATTGTATATTGGGAGCACAAGTCAACACTAGAAACTCGATTTACGGCAATGGTGGCGGAGCGATTGAGACACAACAAGAATTCTTAGCTTTATTTGAAAGTAGTGTGATTGAGAATGACATTTCCAGCTCAATCCAAAGATACCAATTAGCTGTACAAGAAGCGAAATTACGGCTTGATTTAGCTGTTGCTCCTGGTGTGTGGTTGATGCCAAGTAATATGATCATAAATACTGAAAGCGTGGTTGGATATAATAACAAACTTATGAAAGCGACTAATGATATGAAATTTGGGGTGAATAATTCCCTAAACATGGAATCAAAACCGGTTGGAATAAGTCATAACTTAGGTTCTTCAAAGTTAAAATTACCTCATTCAATAGTTGAGACAAATCCGAAACCAAAAATCTCCCCAGCGCAAAATGAAAAGTCAACCAAAGGTCAGGATCGGTCGGACGTGACTACGCAACATGAAACCAATCCACAAAGCGAGCATGAAGATAATATATTAGCATTTATAATTGTCTCTAGTGTATTTGCGTGGTATCTATTTCGGTAGTTCATGACCATTTCACGTGATTATCATTGTTTTTGGATTAGCGTTCACGTGTAGAACAATAGATTGCATACTTTTACGACATAGCAACAAGCAAAATGTAAAGTAGATTTGAAATCGAAAAGTAGATTTTATGTTTACTTCAAAAAGGTCGGTTTCTAACGTCGCTCAGGAATGTGATTACGTCAATGGAAATTTAAAGATGAATATGATGTAATCAAAACAAAATGTTGAGTATTACCATGTATGAGTCTGAAACAAGGATTTATTTAGATCCGCCGCTGAAAAATCTTCGGGAGATACAGCTCCTGGATTGTAATATACAAACCAAAAGATTGATTAATTTCAAGGATCAACAGATATTATTCAATGATAAGAATCAACCTCTAATAATAATACAACCCAGTACATATTCGTTGCGTGATATTCAATCGATCTTTCTTAATGATACTGATAAGGCAAAGATAGCAATAATTGAGACTGATACTGTTGACTATCTATATTCAAATAAGAACTTTGACATTAAACTTACGAGAGGGTTAGCGGTTGGTTTAGGAGTGCCTGAAGTTATAAATCCTGGTAAATTATACCCTATAAATATACAGATTAAGGAACCACTGAGACTTATGTGCAGCATAGTGGATAATAAGTCTTCATATATGAATAAAACCAAATATGGCGAACTTGTGAAACTCTCACCATCAAACCTACTTGCAAACATACCTTCAAAAGATTACCCAACAATTCCAGTTCGAAAATATGAGACCCTAATAAATTACTTTGATTTAAGCATCTTAGATGTTGAATGGAAAAAACTTGATCTGAAGGGCTCCCCCATAACTTTTAGTTTAAGATTTAGGTAATTTTTGTTATGTAACCATTTTGGGTTATATAACATAATTAGTAGTAACAGAAATATAAGATTATTCATCCGATAAAGAATTAAAAATTTCTTGCTCCTCAATATCATAACACCAATCCACAACTCTTTTGGGATGCCATGCTACAACCATTAAATCATTATGCAAGTCTTTGTAAAATTTTTCTTTATGAAATATCTTATCAAAATCCGGTTTTAACTCGGCTTTAAATGAATCAATAATACAATTATTAATATTATATTCTATCTGTTCGTCATCATCATCATCATCATCATCATAAAGAAATTTCATCAAATCAGCATATTCTTTTTCTTGTCTTTTTACATAATCTATTATAACAGTAGTAAACCTATCATAAACTTCCCCGTCCTCAAAAAAATTTTTTATATCATAATAAAAATCTAAAAAACACAAATGATTATACTTATTAATATACCTGGTTTTAAAAAAAATTCCCCCATTATTTTCATCAATAAAACCAATATTTTTTGTAATTTTATATAAAAAATCCATCTTTATTTTCTTCAAAAAATCATTAACACAAAGTCTTTTTTCATTAAGATAATTTAACTCAAAAAATCCGTCCTCATTAATATAATCTTCTTCTTGATTCATTTTTAATAATTTAATTTTTATCTTTAAATCATAATTTTAATTTTATTCTACATTCCTTACA